>JAQISU010001236.1:8762500-9362500 GCA_029339505.1 Unio delphinus
TGTTATGTAAAGATATTGTAAAGGTGATACTGATACATTGAACATCTTTACATGTATTTAAGTAAAACTTAAATATTTTTGTACAGGCAACTTTTCATACAGTGAGACTAACAACATTATTCACAAATGTACATTCTAGAGTTTTATTACATGCATAAAAAAAAAATACAATTACAATATGCATGGTATCATACTGCAGTGAAACTGCCTTGTCATTCAGTTGTCGGGCCGTATATACTGCTGCAACGTTTCAGTAATTTTGAGGAGGATATGACGCCGTTCTGATATTCTTCCCACACCGAGAATATTCTCGCCTGCATTTGTCGATAGTTTTTTTCCTGGTATCTTTTTAACTATTCTCAGATACCAGACAAATACATAATCAAACACGTGTGAAATTGCATTAAGCTTTAAAGCGTAAACTTACTAGATATCCGTGGATTTTTAGCATTTGATAACATTTCAATTTCAATTCCCGTTAAAGTATAGAAAATCATATTATTATTATTATTATTATTATTATTATTATTATTATTATTATTCCACAAAATACTTTCTTATTATAGGCAAGTACCGTCTATATTCATAAATATATTTAAAGAAGAATAAGTATTTTAATGTATGAGATCGTAAAAATAAAGTTCATATGTTTGCAACATGTTTTTACTGAATTCTACTGTTTTATAATACATTTTAATGGAACGATTAATTGTTTGAAAGAATTCGTAATCATTTATATTTATGGTAAATTTTATTGTAAACGACGAGTCTGCTTACAACTTCATGTTTGATTCAAAGTTGAGAAGTATTCTTTAAGTAAGATAGTAATATTTAGTAACATAGTCCAAATTATTATTATTATTATTATTATTATTATTATTATTATTATTATTATTAATGTGTATATCTATAACAAAGGAAAAAAGCAACATTACAAATATGTATGAAATTTCTTTTAATGATATTTAAACGACGATATCATTGGGTACGAAACGACCAGCACCGTGGGTACGAAACGACTAATGCTTTGGGTACGAAACGACTAATGCTTTGGGTACGAAACGACTCATTTGGGTACGAATCGACTTGGGTACGGAACGACTTGGGTACGGAACGACCGTGAAGCCGCAGACAAGTGAGATTGCAGTGATCCTTAACGGACAGTGCTTTAGACCACTCGGCCACTCGGAGCCCATATAGCTGTAGGAAGGTAGTATCGAGTCTAGCATTGGTCTGTTGGTTACGATTGTGTTGTACCAGTTTAGGCGATGAAGTCATGGTTGACTTTTTAGGGTCCATAAGAGATATGTTATTCTCTTGAAGAACGCATTATCTAATTTGGTGGTAAACAGGAATGTTCCCTTTGTTGCATTTTTTGTCGACCTGCTGGCGAGTTGCCAGTTATGAAGTTGTTTTTTATACAGTTTTTTTTTAAAAGACTGTTCGTAACCATCTTGACATTTGTAATGGTCCATAATGGTTTTCGTCCTGCACAGCTTGAATCGTCTGCATGAAAAGATTCATTGGAAGATCTGAAAGACAAGTCCTATAGCACCTGATAATTAATTTACAGCATGGCTTAACGATATTGCATATCATTTTCCAATTATGTGACAGCGTTCGGACTCGGCTTTTGGGAATATGTTCTCTTGAACCATTTTCGATCGCCGTAGCGTTGGTCGATTGGTTGTTAGTTGTAAGAAGATAAGATTGGCTGACAAAGGCTGAGTGGACGAAGATATTTCGCGCACGTGCGCTACGGTCTTTTGGGGAATGAAAACAAAAATAATAATTTCACGCTCATAGGAATGGATTACTATGATTGAATCACTACATATGCGGATCATTTATAAATGTTTTTGTAGTAACTTTGTGAAAACGTTTCAACCCAAATCTCGTACATGCACTCGATGATTGGTTTGAATATTTGACAGTTTGTAAGCTGATAATGTCATATAAATCTTTACACCATATTGAAATTTTCTTTTTCTATATTCGTGGACAAAAGACTTAAAAGGCATGTTTAATAGATGGACCGCTATACCACGCAGTGTGTATATTGTAAAATTGTTTAAAATAAAATTAAATTTAAGTAAAGAAAATGTTGAACTAGTTTATTTCACCTACTTAAGTTTTCGTATATTTTATTAGTAGTAGTAGTTGTAGTAGTATTGTTGTTGTTAGTATTTCTACTGGCTGAGATCATCATAAACAAAACAAATAAATAAAAAGAAGCCAATATTTCTTTGTGGATTAAATATCATGCACCATCAATGGAGGTAAACATGTTTGTTTGGGTCTAGAACATAGATTTCCACTTGGAAATTCTTAAACTTAATGACAACCTACCTACATTCTGGATTTTATAAAAATATATACAATGTTATTTACTTGAAAAACCACTCCCTCTTGTCTTAATATCTGAGTTTTGTTAAGATTTTTATTTGGATGGATTTAATTATTAAAATTATTTATTATTCACTGAAATTACAAAGTTCTCAAATATTCTTGGACTAGGTCATTAATTTTTGTAAGTATAGTGAATTCACACAAGGATATTTGGATTATATTATTCTGATAAATCAACATACTGTTGTCACATCAACACATTCAGTATCTGAATTTATCTTGGATACCACTGTAATTCAATTGATACGTTTGGACTTGCAATATAGCTTTAAGGACTATTTGGGATTTAATTAACAATACTAAAAGTTTTTCTTTTTAATTTTAACTTTTGTATTCCAGGGAATAAATTATTTATTGAATTTCCAATGATTAGCGATTCAGTGCGTCTAAATCCAAATAAATCAAGTTATACTTACCTTAAAAAAAGATTGAAACCAAAATTGTAAGGATTGTGAGCCAAGTTTATTTCAGGGTTGAAATTTTAAAGAAAACGCTGTGTACATACAGGATTCTTTTTTATCATCATTGATATTGAAATACAACGATGATCAAAATGGCTGTCAAAAAAGTTTAATAAAGAAGAATCTCTTTCTCCTATTTATTTCTGTTACAAAGAAAAAAAAATGAGTAAAAATCTTTTTCACCGTGGCAATTCAACACTCCTCAAATCTCCAATAATGGATTTTTTTTTTTTTTTTTACAAAGGACACTCCTGTACAATTTGATCAAGGCAGCTATAAAAGATATGGAATACCATTTGTCTTCTAACACTGTGACCTTGACCTTATCAAGCCAAATTCAGCTGGGTTCTTCCTTATTCAAATACAACTTTTCTTGTTGTTTTAAAGGTATTTTTCAGAAATGAAATTGATTACACACTGAAGTAGATACATATGGATAAATGTCTGATTTATGGTAGCAGATGGAAACCTGTTCCAAGCTTCTTTTTTTTTAAATATAAAGTTGTCTAGTTAAAGTAGATATTTTGGTGTTTACTTCTGGAATTTGTTTTGTTGTTGTAGAGTTTAACAACATTTTTTAGCACACAATAGGATATACATGGTGGAAGAAGAACCCAGAAAGAACCACCGACCCATGAGAAGCTAGCTACTGGCAAGTTTTCTCACATAACTGCATAAGCCGAATCTTAGAGACTTGAACCCACGCAAACAGAGGTGAGATGGCAGTGATCCGTAATGGAAAGCGCTTTAGACCACTCGAGGCCCCTTACTTCTGGAAAAGTTTCCAAACTAACTGCTCTGTTATACATGCAGAAATATTTTGAAAAATGAAACTAGTATGCATCACGAGTAAATTAATTCCTCACATACATTTCAATTCAGTGAAAGAAAAGACAAAACTTCGATTTGTTCCCCTTTATTAATAATAATACTGTCCTAAATAGGTAGAGAAAAATGTCAATAAATATATTGTACATTATTTACACACTTGATTTATTCATATCACATTTAAAAAATGCAGAAAATAGTTTATACAGTGTACATCATTAAGAACTCTTGTAAGGGTATGTTTCCCACCCCACCCCCCAAAAAAGAGAAAGGTATAAAGAATCTTTGAAAAATGTTATTCCAAGCCAATAAAAATATAATGGTCCAGATATTATGTTGTGTGGTCTTTCATGGTTGAGAAAACATGGAAGCATTGACTTGTATGCTGTTAATCGTCCAGCATTAACTTGTATGCTGCTAATTGATAAGTAACTTGTATGCTGTTAAATACATTACAGCAGGCATTATGGTTTTTATTTTGTACAAAGCATTTATGTTAATGTCCTCAGTCATGTTCATGTCAATGAGCAGAGTCAAACTACATTCTCATATGTTACTGTTTTTAAGAATGGATCCTGATATTAAACCTTTTCTCTAATACAGTGTTTAAAGTTCTTTACAGCTAACACAAGCATTGTCTTTGGGTCTCGCTTTCTCATCCAGGAGAATCGCAAATCAGATTAAGCAGGATGTTGGAATACACAGCATTTATGTCCCCTGTCACATGATACACTGGATCTTCATATTCACCATCATCTCTCCTAATTTTTGTTACCTGAGAAGATGAAATGGATATGCTTTATATTAAACAAAAGGCACCATGGTAATATACAAGATTATATGAAAATGTATTGAAAATTTAAAGTTAGGCACAAACTTTGATAACTTCAAATGTTATATAAGCCAAGACCAATTTTTTAATGAGAACAAACTCATTTAGCAAAGAAACTGGCCATTATGGCATAGAAGTTGTCAATCCTGAAAAACGTGATACATAGATTAAAGATTATTGTCCCAATATATTCACCAAGTGTACTCAGTTCTATTGCATGGTATAGTGATATAAAACTGGTTATTGATTTATATTTCTTTGAGATGACCTTGAGGCTTTGGTATGTGACACAGTCTATAGTCATGATATAAAACTGGTTATTGATATAGATTTCTTTGTGATAACCTCAAGGCTTTGGTATGTAATTTCCGGTATTTAAACAAAGAATAGTTTTACATCAGCCCCAATCAAGACACTCTACCATCTATACATGCTACATGTTAAGGGCATATACAGAAGTGGTGTATTCAAAACATGACCATGTCAAGGGGTTTGGGGACTAAAATATCGTGTTTTTAGCATGACAGATAATTGGCAAAATTTTCATTACATTACCTTAAGTGGTGCACAAGTTGTACTCAAGACAAGGACGGAAGTCACACTTTCTCTTGTAATGACCTTGAGGCAGGGGGCAAATATACAGCAAATAAATTATTTTTATATCATATATACATGTACAGTAGTCCCCCTCTTAAATGGCCCCCCCTGAACAGCGGCGACCCGCTTCTTACGGCCAGAACAATTTTATGTAGAAAAGACTATGTTGAAATAATTTAAATAAACAAAGTCATAACCAATAAGAAGGTTATTCAGCATCAGTGAGAAAATGGAGCAAATGGAAAGATAATTATGTATTTACCAAGATGTAAATGACGTTTTTGAATCCATTTGCAAGGTGCATGACAACAATACCCACTTGCATATCACACTTACGACAAAAAAGAAAAAATAGTAACGTATATTCAGTTGAAATAAATTTGTTATTATAACAAAAAAAACCTTTTAAGGATTAATTTTTCATTTAGATGAAGATATTTAATGTTTTGAAGTATGTAGCTTTCTTACTATGTACATTCCATATACATGTACTTCTCATAATAAATTTAGCCACCCGTCTTAAAAGGCCACTTTGCCGGTGCAGCAGGGGTGGCCGTATAAGAGGGGGACTACTGTACTGCAAACTCTGTTTCTTTGTGTGTTCAATCTCAGGCTTGGCTAATGTGGGTATGTGAAAAAGCTTGCCAGTAGCTTCTCATGGGTTGGTGTTTTTTCCCCCTGAGGTTATCCAGGTTCTTCCTCCACCATTTATACTGGCTGCCATGTATTGCCTATCTTGTGTTGAAAAATGGCATTAAACCCTACTATAGCAACGTCTCATGAAATGAAAATCTCTCCAACCTTTGCAAAGTTTATGCTGTTTTCTATTCTAGTCCATTAGATAACAATGAAAATGCCACACATCCACTAAAAGAAGACAAACTCTATACTGATACCATGGATAATATCATTATTTGAAACAAACCAATGGAAAACACTGTTACATCTCTGAAGTGTGATGATAATTGATAGGAAACACTGTTACATCAAACAAACCAATGGAAAACACTGTTACATCTCTGAGCTGTGATAATATACTGTATATCACCAATTGTTACCTGGTGGAAATGACAGGCACATTTGCCAGGATGGAAGTCTTTATATCTAGATGCGGTCATATTGTAGGTGGCTAATCCATGGAAACCAGTTTGCTTGGCATATTCCAAAATTTCCTGCTCCATTCTCAACAGAGCCGGCTGACCCGCCTGTGAATAAAAAAATTAATACAGAGTAATCTTCTGAGACTAAAATCCATGGTGATCCATTTAAGTTCACAAATGTTTGCACGAGACCGAGATGTGATCATGTACTTTCTTTAATTCATTAACTCAAAGAGCCATGTTTACGGGGCAGGAGGTAGTAGCCAAGCTCTATAGCGTCAAGGTCATGTAAGATACACTAAAGTGGATGTTATTATAGAAAGGTAGACAGACAGAACTCTAAAATAATACCAAATAATCTAGACATTTTAATTGCATAACAAAACAAAAACCCTAAATTTTTGGACTTTTGTTGGCAAACAGGTTTTACTGTACCAGTACATGTATACATGTACATTTTTGGACAAAAAAATCAATTTGATACTTGGGATTTAATTGCATCTTTAATTTGGATTTTAATTAATTGTGCACTTTATTTTGAAACCATTGGTTCTGGCAAAGTTTTGTGTAGTTCATTCTTGTGCAAAATTGCTTTGAAGAGTGAACATTTCATTCCGTTTTTAGAGCACAGGTTTTAGTTATATCTAGGTTGGATGGTTTGGTGTAGTTCATTCTAGTGCAAAATTGCTTTGGGGAGTGAAAATTTGTTTTTAAAGCATAGGTTTCAGTTACATCTAAGTTGGTTGGTTTAACTGAAATTTCCTTCTGTTTCTAGTGCACAGGTTTTAGTTACATCTAGGTTGGTTGGTTTAACATGCACTTATTTGTTTTAGCTATACTGTGTCAAGTGTCTTTCCTGAAGAGGCAGCTAACCTGGGCTGTCTTTGGAGGGTATTGTTGTGTCAAGTGTTTTTCCCAAAGAGGCAGCCAACCTTGGCTGTCATGGGAGGGTATTGAACCCCATGACCCTTGGATCAATGAACTGCTACAGTTCCCAGATATTAAACAATAACAATTTAGTGACTAGACATAATTCTGTTTATCATTTGGCTAGTCAGTTGTCTAGAATCTTCATGACCTCTAAGTCAAGTTTCATGTCTAATGTAGATCAAGCCATTTCAGTCGTACAATTTCATTTTGAATAATCTTTAAATAAGCCCAGTGAGTTGTACAGTTTCCTTTTGAATAATTTTATCATAAGCCCATTGTCGTACAATTTCATTCTGAATAATCTTATAATAAGCCCATTGTGGTTAAACACGTTTAAGTGTCTTTTAATGAAGCACATGTTGTTGGGTCATAACTTTAAACTTTAAACTCAGACAAATACCCCACCAATAACTTATATATGTTTTGTTCTGATTCAGTGGAAAGAATTTGTTCTTGTGTACAGATATGCAAAGAAAGCAAGACTGTGATGTATTCAAATGATCATCATTACAAACATGAATCAACTCAGTGCCATGGTGTGTCCTCTGGCAAGAAGCTGTACCCCAATCACTTCAGCAGCAAATGACCTACTTATGTTGCAGTGCTGTAAACCCCTCTCCCATGTAATTACCCTTTTAACAGGTATCTACTTATCACTCTTAGATGTATATTTGACTAGATACACATGCAAATAATACAATACATTATTTTTCAATAAAACTGGAATTGGAAAGGTATGAAAATGGATATTTTTTTCGTCCAATTGTTACCTTTGAAACATATCTGACATTCTTCACAAGTTGATGAAAGCCAGCTCCAACACCTTTAACAATCTTTGTTATATTGGATAGACCCTCCCTGAAACATAAAAAACATGTCTTACAAAAAAATATTCACATAGTGAATGTCATGAGTTGTAACACCAATGAAACAAAATCACTTACAGACTGGCACACTTTTTTGACTTTTTTTTTTGTCCATAAAATATGCCTCAATATATATGATTCATAAGTAATTTTCAAAGCAGTCTAAAATGTAGAGTAGAATTCTCCACTTGTTACTGAAAGTGTTATGCTGACCTTTCTTATCATCAATATATTCTGCAGTCCAATCAATTCTAGTTTTAAACATGTTCATGAAAACATCATCAAATATAATTCAGCACAATGGGGCTGTAAATAATTTGACACTAGTATTACCAATTATTTCTGCTTTCCTTGTCAATTAATTCTTAATTAATTGGAACTAACATTTGTATTCATTGAAGTGGACTTCATCTTCAAGCTTGAATATCTTTAGCGTTCATTATAGTTGGATTAACCAGGTACACAATACAATTAAAATTTTTCACAGCTACTAAATTTTATAGTTCATAAATGTTAAACAATTTTTTTATCAATTTACTTTTAAAGATGTATCACTAATTTTCTTTTTGAGCTGCATTAGCCCATTGTTTAAAATGCCAGACTCATGACCAGAAGGGGGACTGTGCAGTATTTTGTGAATCAGGCACCTGGAGCCCAGGACTTACCACAGTCCCAGGTCTGGTTTACCATATCATGTGATCTATAGTCACCCAAGGACATCAGATATCACAAATTGTTCATTAAAGTTTGCAAAACATACCTAAAATGTATTTTAAACAGATGTTCATGACATATAAGGGCAGCCTCAAAGCCAAGTGTTATATTCAGCTGATTTCTTTGATTCTTTTGGGTTAATACATTTAAGCTTGGTAAATCAGTTTCTTTCCTTAGTAACATGCTAGGCTAGCATATAATTTTGAAATTTCCTTGGTAACATGCTAGGCTAGCATATAATTTTGAAATTTTAGCCTTTAGTTTCAGCATATGATTTTGAAAATGGTGATATTAATTTATTTTTATGGTAGTTCACTGTGATAGAACAAATCTGTAAAATTTGGGTTATTAACTTTTCTTTTGGTAGCCCACTGGCCTAGCATATGATCCTGAATTCTGTTCTATTTAGTAGTAGAAGAGTTTGAAATCTGGGCTATTAGTCCTTTTCCTGGTAAATAACTGGGCTAGCATATGATTTTGAAATTTGTGCAATTATTTTTCCTCGTCCTGATAGCTTGCTAGGCTATTACCCGAATTTGATATCTTGGCTGTGACTATTTTCTTGATAGCCTTTGTGGGCTATCAGTTTATTTTCCAAGTAACCTGCTGGGCAACGAGTTTCTTCTGGTAGCTTTTAGGCAGTCAGCTTCTGATATTTAGATTTGTTGGATTCAGATGTCTCTTTACTTGCTCCAAGATTCATTAAGCATGATATGACATTAATGTGCTGATGTGCTGTTAAGCACTGATCAATCGATCAAATTTCTATAAATCTGTATTTTAATCAATAACTGAGCAGAAGTAACCCTTCAACAAAAAAAAAAAAAAAAGCAAGTTTAGAGTAGTTCTAGGGAAATAATTTAAATTTAGTTTCTCTTGTGAACAATCTATTAAGTTTAGGAATGGTCAAAACTCTGTTTCAATGAAATGTTAACATATGAAAGACAAGAATTATTTTAATGAAAGTTCTGAGTACCTTTTCAATGCAGCCATGATAATATCAAGGTGTTGTTTGGCCAACCATTGAACCCCTCCCACTACCATCACTGTGTTGTGGTTGTTGTCAAGGGGGTGAGAGCTGGTAAAGAAAATTAAAGAGACATGCTGTAAATGGTAGAGGAAAAATGTTACCTCAGTGTTGTCGAATTTTTAATACCAACATGACTGCATTATGTTTTTACAGCACAGTAAATAATAAAGTCTGTTCCATTAATACATACATGGTACCCAGGGAAGATGCTTTTAAAGTGGGGAACTCACCCACCGATCAATTTAGAATTTTTTCATTTTAATAAGAAATCTGTAAAATCAAAGTATCCTGGCATATATTTTTTTTTTAAATGCCTTCACTGGGGACCATGTTTAAATGGAACCATGTTTAGATGGACCATGTTTAAATGTTTAAATGGACCATGTTTAAATGTATAAATGGACCATGTTTAAATGGAACAGCACTAAGTGAAACTCATCTATGATTAGATAAATTAATTCATCATATTTTTTGTGTACCTTAAAGAATTCTGGGAAAAAAACTCATCTTAGGTTAATTAATTAGATACCAGTAATCTTATGTCATTCCAATTTTTTTATCAAAAACTAAACAGTAGTTTATCCCACCCCTTTCAAGATATTGAAATTTAAGTATTAGCAGAACTGTTGAACAATTGGTTTGTGCAAGTATGATGTACAGCATTCTTCAAGATTAGTCAATGTTAACTCATCACCCACCTGGAAACCTTGCATAAGCAGTCAAGTAGAATTGTTTTGTGTAGTGCTGTACATTTATGATGTAAAGCTCAGTTAATAATTTTGTTATCTTTATTTAATTTGAATTTTTCCTAAGTTTGCTTTTGTGTATAAGGATGTCATTTAAAATGAATTTGTCTTCAATCAAAAGCTTATAAAAACAATCACACAACGATTTTCTGATCTGACTGAATGAATTGACAAGCAGTTTGATTCCCTCGGTCGATTTTCTTTAGAAGAATCTACAATTTTTTTTGGCATGTATACTTATTTATAAAACAGAATTTTCAAGTGAATGCATTCTTAATTCTTTTACTCACTATTTTGGATAATTGCCCTAGATTTAGAACAGGGAAATGATTGCTTTTACATAAACCAATTAAATCCAACCAACTTTTTTGGGATTAGGTTTTCATATTCTGATTTATTTATCAGTGCTGTTCAAATCTCCTCTCTCCATTTAGCATTGGGACATCATAATTGCCATCTGAAAACCCTAGTAAAAGCAAGAAGTCAACAAATCACAATATTATTCCTACTCATCAACTCTGAAAGAATTTACTAAGTCAACATATTCCTCTCTCCATAACAAAACATTACATAGATCGTGATAACACCAATGTATGCTGACACTATCAAAAGAGAACAATATTTTTTCCTTCTTGGGGCTGACCAGTTCCATTAGTGATATTTATAGTAGTGTTTGGTTAAACACCTGACCAGTTTTCTGATTACATATGACAGGATAAAGGCATCTATTATCTGCAGCATTAATTACTCCTTTAATTACTCCTTTAATTACATTACTGCTAGGACTAAGAACAAAGGTAAATAGTGTCATTTCACTGAAATTAGCATGGATGTTTTGCTAGGACGAAGAACAAAGATAAATAGTGTCATTTCCACTGAAATTAGCATGGATGTTTTGCTAGGACTAAGAACAAAGGTAAATAGTGTCATTCCACTGAAATTGGCATGGATGCTTTGCTAGGACTAAGAACAAAGGTAAATAGTGTCATTTCCACTGAAATTAGCATGGATGTTTTGCTAGGACTAAGAACAAAGGTAAATAGTGTCATTTCCACTGAAATTAGCATGGATGTTTTGCTAGGACTAAGAACAAAGGTAAATAGTGTAATTTCCACTGAAATTAGCATGGATGTTTTGCTAGGACTAAGAACAAAGGTAAATAGTGTCATTCCACTGAAATTGAGCATGGATGTTTTGCTAGGACTAAGAACAAAGGTAAATAGTGTCATTCCACTGAAATTGAGCATGGATGTTTTGCTAGGACTAAGAACAAAGGTAAATAGTGTCATTCCACTGAAATTAGCATGGATGTTTTGCTAGGACGAAGAACAAAGGTAAATAGTGTCATTCCACTGAAATTAGCATGGATGTTTTGCTGGGACTAAGATGTTCTTAGTGTTTTTCCACTGAAATTAGCATGGATGTTTCATTCGGACTAGTGACTGAGTGGTCTTAAGCGCTCTTTGTTATGGATCACTGATGTCTCACCTCTGCGTGGGTTCGAGTCTAAGATTCGGCTAATGTAGTTTTGTGAGAAAGCTTGCCAGTAGCTTCTCATGGGTCTGTGGTTCTTTCCATGGGTTTTCCCCAGGTTATTTCTCCACCAATAATACTGGCCACCATGTATATTCTATCGTGTGCTGAAAAATGGCGCTAAACCCTACAACAAACAAACAAAAATTACTCGGACTAAGAACAAAGGTATATAGTGTCATCCACTGAAATTAGTATGGATGTTTTGCTAGGACTAAGAACAAATGTAAATAGTGAACTGAAATTAGCATGGATGTTTTGCTAGGACTAAGAACAAAGGTAAATAGTGTTATTCCACTGAAATTAGCATGGATGTTTTGCATCCTCAGTGTCATAAATCCTTCTAGATTCTATGTGCAGTCAAATCAACCATAACACTTTAGAGTAACAAAACTATTGACTAATGCATCAAAAAATAAGATTTATAGCCAAAATTAATAATGTTAGAATGAAATGAAAGTATGAACTGGAATAGTTACTTATTTGTTGAAATACAACTATCATACATAATGCATCAAAAAATAAGATTTATAGCCAAAATTAATAATGTTAGAATGAAATGAAACTATGAACTGGAATAGTTACTTATTTGTTGAAATACAACTATCATACATAATGCATCAAAAAATAAGATTTATAGCCAAAATTAATAATGTTAGAATGAAATGAAAGTATGAACTGGAATAGTTACTTATTTGTTGAAATACAACTATCATACATAATGCATCAAAAAATAAGATTTATAGCCAAAATTAATAATGTTAGAATGAAATGAAAGTATGAACTGGAATAGTTACTTATTTGTTGAAATACAACTATCATACATAATGCATCAAAAAATAAGATTTATAGCCAAAATTAATAATGTTAGAATGAAATGAAAGTATGAACTGGAATAGTTACTTATTTGTTGAAATACAACTATCATACATAATGCATCCAGCAGATCATGGTCTATGCCGTTTATAACTAACAAAACGCAAAGACCCAAATCGGCTAGTACAGATATGATGGCAGATCTGGGCCTGTGTAGTTTGCGCATGGACTATATGTGTGAATATCTATAGTAGACATCTAGGTACACAAGTCCAGAATTATTCATGTTAGAATTAAATCAAATCAAGCACTGACATTATTGTTATTTTGTTACCATGACTTTACTTACCTACCTACCAACCATCCCACTGTTACAGTCAAATTAAAATATCCATTAATAAAACTACTCAGACCGTACAACTACCTTTTTATAAGCTGGTATAGCACTTTATCAAAAGTTGGTCTGTGGTTTGTTGGTAGCCAGAAATGTGGATAGTAGGCAAATATAAACAGGGTCTGATTGCCATTTAAATTTCTATATATTCTAGTGGTGTGTGTTTTGTCCCATTCCATCAGGGTTCCATTCAAAACCTCTAGAATATAATGTAACATTCCACGGTTTGTAGAATCTCCAACAAATAATAGTTTCTTCCCTTTCAGACACTGTTCAATATCCTGTTGCTGAAGTTGTTTGTACTGACACCCTGATGGTTGCCATTTGGAATGTTGCCAATGGCAAGTGTTTTCCTCAGAGGAACTCTGGCATGGGACATACCATTTTCCTTAAAGAGAAAACATTCATACAAAGTAGGAAGGTAAATTGATTGATATATACATGATGATATGAATACCTGAAATAGATGTTTACTACGTAGGATCAGTTTCTTAAACTCCAATATATCAATCAATTCCAGTGATCATAGCAACTTTTTATAAACATATAATCCTTCATTAAGATGGCACTTTCATGGAAATAGTGGTAAGTGGCTTACATTTACAATGTAAAGATCTGAGTTTACATTAACAAAGAATACAATTGATTTTTTAAAAACATTTTTTCTACAAATTTAGGAAATTTGGCAGAATAAATGCCATGGTCTCTGAAAGGTAAATTAGTGAAAATTATAAAGTCATTCCTAATATTGAAAATCATCTGGTATTAGCATCTCCTTACCAGTAGAATCGCCTGACTGACATCTAGGGAATACTGTGGACTGGTTTAGATAATCCACCCAAGAAGTGTAACTTTTCACAATATGCAAACCACAGGTTTCTGTGGGAGAGAAGGGCAGTGAACAGTCCTAAAAAGGAAATAATTTTATTTATGTGTCAATGACTTTAAAATAATTTAAAATATGTAATATATTGGAATTGTGATGTAATTTGATGACTATCTGAGACAGGTAACAGATGACTGATAGAAAATGTAATAACCCTGACAGAATTATTAATAAAGTAAATAAGATCTTATTTTAAAATTTTTATTTAAAATTACAAAAAGGGCAATTTTTAAATAATGAATTAAATGTTAATATAATTATTTTAAACATGAACATCAATCCAGTATATAATTCAAATGCAAGAAAAGCTTTGATGGCTTAATCGTTAGATAGTCCACCATGGATGCAGGAAACTGTGGGTTCAAACTCTGGCCGAGTTATACCAAACACTTAAAAAAATAGTCCTAACAGCTACCTCAGTATTAAGAGCTTAGTGTTAGGACTGGTGTCAAGATAATGTGACTGGGTGGGGTGGCAGGATTCCACAGTGCTAGACATTGTATAAACTGCCACACTGCAGACATTCTAGTTACACGACTGAAAAAAAAATTGTTAAAGCTATTTTAAAAATCCAAATTGCACACACTCAACTGCAGAATAAAATAAGCAATTAACATGTTATGTTTTATTTGGGACGTGAAGTAGTAGTTTAACTTCTTAGTGATAAAGTTTCTTACATGATAATCATTTGTTTACTATATTCCATCTTATGGAACAGGCATTTAACCATGTAGGTTTTGAAAACATGGTAGAAGGTACATCAGTGCTATATCATACAGTAATGGCAGGAGTTACCTAATTGTAAAAATGCACTTTAAAAAAAAAAACAGCAATCGTTACTGAAAACACAAGTAGTGTGCATGATAAGCTGTATAAAATATAGACAATTTCTTGGGGAAAATTATCTTTAAAATCAATGGAGTTGATAATTGGTTTTTTGAAAATTTAACATGTGGATGAAGATCATGATCTTGACTTGACAAAATAAACAGCTCATATCTGGTTGAAGATCAAAGTGGCAAGTGATGGCATTAAATATATGCCTATTTTGATGAACATATAGACAATTTTCTGGAGGAAATCAATGTTTTCGTCAGTATTAATACAATATATACTTCTAAGTTGAATCGAATTGCACACTGCATAGACCCAGATCTGCCTTCACTTAATGCACTCATAAGCAAGTATAAATTGTACTTTATCGTAAGCTGACCAAGTGGTGAATTGCTCAGCATTAGTGGTAGGCAAATCTTGAAGGTAAAATATACAACTTTACACAAAAGAATTATCATTTAGTTTTATAACTGCCAAGTTAAAGATACTTTACCAATAAAATACAGAAACACTTTAGTCAGTATTTATACCTGTTTGAGAGAGGAGACTTGCAGGTTTTCAGGAGTGAACATGCTTGGAGGCTGAATAGTCTGAGGCTGTCTCTCTATAAGCACGATATAGGTGTTCACCACAACAGGAGGTGCTGACAGCAAGTCCACAATGTATATAGAAATCCTATTCTCTCCGAGGCCTAGTGTGAGATTTACTGCTCTGAAATGGACACAAATAATCCCCATTTCAAACAATTTTTTTCTTTCTAGAAGTTGGTCCTTGAGTAATTCATGGTTACCACATGGTCAGAACATTTTTGTAACATCCTTAGTATTGCGCTTTCTTAAATATATTATGTGACTGACCTTTGTCTTTGATTTCAGGAGGAGTTTTGGCCTACCTGACTTTTCGTTTGTTTTAAAAGTTTACTTTGACTGGAGTCCAAGGCCAGGTATCCACCCCCAAAATTGTTTTGTGGCTTAGGTCAAATGAAATAATAAATATAGTAGTGAAATAATAAGTAAGTCTTCATCTTATCTCATATCATCAGCCTTTGTGAATTTATGATCACATTTTTTGGATTGTGTAATTTGAAATTAATTTGAGAGGAACCCATTATTTAAATCATAATGTTAATTCAAAGACATCCATGATTGTGATACACCAAGACCATCAGTACATGAAGATAACTGGAATTTATTCAGAACATTCTATACTTTTGGACCTGTGATAGAACGTTTAAGATTGTTTAGGATTTAAATTCCTCATAAATTTCACTTTATAACAAATGTGTGAAGCTAGACTATGTGATTAAGCAACTGCTCTGGTGGCCTAGTTAGAGTGTCCACCTCATATGCGGAACGTCCTGGGTTCAAACCCCCACCGAGTCATAACGACTTTTAAAAATGGTACTAAGAGCTGTCTTGCTTGGCGCTCAGCATTAAGAGTTAGTGTTAGGACTGGCCAGCCTTACCAGGATAATGTGACTAGGTGGGACTTCATGCTACATGTCTGTAGCATGATGCCCCAGTGCTAGACATCACTATATTGTTCAGCAGAATACAATGTACAGTCAATGCTACCAGATGGCATAGCTTATTTACCAGGTAAACAAATATTTGCTAAAAGACATATCATGCTACAAGAGGTCATAGGTCATGAAAAGTTTTATGTCCTGGTAAGATGACATATAAACTAATTGAAAACCACCTACCTTGTATGTGTAATATTACTATACATGTAGGGATCAAGCCCAGTACTCCAGACATGTGAAGAAAGTCCAATATCCATAAAACTTGGAGAAGTCTACTTACCCATCTGATCCCTCTCTGTCCTCAATCCGTGCCTCAGAGTGACAATGTTTGGATGTAACCCACATCTTTATCATGATTGTCTTGTACGGTACGGAGGCTGTGTATATGTTCCTCCAGGATTCGGATTTGGTCAAACTTAACTTGGGTTCACTAAATATGTCTGACAGGTATGGCATATCAGCATCATCTGCAAAATAAATTGAATTTTTTTTCTTCAGTTTTAAATTTAAGTTTATTTTCAGATTTGTTTTCTTGCATGTCATCATGGGCAGAAAGCTCCAAGACTGGCATTTGAACTAAATTTAAAGGCATGTTTCTATGTTACCGTTTTCAAACTCTAACAACCCTGAGGGCCACAAAAGGTCATTTTTGATGGCCCTAGGGCTGCACTACCTTTGTTATCTTTTATGAGACCTCGTGACGCCAATCATTTTGAAGGCCATATGTGGCAGTGTGTTTGAGACCCATGTTTTAGAATAATTGCTCCAAAGAAAACCATACAAACTACTTAAATTTTATCAATGGCAATATATTAGACTTGAAAATGGTATAACTTTGGTGAAATAGACTTATTAGATTTTATTGATTTTTTTACTTTATTGCTAAAATAATTTAATCTAACAGATGCGGAGAAAACCTTGTTGAGATCAAAGGGCTGGATTTTCAAGGTTACATGTTTCGTTCAACATATTAAGGGCCCCTTGAGGTCAAGTGGTTTAATTTCACAGACCACTGACATCTCACCTCTGTCCATGTTGATCCAAGTCTAGGGCTCAGCCAACATGGATACAGAAAAAGCTTTCCATGGGTCGGTGGTTCTTCCTCCTCCATCATAAATACCTACTGCCATGTATAGCCTATCATGTGTTGGAAAATGGCATTAAACCCATAACTGCAAAACAAACTTATTATGTACAAACAAGTCACAGGGGGCATAACTCCTGTAAATAATGGCATGGAATACTGGAACCTGGACGTATTCAAGGGTCTCATCAATACAAAGCATGACAATTTTTTTGGGGCAATCCAAACTTTGTTGAAGTTAAGCAGTGGAAACAAAAGTTGGGATGATAGGCAATAACTAAATGATGACCAAGAAAGTTAAGATATCAAACACAACAACTCCTAAAAAAAAATAACTAAGGAGAGTGGATATTGAAATCTTTCTAGATCTGATAAAAATAAACCTGCTAACTAACTTTTGTTAAAATAATATATTTCCCAGTAAAGACATTTTTGGGAAACCAACATGTGGATGGATGCTGATAGCTGGAACAACATGATTACTACAGAAAGCTTACAAATTTTAGTATTCGAAAAAGCAAGGAAGGTATAGAGAGCTGTGTTCCTTCCATTTTTAATTATTCAATTATCCATGATAGGATCAGGGCAATATATTTGGAAAAGCAACTTTTTATTGTAAGAAAAACGTCCGACTAGTAGGTATGCACTAATTTTGAATGCTACCCAAAATTCTATAAGAAAGTCTAAGAGGCAGCTCTATTCATCACATGGAGTTGAATTGAATTGACTTCTTTCTGTGGGTTTCCAATTTTCATGAATTTTTTCAATACAATGAACAATTACCCATCTTTGGAAATAGTATCCCTGAATCTGTTCACACCTTTCAGTACCAGTGAAAACCACAAAAATGTATAACCATTACATTTGCTTCTTTATTCAAGTTACCAGAAAACGAGCATTTTGGGGGCAAGGCTTCTACAAGCTAAAAATGTTTCACTCACCAATGCTGCAAGAATGTCTTTTCTCTGTGTCTGAAAAACAATACCAACATATGTGCAATTATGTAGCCATAATAAATATGGGCACGTAGGGCTACATAATTATGTACTTATTTTGTTAGGCCTAAAAGAATAAATACATTGTGTAGCCCTAACAAAATAAAGGAATATTTCGGTAGCCCTACAAAGCAAGAATATGGAATATCACTACTAAAATCTCATTGAGATGAAGAAATTAGCAGTACATCAAAACAAGCATACTGTAATGATTTTCTTGCAATCAGATTGTCTTGGTGTGGTCTTTTATTAAATATAATTAACTAATTAAGGATGTTTCAATTCTGACACTGCACCATCTTACTAATTTCTAGGTATCTGATTAGTCTTTGCCATTATTCATTATTTTAATTAGTTTTTATATTCCTGTATGCCATTATTCAGGTAGCTAATTAGTGTTTATATTCCTGTATGCCATTATTCAGGTAGCTAATTAGTGTTTATATTCCTGTATGCCATTATGCAGGTAGCTAATTAGTGTTTGTATTCCTGTATGCCATTATTCAGGTATTTAATTAGTGTTTATATTCCTGTATGCTACAATTCACGTATCTTAAGTAGTGTTTAAGTTATCTAATTAGTGTTCATATTCCTGTATACCATTATTCAGGTATCTAATTTATAATGTTTATATTCCTGTATTCTATAATTCATATATCATCAATACAAAACAGGAATTAATAGTGCATACACATTGATGATCCAAGGTGTGATGTCAAAGTAATATTCTTTCATTACCAAGAGTCCAAGCAAAAACAAAGCTTAGAAAAAGAGGCTTAAGTGACTTCATATCACTCTGCTGATTTTCTAAACTTGACAGCTGACCATTAAATAAGCTGGCTTATGCATCATGTACAAACATAATGATCTCGTTGATTGTATATGTATGTATTTTACTGCATTCAGATAAAAATTACTCCCAAATCTAAGGACCTAATTAATATGTACAAAAAAAAGTCAGGAAGCTTAATTAAAACTTGCTGAATATGCTGTTTCACTTCATTGTTTTTACTATAATTCATCATTTATTCTTATTTCAAAGATTCATCAAAAAATATAAAATAATTGGTCTGCATTTTATTTGGAATTGTAGGAGTTTGAATTAAAATTTGACAGGTTGGGATTAAAGGGAAATAATCCAAATTCGCAAAGTCTGAGCTTCAGTTATCTTACCATATACATCAATAGAAGGAAAGCTTGTACTTTTACCACAATTAAGATCACGATAAAATAATTTTATCTTGATTACCTCTTCATCAAAGTTGTGATACAAGTGTTAGCAACTATTACCTTAATCGTATTTGAAATATGCTACATATCACTGGTAACATATTTGTTGATAACACACTACTATTTACTACAATAGTAATAATTTCGACATATAAAATATTTTACAATCCGAAACTGTAAAAATTTGCATGGAACATATGAAGGTCATAAATCACTGAAAATGTGACAGCACTTTTTAATTTATAGCTAAAGTATTTATCATAAATTTGTTGCAGATTTGTGAACATCATCCCAAGCCGCTGAACTCCTTTCAAGCTTCAACTAGAGTTCCCTGAACTCCCTTCAAGCTTCAACTTGAGTTCCCTGAACTCCTTTCAAGCTTCAACTAGAGTTCCCTGAACTCCCTTCAAGCTTCAACTAGAGTTCCCTGAACATTTTTCAATCTATTAACTATTCCGAGATTCCAGAGGGGAGTTCTGTTTAAACGTGGGTCAGACTCTTTCATAGAAGGATCTTTAAGGCATGGGCTACATTGTTTCTATCACCAAATACATAAATATCAGGTTACATTGTGGGACTAACCTTCAATGTAACAAGGATAAGACAGTTTGATATTAATTGTGGGACTAACCTTCAATGTAACAAAGATAAGACAGTTTGATATTAATTGTGGGACTAACCTTCAATGTAACAAGGATAATACAGTTTGATATTAATTGTGGGACTAACCTTCAATGTAACAAGGATAAGACAGTTTGATATTAATTGTGGGACTAACCTTCAATGTAACAAGGATAAGACAGTTTGATATTAATTGTGGGACTAACCTTCAATGTAACAAGGATAAGACAGTTTGATATTAATTGTGGGACTAACCTTCAATGTAACAAAGATAAGACAGTTTGATATTAATTGTGGGACTAACCTTCAATGTAACAAGGATAAGACAGTTTGATATTAATTGTGGGACTAACCTTCAATGTAACAAGGCTAAGACAGTTTGATATTAATTGTGGGACTAACCTTCAATGTAACAAGGATAAGACAGTTTGATATTAATTGTGGGACTAACCTTCAATGTAAGAAGGATAAGACAGGTTGATATTAATTGTGGGACTAACCTTCAATGTAAGAAGGATAAGACAGGTTGATATTAATTGTGGGACTAACCTTCAATGTAAGAAGGATAAGACAGGTTGATATTAATTGTGGGACTAACCTTCAATGTAACAAGGATAAGACAGTTTGATATTAATTGTGGGACTAACCTTCAATGTAAGAAGGATAAGACAGGTTGATATTAATTGTGGGACTAACCTTCAATGTAAGAAGGATAAGACAGGTTGATATTAATTGTGGGACTAACCTTCAATGTAACAAGGATAAGACAGTTTGATATTAATTGTGGGACTAACCTTCAATGTAACAAGGATAAGACAGTTTGATATTAATTGTGGGACTAACCTTCAATGTAACAAGGATAAGACAGTTTGATATTAATTGTGGGACTAACCTTCAATGTAACAAGGATAAGACAGTTTGATATTAATTGTGGGACTAACCTTCAATGTAACAAGGATAAGACAGTTTGATATTAATTGTGGGACTAACCTTCAATGTAACAAGGATAAGACAGTTTGATATTAATTGTGGGACTAACCTTCAATGTAACAAGGATAAGACAGTTTGATATTAATTGTGGGACTAACCTTCAATGTAACAAGGATAAGACAGTTTGATATTAATTGTGGGACTAACCTTCAATGTAACAAAGATAAGACAGTTTGATATTAATTGTGGGACTAACCTTCAATGTAACAAAGATAAGACAGTTTGATATTAATTGTGGGACTAACCTTCAATGTAACAAGGATAAGACAGTTTGATATTAATTGTGGGACTTACCTTCAATGTAACAAGGATAAGAGAGTTTGATATTGTCTTTATGATGCATTATTTGTCTTCTTTTAGAACAATTATATTCCAAAAGGATGTTGATATTTAGGTATTTTCCATTTTAATTACTTGATGGCAATGATATTCCAATAGGATGTTGATATTTAGGTATTTTCCATTTTAATTACTTGATGGCAATGATATTTCAAAAGGATGTTGATATTTAGGTCTTTTCCATTTTTATTACTTGATGGCAATGATATTCCAATAGAATGCTGATATTTAGGTATTTTCCATTTTTATTACTTGATGGCAATGATATTCCAAAAGGATGTTGATATTTAGGTATTTTCCATTTTTATTACTTGATGGCAATGATATTCCTGGAGAATGCTGATATTTAGGTATTTTCCATTTTTATTACTTGATGGCAATGATATTCCAAATAGAATGCTGATATTTAGGTATTTTCCATTTTTATTACTTAATGGCAATGATATTTCAAAAGGATCTTGATATTTAGGTATTTTCCATTTTTATTACTTGATGGCAATGATATTCCAATAGGATGTTGATATTTAGGTATTTCCATTTTTATTAATTGATGGCAGAATGACATTTGAATGTTATATAGCTGCAATGAATGATGGTTTAATGCTACCATAGCAACAAATTAACTACATTATTTCAAACTTTATTTTGTCACCAGCAAATATTTTAAATGTAATTTGTTTAAAACCAATCTGCACAAAACAAGTAGCTCACAAATGTGGTACAGCCATTTTGCTTCACCAATTCCACTTTTACATTCAAAGGGTGGAAATAGATTATTTTAATTAAATTCAAAGATTCTTGTGATTTGTGCAGAGTTTGGGGAAGAAATACTGTAAATTTGGTCCATAATTATAGATCCATCTGCACAAAGGCCTGACCCTTATGTATGCACAAAACTGGACCCAGCCCTCATAACCCCAATGTTCTGAACCATCTGCATAAACAGAATTGGACCCAGCATTCATCACCCACAGGTATAACTGAACTGGACCCAGCTACAGCTCTCCAAAATTAAATGTCTACACAATTAAGTACATTATAACCACAAAAATAAAAAATTTGAAAAAAAATCTACTTAAACAGACATACCTGCTGTTCTTTCTAAATTATGTCTTATATTTATCTCCTGATTGATGTTCATTTTTACTATGTCTTCACTTTGTTCTTTTCCACTGTAAATGAAATAAAGGTACATGTAGTAAGCATGCAGAAAGAAAATTGTAAAATAAACAGTCAACAGTGATATGGCCTAAGCACAAACCATCCAAAATACAAATTTTACTCTTTTAACACTAACCGTTGTCAATTTCTTGGTTTATTTGAAAAAACTGATGGCGCCCAGAATGTTCTTATGAGGAGAAGGTCCTCCCAGCTACATCCAGAGTGGGGGAACAGTGACATTTGGTAGCTGATGGGTGAAAACATTATAGGCATGTGAATATCTAATTTCAAACAAGTATATAAATAAACTTATATCAATTCTTATCACTGCAATACATTAAGTATCTGCATACCTAATTTAGTTTCCTGCATTATGACTACTCAATGCCTGTATATTGATATCACTATGACTACTCTATTCCTGTATCTTGATATCACGATGACTATATGCCTGTATCTTGATATCAGTATGACTACTCAATGCCTGTATATTGATATCGCTATGATTACTTTATGCCTGTATCTTGATATCGCTTTGACCACTCATTGCCTGTATATTGATATCACTATGACCACTCAACACATGTATTCTATACCTGTATCTTATTATCACATTACTGTACTATCCCTATATCTTATTCTACATATGTATCTTCAAATCTATGACTATTCTATACCTGTATCTTGACATCACTAAGACTATTTTATACACATATCTTCATTACAATATGACCACTAAATACCAGGAATCTTTATATCACTGACCATTCTATACCAGTGTTTTCATATAACAATTATATATGTGTATCTTTATATGCTTATAATATATGATCTTCATAATTATTATGAATATTCAATACATGTATCTTGACATTTATAGGACCATTCTATCCCTGTATATTGACATTATGACTTTTCCATACCTGTATCTTGATATCATATTACTACCGTATATACTCGCGTATAAGCCGAGAAATTTAGGACAAAAATAAGGCCTGGAAGAAGGGGGGTCGGCTTATCTGCGGGTCAAGTTCCAAACATGAAATTTATAATGCTTTTTCCCTCGATTTCCAATATTTATTGTTTCCGTCGATCGCCGAATATGAGATCACACGCCTAATGATGCCACATGGCTGATAAGATTTGTTCTGACGTGAAGTAAAACAAATATTTTTTTTCTAACATAAGTGGTAGGATAATGAATGAAAAACATGTTTTTAACGTACTTGACGTCTATTTGACAGATGTCCATCCACCAGAAAATACAGCCATACGTGTTATTTGAACCACGCAAATACGTGTATTTTCCAAAAGAACCGCCATATTAGTAATCTCTATTCAAGTATTTAACCCTCAGCTAAGCAGTAATCATTAAACTCTACGGTTTCGTAGAAATGCACGCTAGTTTATTTCAGTGTAAATATGAAAAGAATCTACGTGAAAAAAGATAAAAGAATTACGATACTGAAGGTATACAGCCATACGTGTTATTTGAACTACGGAAATACGTGTATTTTCCATAAGAACCGCCATATTAATAATCTCTGGTCAAGTATTTATCCCTCAGCTAATCAGTAATAATTAAACTCTACGGTTTCGTAGAAATGCCTATTTCAGTGTAAATATGAAAAGAATCTACGTAAAAAGAAATAAAAGAATTACAATACTGAAGGTATATACGACAAACATTTTGATCGAGAGTAGAAATACATGTATGACAGTCTTCGAGAAACAATAGCGAGAGGCTCCATAGGGTTTTGTTGCGCGCACGCTTAGGAACGGTAAATAACAGTGCAATATACGAGTCAGCGTGAATAATTGTAAAACAATATAATGTGTTGGATTTCTTTGACAGGTGTTTTAGAAGTAATCGGGAGCCACAGTTTATATACAACTATTATTTAGTTGTTTGTAAAGCAAAGTGGTTTGTTAGCGGAAGATTGTTGTACAATAGCTACCATATGCTTAATCTGCGGTAAATGCCTCGGGGATAATAGGTTTGTTTTGTTGCACAATGCCAATGACTTAACTAATAGATGCCAACTCTCAGATGTATTGTTTAATGAGATATGGTAGTGGACATGGTTTCTGCTCAAAGTTATAAACTGTCACAATACTTGAATAATGTCCACGCTGAAACCAATCATAGTTGAATCACACTACCCATAGTTTAAAAAGAACAACACAAATAACAATGATAAATAATTATCAAATACAAATTGAAAACCAACCACACATAGAAATAATTACAGGATAAGGTATATAAATAGTATACTACTACTGAAAGAAATTATTTCAGTTTAATCTCTGTAGAAGTTTATGTTCAATTCAATCGGATAAAATGAATAGTGTTGGAAGTAAAAGGAAGCGGTCTGCTTATGATGCAGCATTCAAACTTAAAGTTATTGAATATGCAGAAGCAAATAACAACTGTGCTGTAGCACGCGAATTTGTTGTGAACGAGAAGCAAGTACGGGGGGGGGGGGAAACGACGTATATGATGAAAGCACGCCCGTAACAGAAGCCGAGTTTCGTGAACTGTTTGGCGAGTCTGATACAGAGCCCGATTTTGAAGGATTCTAAACGTGATCGAACTTTTATAATTCATGATTTTAGAATGAGGATTAATTAAATTTCCCTTAAGACTTAACACTTCAGAATTGTTTTTATTTCAACATATAAACTAGATCTCTTTCTTTTATTTTATTTAATAATGTGATTTACCTAAATAAACGTATTCAGAACTCACTTTGTGCATCTTGTGATGTACCGTTTGTATAAAAATTATGAGTCGGCTTATACGCGGGTCATGCACTTTATACCACTTTTACCAATTCAATTTGGAGGGTCGGCTTATACGCGAACGGGCTTATACGCAAGTATATAAGGTATTCAATACCTGTATCTTGATTTAATTACGACTATTCTATACTTGTATCTTGATATCGCTAGGACACTTCTATACCTGTATCTTGATATCATGACTATATGACACTTCTATACCTGTATCTTGATATCATATGACTATTGTATACCTGTATCTTGATATTGCTAGAACTATTCTATAGCTGTATCTTGATGTCGCTAGGACTATTCTATACCTGTATCTTGATATCATTATAACTATTCTATGCCTGTATCTTGATATCATTATGACTATTCTATACCTGTATCTTGATATTGCTAAAACTACTATATAGCTGTATCTTGACGTCACTAGGACTATTCTATACCTGTATCATGATATCATTATGACTATTCTATACCTGTATCTTGATATCATTATGACTATTCTATACATGTATCTTGATATCATTATGATTATTCTATAATTGTATCTTGATATCATTAGGACTATTCTATACCTGTATCTTGAATTTTTTGTTTTGTCATTTTCATCTGAATCCAAATGTTTATAAAACTTTTCCATTTTTATCAAAAGTGGATGGAGTCTGACTGTGAACAGTTGATGGGAGCTTTTGATTGGTCCAGAGGACTGGTCATGTGCAGTGACAAAATCTATGATTGGCTTCTTTTGCAGCTCATCAAAAATGGAGGAGTACTTGGATTGCTCAGGCTCTGGGTACACCTGTAATAAAACAGTCATAAAGATCCAAGTTTCAAATTTATTGCAAACAAACAGATTAGTGAAAACAGGTCAGCATGTGTACATGAACAGAGGCATTGTTCTGGAATGGTGGAACCATCCCTGATATTCTTCACCAATAATAAGATTTAAAAATTAGCTGCTGTAGTGCCCATACTGGATGTCAGCTTGGCAACACTTCATTTAAGCCAAAACAGACATCATTAAACATCATGTGAAAACAAAAATATCACAAGGAACTTGCTTTCATTGATTTTGTACCATTGCTATCACAGCCATATTGGATGTAAAACTGGCACCATTTTTATTTAGAACCAGCTTGACGATCACAGAAAATCTATTGGTGAAAACCCTTTGCTAATATAACCGTCCATTTTAGACAAATATTTTCAAGATGGGACTTTCTATTCAAGAGGAGTAGCAGTAACCAAATTTTCCGGTGGACTTCTGTCATGGCCATATTGGATGTCATATTGGTACTTGTCATTTAAGACCCCTTCCCCCCCCCCCTCCGGCTGGAAATCATAAGAAGACCTTTTATTTAAACCCCACATCATTACAACTTTCTGAAGTTATATCATTATGACTATTCTATACCTGTATCTTGATATCATTAGGACTTTTCTATACCTGTATCTTGAATTTTTTGTTGTCATTTTCACATGACCAGTCCTCTGGACCAATCAACATTAAATTCTCACAGTCAGTACGAAACCTAGGCGTTACTCTAGACAGTACTCTCACATTGCACCAACATGTCATGAACATATGCAGGGCTGCATATCTTGAATTGAGATGCAATATTTCCATTCGTAAATATCTTTCAGTTGATGACACTAAAACATTTGTGTGTTAATTAGTACTTTCAAGACTGGACTATTGTAACTCAGTTATGTCTGGTTCGTCACAATATTTACTCCAGAAACTTCAAAAAGTTCAAAACACAGCTGCACGGATCATCTTTAGAGTACCTTGTTTAGAGCACACCTCACCACTGCACTGTGCCCTACACTGGCTATCGATTTGATACAGAATCAAACACAAAATTTGTTCTCCGTGCTATGTTTAAATGACAGACTCCAGTCCAACATACCTATCCAGCCTAACCCATGTGTATACACCAGCTAGATCCTTATGCTCTTCTTATGATAATCATATACTCATTGTTCCCAAGGTGAAAACAAAGTCATATGGACGACAGTCGTTTGCACACCAGGGCCTGGTGACGTGGAACAAATTGCCCATTGAAATTAGACACAAAGACAGTGGTCACTTTTAAGAGTGCTCTTAAGACTCACCTGTTTTGACTGCAGGGACAAACTTAGCGACCTAATGTTTTGTATCTTATATGTTTTCAGCATGTTTTTATGTTTTCCACTTTCATTGTTTTCGTCATTTGTTTTTCTGTAGTGTAGTCATATCATTATTGATGGTGTAAAGCGCTTAGAGCTTCGAAAGATTAGGCGCTATACAAAGTCCTCATTATTATTATTATTATTATTATTATTATTTTTAAGATGGCTGCCAAGCTGGATATCAGATCAGGACAAACCAAACATCATAAGAAGCCTTTTAGTGAAAACTGATCAACATTGATGTGATCAACATTTTCATCAAGGAATAACTAGACCATGTGATAAGTTTTTGTGTGAAGTTTCATGACAATTCTCCAAAAAATTTAAGAGTAGCAATAACAAAATTGCACAGGTGGGCAATGGACATTTACCCATCCCATATGCTCTTCTTACCTGTAGCCAGATGTGAGAAAATTAGTTTTCAAACTTCTTGTCCGTTTCTTTTGATAGATGGACAATGGACAATTGCCCATCCAATATGCTCATCTTGCCTGTGACCAGATGTGAGGACAATATTTATTGATAGACAATGGACAACTGCTCATGACATAAACTCTTTTTTTTGCCTGTGACCAGATGTGACGAAATTGTTTTTTGATAAATGGACAACTGCCCATTACATTAACCCTTCTTGCCTGTGACCAGATGTGATGAAATTGTTTTTTGATAAATGGACAACTGCCCATGACATTAACTCTTCTTGCCTGTGACCAGATGTGAGGAAATTATTTTTTGATAAATGGACAACTGCCCATCCCATTCTCTTCTTGCCTGTGACCAGATGTGAGGACAATATTTTTTTGACAACTGCCCATGACAAACTCTTCTTGCCTGTGACCACATATGAGGAAATTCTTTTAAACGTTGTGTCTGTTTCCTTTGACAGATGCAGAAGATAACAAAATATGCTAAATGCTGTAAAGATGAACAATTGAGTTGCAGTGAATACACTGGACAATCATTCATCTTTCAATTTCTATACTTCCAAGGCCTAGGAATAAACCTCCACAACACTCCTCCCCGTCCTTGTTATACTCAATACAATATACTTCTCCACTACACTGCTTACACTTTTATATATACTTCTCCACTACACTGCTTAGACTTTTATGTGATGCAGTCTATATATTCACTAAAGAATGACTATACAGCTGTACTTGCTTCTCTATGTGAAAAAGGTGGTTGTTGTAGGGTTTAACGCCATTTTTAAGCACAAGAGAGGCTATACATGGTGGCCAGTATTAATGGAGGGGGAAAAAACCTGGAAAGAATCACTGACCCACGAGAAGCTACTGGCAAGGTTTCTCACATACCCACATTGGCCGAATCTGAGACTTGAACCCACGCAGACAGGTGAGATGGCAGTGATTTTTAAAAGAACACTTTAGACCACTCAAGCCCCCCAGTGAAAATGGTAACTTGTGAGTGTGTGGAACAAAGTAAATAAAACAATGGATGTATAACTAAAATGTAATATGGGAGATTGAATGAGATTTGGTATAAATGACAAATGAAGCAAATCTATTTCAAATATTTGTTGGAATAAACAAGAATATGAAAGAGGATAAACACAATATGCACTGTGTAAGTAGTGTGCCAGTGAATTATGAAGCCTGTATTAACCTTTATTTTATTTAATTTTGGAGAAATCTGAAAATATGCATACAACATAAAATAATAACAAAATTACTGCCATAGTAGTTAATAAATTTAATGACATGGTATTGTAACAAAAGCAGGTCACTGCTATGTTCATTGTTGGGATAAAAATATTAATTTTAATTGTCAATAATTTCAGCAGAAAAATAATGAACTTAATCAGGTTGTCAAATCATGTACAATAAATGGAAAATTGCCAATGACATTCACTAGTAAGTGTTTTATAAATCTGGACTTCAGCTATGCTTAGAAATCAAACATCAAGTTGCAGTTACAAAATCTTTTATGAACTGACCCTCAAAGAAGTCTGGACAACACATGGCTTCATCATTTTCATATCTATTAAATCCAGTTTTAGTCTTTCTATCATGCTTGTTCATCTAAGCCTGATGACCAAATATTTTTCAAAAAACAACTTTGCACCTAATAAGACCTCATTTAAAAAGCAAAACTATCTTCATTAATTGTACTGTAAAAAGTTTTCCTGAGACTTAGGCACAATGTTTATTACAGTTGGACCCCGCTATAACACGGTAGCTGGGAGCCATAAAATTCGTGTTATGAACCGAAACCGTGTTATAAGCAACCATGTACAATGCCAACACATTTTTGGATTTAATTGGAGGGGGGGGGGGGGGGTACATAAAGACTGGTGCGAAAATGCATGGCACAATTACCATTTTTTATCAATATATTTTAAATGAGAAAAACATTTGCTGTGGGAACAGAAATTGCAGATATAATATATTACTTTATTCAGAGAACCATGCATTGGTACATACATGTGTCTAATTTATATATACATGTATAATCTATTGCATGAAAAGAGTATCTGGTAACATACAATGAATCCATAATACAAATATTTCCATCAAAAATATCCACACACGGATGTAAAATATTCAATAATTTTGTCACAGATCATTATGTGACTGAATTCAATGAAAAGAAAATAACAAAAATTATGTAACGGGTGTACGTAATGAATGATGAAATAGTACATGTTCGTAGATTAAATAATGGAAGCTAAAGTGTATTTTTATAATAACTACATGTATATCTCGGGATCTTTCTGTCTCTGAATTCAGTCATTTTAAATTTCAGCACATTTTCCCACCCAAGCTGCTAGTCAAAGTCCTTTGAACTTGCCGCCCAGCTATTGGATCATGTTCTTTAGATGTACTCCAATAAATACAGCAGGCAGAACTGGCTGTATTTTAACCACTGAATTATGTCAATGTAAATATCAGCACAGCTAAAATGATAAAGTAATCAACACTAACTTTGTCTCCCAGCTATTTGCATGCGTACAGAGGACTCCTGCATGGAGTGATTTATGTGTCCCAGATCAAATATTTGCATTCAAATACGCATAATTAAGCATTTCTGAGACCTCTGTGTCATATACATTTTATACCATTACATTTCTCATCTGTCAACAGTTTTTGAAAAACTCTGATTTTTAGCTGTTTTCTGCTAATGTCACGTTTGCTCTAGGCAAAGTCAATTATAGTTCTCAGTTGCAGAATTCGAATTTACTAGTCAACAGATTGCATAAAACAACACCGCCAAGCCACGCACACATGTTGGTGGCTTAGTTTCTTTGATGCTGTATAAATCGTTTCACCCTGATTTGAAAAAGTTAGCTCGGCAGTTCACTTTGATGATAAACAATGTGCTTAAATTAATTGATTTATACATTCTGGTGAGAATCTTTTATCAACCCCCGCATTGGCTGTTGCTTAGTTGTGTATGAAATTAAGAGAACATATATCGGAGATTATTAGAGCAACGATTGTATTTGGAATGCATTCAAGACAAACACAAAGTAGACACGATGGCTTCATTGCTCAGGGATCAGTAATAATAATATTGACACTTATGAGCTGTCATTTTTCAGCAATAAACAAAGATCAAAGTTCTCAGTAGGCCCAGCAATTGTTTCGTATTTCCGATGTTTATTCGGGCAAAAAACTAAAAGAAATTTGTTATTTTTGAAATTTTAGGAGCCATACAATGATTATTTTATATTCGATTTTGTGTGTGATTTCCTCCCCAAAATGATAATACATTTTCTACACTTTTTTTTCTTCGTACTTTTTAGATGAGAATGAGAATGATAATTAAACTCTTGATGTATTTTATTTTTCATACTTAAAAGATTTTTTTTTGGTCTTTGAGAAAAATACCTGTAATAAATTACCTGAAATTTCAGGAGCCATGCCATGACCATGTTATATCCGAATTCATGTTATAACGGGGCGTGTTATAGCGGTGTCCCACTGTACGTGTAAGTCTGCAAATATTGATCTCATTTGTTCTGTCTTCATCTATATTAGTTTCATATATACCAATGATTTTCTGGTATGTCAGAAATCATTAATGCAAATTGTTAAATTTCTCTTTCCTGATTTATACTTGTAAATGGACTCTCCTTATCGGAGGAAATAAAGATTGATTGATTGATTAGTGACATTTGTAAATGTTCTTACCATTAAGAAATTGCTGTCAGTCAATTGTTCTCTCCTATGATCTAACAAATACACCAAATCTTCCACTGTAAGACACACAGATTCCTTGCTGTCAGCTTCACAGCCCTGAAATAAAAACATGCCTTTCCAATCATATCTACTAAAAAAGAACAAATTTCTTTGTGTCATTCTAAGCATATTCAGTGATTCTTTTGCACAAGGGTGAACAATAAACCTCTGAATCAATAAAAGATATTTTTCAATTTTTCTTTAAATAGACAAGCATAAAAAGGCTAGATAAAATCATTGTAAATGGAGCTATTGGCATGTTACTTGCTTGTAAGTTGAATCTAACTGCATAGACACAGTTCTGCCATTGCACGATGTGCTGGCAGGTCTGGATATTTTGAAACGTTATATTTTATTTCTGTATGTATTCACTTTAATATATATATATATATATATATATATATATATATATATATATATATATATATATATGGGTTTTTTTTTGTTTTGAATTTTGATTTGGGTTTACACACCACCCTTATATAGTGTTTTTTTAACTCCTTTAACCAGGCTGGTTCTGGATATTATTTATTTCAGTTATCCTTGCCAAGGGACCTATATTGTCCGATGTGTGTTCTTTTCTATGTTTGCGTGCTATGCCCAATAATGTTTGAATGGACTGGCTTTTTGTATCAAATGTTCCTTGTTATTTATATTTATTATACATTAGAAGCATTTATTTGCATAGAAAGTAGTGTTGAAGGTTTTTTTCCTCTAAAAGGACCTCTTTTTAGCTGTGCCCAAAAAACGAAAAAGGAATTTAAAAGGCATTCTATATAAAATCTTTTCATTGGTTCCCCTCATATTTAATTTACTTTATTTATTATAATAATTTAATTTATAAAACATCTTCTCTTTTTATTTTCATAATAGTGTTGAAGTACATAATTAATCTTCTTTATCATTGGTATAGAGTAATTGCATTTATTAAAGGTACCATATTTTTTCAATATTAAATTTTGTATCTCTTTTCTCTCAATTTCTGTATTTTAACAAGTTAAACTCATGTTTTTTAGAATCTATATTTTGTCTACAGATGAGCTAAAATATGCCTGCTAAAAGCTGCTTCTCCTATTAGCCAGCTTTTATGGAGTTACAAAAATACTCTACCTTCCACTGACAGTGATTCTACCATATGTTTGTCGGAGTAGATTATTTCCAATAAGTTATCATATATTTTTATATTGTCTTTATATTTAATATATTAATTCTGATAATCTTCTAAATAGATCTGGCGGTTTTAATAGTTTAACTTGTAGATGATTTTATATGTTATTGTTAAAATGACATAGATATCCATATCTATATAGCCTTCCACAGTAGTTCAGTTCAGTTTTGTTTGTTTGTTTTTTTATGGTTTAACGCCATTTTTCAGCACATAATAGGCTATACATGGCGGCCAGTATTAAAGGTGGAGGAAAGAACCAAAGACCCATGAGAATCTACCAGCAAGCTTTCTCACATAACTACATTAGCCGAATCTTAGACTCGAACCCATGCAGACAGAGGTGAGATGGCAGTGATCCGTAACGGACAGCGCTTTAGACCACTTGGCCACTCGGGGCACCACACACACACACAGTAGTTCAGGAGAAGTTTTAAACCTACCAGTATTTAAAATAATTGATTTTTGTTTTAAGCTAAGGTTAGGCTAATCCTTCTTTGTCCCTATGTTTGTATATACGGTTTATCTTTAGATAATGTATCTTGTTATTCCAAATAATTGCCTCCCCAGTTAACTTAAAATTTTAGTTTTTTCATGATCGACTTTCAATCCAGAGGCTTTTCTAAATTGTGCATATTCATCTCTGGTAACATTAGTGCAGTGCATGTATGATAGTTTGGGACTCGTTCTTCAAATTTGGTATTTTTATTCCCTAAATGTTGTAGATGAAGTTAATTATGTTCAGGGATTCTTTTGCTATCACATATAGCAGCATGGACAGGGGGCAGCCCTGTCTCACTGAACGATTTATTTTTATTTCCCTAGTTAATGCCCCATATACTATTATTTTAGAAATTATATTTTGTACATTGCTTTCACCCAGTTTATTACCGTATATACTTGGGCATAAACCAAAATATGTTGGAAAAAAAAGGCCTGGAAGAAGGGGGGTTGGCTTATCTACGGGCCAAGGTCCAAGTCTGAAATTTTTAACGCTTTTTTCCCTCGATTTCCAGTATTTATTGTTTCTCTCGATTGCCGAAGATGAGATCACATGCCTAATGATGCCACATTTGTGCTGTCGTGAAGTGAAAAAAATATTTTTTTTTCTAACTTAAGTGGTAGGATAATGAATGAAAAACATGTTTTAATGTAATTGACATTTATTTGACAGATGTCCATCCACCAGAAAATGCAGCCAGAAGTGTTATTTGAGCCACGGTGGTATGTGTATTTTCCAAAAGAACCACCATATTACTATGCTACCAAAAGACTTGGAAGAAAAAAATATAATAATTTCAGCAGTTCATCATTAAACACAGAAAGGAGTGCTCATTTGAACTATCACAAACTGGAAATATGGATGATACTCCTATGACGTTTGATCTACCAAGCAATAAAACTGTCAATGGCTGTTGGTGAAAAAACTATTCTAATAAAAACAACCAGCCATGAAAAACACATTTCACGGTTGTATTGGCCTGTTTAGCTGATGGATCAAAGCTGCCTCCTGTCATCATTTTTAAAAGACGCTGCCGAAAAGCATGAAATTTCCTGCTGGTGTCATCGTTCATGCACAGCAAACTGGATGGATGGACAAAAGTGGAACAATTGAATGGTTGGAGAAAGTATGGAACAAGAGACCAGGTTTAATTCTTCAGAAACCTTCAATGCTTGTATGGGATATGTTTCATGCACACATGACCGATGAAGTAAAAACGGTCACAAAGAAAATGAAAACAACACTGGCTGTGATACCAGGCTGTTTAACGTCAGTGTTACAACCTCTTGATGTCTGCCTTAATAAACCTTTTAAGGACAAGTTACGAAAGATATGGGCAGAATGGGTTTGTTCAGGGGCTGTGAAAAAATGACAAAAGGCGGGAATTTAATGAGGCCGGACATCGATTTGGTCACCATGTGGGTAAAAGCGTGGGACTAAATTCCATTGGAAATGATTGCAAAATCATTCAGGAAGTGCTGTATCAGCAATGCCATGGTTGGAACAGAGGATGATGCTATATTTCAATCCAACAATGACGAGAGCGAGAAGGAGAACGACACACTATCGGATGACCATGATGACAATGATAATGTACATGATGAAAGCATGCCCGTAACAAAAGCCGAGTTTCATGAACTGTTTGGCAAGAAACAAGAACGAAAATAGCGGAAAAGCAAAGCAGCATTAGAAGAAATGCCAAAATCCAAGAAGGCTCGTTGGACTGGGATTGCTTCTTTCCCTGAATAGGGGAAAGAACTCGGTGATTTTATAATTGAATGTCAACAAAATTGATACATTGTCATATGAACTGCAATTTGTGTTATGCAGATGGCGAAAAATGATAAAAGTTGGCAGATTCAAAATTTGTTGCATCAGCCAGCTGCTGTTCTCATTTTATGAACTGGACTATCGTATGACGATGATGACAATAACGATGTATATGATGACAGCACGCCCATAACAGAAGATAAGTTTTGTTTGGCGAGTCTGATACAGAGCCTGATTTTGAAGGATTCTAAAAGTGATTGAACTTTTATGATTCACGATTTTAGAATGAAGATTAATTACATTTCCATTAAGACTTAACACTTTAGAATTGTTTTTATTTCAACATATAAATTAGCTTTCTTATATTCATTTTATTTAATAATGTGATTTGCCTAAATAAACGTATTCAGAACTCACTTTGTGCATCTGTGATGTACTGGTAGTCTAGAAATTATGGGTTGGCTTATATGCGGGTCATGCACTTTATAACAGTTTTACCAATTCAGTGGGGGGTGGTCAGCTTATTTGGGCCAAATCTGGTTTTTCTGAGTTTTAAAAGAAAAGTCATGTTATCTCTGGTCAAAAGCTTTTTCTTGATCAAATAGATACATGAATCTCTTTTCCCCTTTAATTTTTAAAAATTTAATTACAGCATTTAAAGATAAGGAAATTGATTCCCTGCAACTTTGGTTTCTATCATTTATTTTATTTATACATTTCCTTATTCTATCGGTTATTATTTTACTTAATATTTAAAAGTCTTATCGGTCTCCAATTTTTTAACTATTATTCCTTCTCTTAATGTTTTGGGTATTTCCCCTTTAAAAAGTATGCTATTAAAAAGTAGCTCTAAAAAATCTATTAATTCATTTTTAAATGTTTTATAGAAATCCGAGGTAATCCTGTTGTGACCAGGTAATTTCCCTCCTTTTTTAGGTTATTTATGGCATTTATTATCTCTTCTTTAGTAACAAAATTATCACATAGTTCTTTATCTTCAGCAGATATTTGTTTATAATTTGTTTCATTAATAAATTGGTCCATTATTCCCTCCCCGATTCCCTGTGAGTTATAAATTTTCCCATTCTCTACACAATCTAATAGTGACCGAGTGGTCTAAAGCGCTGTCCGTTACGGACCACTGCCATCTCACCTCTGTCTGCGTGGGTTCGAGTCTAAGATTCGGCTAATGTAGTTAAGTGAGAAAGCTTGCCAGTAGCTTCTCGTGGGTCGGTGGTTCTTTCCGGTGTTTTCCGGGTTCTTCCTCCACCATTAATACTGGCCGCCATGTATAGCCTATCTTGTGCTGAAAAATGGCGTTAAACCATAAAAAAAACAAAACAAACAAAAACACAATCTAATATGTCCCTTTTGTTTCTCAATGTTCACTGCGTTTTAATTCCAACCCTCTTTTATTCCCCTCTCTTTTTTACATAAATCATTGTATTTACCTGTCCTAATTTTGATCCCTTGTGTTTTTTTTTCTCTAATTCTTCCCATTTATATTTTGTCATTTTCCGATTTACTTAAGGTTGTTTTATTTATTATTTTTACATATTCCCCTTGAATCCACTGTTATTTTTTAAATTTAGTTTTTTACATTTTCCCAATCCCTCGTTATATCCCCAGTTGGTGTGTTTTTTAAATTGTTGATGTGTATTCCTATAGTTTTAATGTATTCTTTATCTTTTAAAAAGCTATTGTTCAATTTCCAAACCCTGTGTCCCCATTTAAGTTTATTTAGAATTATTATTATGCAAGAAACCAAGTTATGATATAAACATTTTTTCTTTTAGTATTACACATTGTTTAATTGTACATGTTAGATTCATAGATATATATATAGAAAAAAGGTATATCCTACTTCCCTTAGTCTGTTCGTTTATAAAGGTTTAGTCTTTTTTTTATCAATATTTAAAAATCTGTATACATGTTACATTTGTTTTTGTAAAGGTTTCAACCCATTGACTTACGTGCCTGTCTTTTCATGTCAACTGTTCACTTTTGTCTGTCTCATTTGCAACCCAATTAAAATCACCCCACCCCCCCCATAATACAAGGTTCTAAAACAAATTTGTGTGTAATGGTTTTTAAAAATTGAATAAATCTAATTTGATGTACATTTTTCCCAGGTGGGACATACATATTAAAAAGGTTATAATTATGTACTTTTCAATGGACTAAGCATCCTTTCATCTCATTTGGTATTTTTATATTTTCAAGGTTTAATTCCTTGGCAGTTTGCCACTCCAGCCTGTTCAGTTGGGTGGTTACTAGTGAAAATTAAGGCATTTAGTTCTTCTTCTAGTATAGTTTTTTTGTGATATATTCTGGCATCCTGTGCATTTCTTGCATTATTAAGACATAATTGTTTGCATGCATAATAATGCTTTCAATTTGATTTTAATTTCATTAGTATTCAAAGTCAGGATTCTAAGGTTTAATCCCTCCATCTTGACTATGGATTGCTATTTAGGGTATTTATTATTACATTTATTAATATACATTTTAAAATGTTTTCAAGTACTTTGTAAAAAAAAATGTTTGATGGGCAGTTTTCTTTGCTCTATTTTGGTCTATACTGACGAGTTTTTTTCCTTTCTTCCCTGTTCAGGCTTACTGCCCTTTAAGTTCTTTCCTCATTGTTTTCTTTTCTTTATAGTCTTTCATCCTCTCTTGGGGTGGAGGATACCCTTTTCCTCTTTTGGGCTTGAACTAGTGTTGCCTCATTTGGGTTCTGTCGGGGATCATGCTCCTCCAATATGTTGTTTCTTCTTTCTGAGAAAAGTCTATACTCGAGATGGAACTTTTGGTTGGTGTTGTACTTGATGTTACTGGAGTTTATGAGAATTGCCCATTTCCCCAATTTTTTTTTCTGCATCTGTAATGGTATTAGTTTAGCTCTGTTTTTTTGCCTTCTTGTTTTCTGCTGAGCTAGCTTCCTCAGCAGGTTGCCATTTCCCTTCTCCATTATCTGCTATGTTTTCTCTTATTTGTTTCTACTTCTCCTTCTGGGGTGGTGGTTTTCTCTATAGATTTGGATCTAGCTGTGTTTGGGCTGTTTGCTGTGAGGTGGTTTTCTCTATAGATTTGGATCTAGCTGTGTTTGGGCTGTTTGCTGTGAGGTGGTTTTCTCTATAGATTTGGATCTAGCTGTGTTTGGGCTGTTTGCTGTGAGGTACAATCCACTGGTAGGTGCCCCTTGTTGCCACAGCAGAAGCAGATCTTCTCATTTTGGCATCCCTTATACATCCGGTATATCATGAATCATAGGCAGTAGAAGGAGGCCTGGATTTTCTTTGTGTCCTCATCCCTGTGAAAGCCCCAGTTAGTCGCCATTACAGCCTCCATTATTTTGATGCCAACCATTTTCTTCAGTTTTACTGTTAATCCCAGTACTGACTTCCATTGGTAGTCCTGATTAGTGTTTATCTACTTGTTTCTCACCTACGTTTTTAATTAGTGGAGATGGGCATAATTTTAACTGATTTCCCTCTGTATTCAATGGCTTTGTCATTTTCATAGATGGGCTTTGCACTACTGGATATGAGGAAAGACAGCTCTCCCCTCTCTATTCTGCAGGCCATTTATTTCTGCTGTTTTCACTCCTTTGGATAGCAGATACTGGAGCACTTCCACCAGGCATGAAGTTTGTTAGGTCAAGACCCAGCATCCCGAGAACCTATGCACCAGTAGTAGTCGTCCTGTCTCCGTATTATGAAGGTCAGTTGGGAAATAACTTGGTATTTTCCCACATTCTAAATCAGCTTCATGGTATATAGACATGGTGTGCAATTGAAAATGCCCACTGTTTAGAGGGGAATACAAAACCCTAAAAATTTTACAAAAGAAATTTAATTTCAAAAGGTGTAAAGGAATTCAACTAAAAGCTAAAATACCAATGTATAAAAGGTCCTTGTAGGGATGTTTTGTGAGAAAGTATGGTTCACAGAATATTCCAGATTAATCGAATAACACTGAATGATATTCACTGCTCAGTAAATCCTAGATCGAGAGGTTTTTCTAATGCAGTTATACCTTCCGCAGTTGATATAGACTAAATGCAATATGCTTAGAATAATCATTAGATCAACAACAAACAGACCAATCTGCCAGCACATTATGTAGTTACATATCAGGGTAAATAATTCAAATCCTTCAAACTGCCCTGCAACAAGTAAAGTAAACAAACACCCAAATAGAGTGGTGTACTGTAAGAGTCAATGAAATGAATAACTGTGCTGCACAGGTGACAAATTTCCTGTGATGAGTGCATGTCAAAAGATTCATTAAAAAAATATTATGAGATGTCTGATCTGTAAAGGTGAGTGCCTTGCACCAATCAGACACCCAGGGCTATGCATTATTAAAGAAAACAGTAAAATGAAGGGTATAAACAGGGTTTGAATGGATGCAAGATCTGGTCTATAATAAATTCAGTACATGTGATAAAAATATTTGTCTTTGTATCCCTGTCATTATATTAAGTAATATATTTTTTATCCATGTGGATTCTTGTATTGACTTTGTATTCCTGTTTTTATATTATAATCTGAGCCATTCTCCGTAACCAATGGCGTCATGCAGGGCTGAGTTCTGGCACCAACACTGTTCTGTTAATTGTTCTCTGGCATGCTGACAAATGCTTTCAGAAATGGTACTGTACAGATGGAAAATTATTCAATCCCATGAGGCTTCTAGCCAAAATCAAGATCATGACAGACACCATCCGGGGTCTCTTATTTGCTGATGACTGTGCCTGCACAAGCTTATTCTCACCATAAGTACCAAGAAGACTTAAATCCTGCATCAGCCAGCCCCTGGAAAGCCCTTTGTTGAGCCCAACATCACTGGCCAAAAACTCAACGTAGTGAACCGCTTCACCTACACTGTCACAGAGCGTCACTACTGACGAGGTGAAATTTCATATTGCCAGAGCAACTTTAGACAGATCGTATGTCCACATCTGGAATTAGAAAGAGGGATCAACATCCAGACTATACTAAAGATCTACAGGGCAGTTGTGCTTCCCACACTACTTTACGCATGCAAAACGTGGACGGTGTACCAACATCACGCCAGGAATCTGAACCACTTTCATATCACAAGTCTAAGGAAATTTCTCAACATCAAATGGCAGGATAAAGTTCCAGACACTGAGGTACTTGGTCAAGCATCCACACCATCCTGATGCAGTGCCAGCTATGCTGGATGCATGCCAGACCACCTGCTGCCTAAGAGACTCTTCTATGCAAGATATGGCAAGGTCAGCAATCCCACGGAGGTCAGAAGAAACGCTTCAAAGACAGTCTGAAAGATTCATTGAAAGTGTTCAAGAAAAACCCTGAATCGTGGGAGCAAACAGCAAGCGATCGAGTCACTTGTCATTCCACTTTGGACAAAGGTTCAAAGTTGTGCAAAGCTGAAGAGGCAAGCCAGAAAAGTACGTGCCATCAGTCCACCTGGAGATGTGCCACTCTTCCCCTGTCCTTTATGCAAATGAACATTCCGTGCAAAGGTTGGCCTCATCAGCCACCTGTGTATGCACAGAACAGAACCAGCCCCTCCAACCCATGGATGACTAGAAAGGTCCTCATTGACTTGATGGACGAACAACAATCTTATATTAAGTAATATATTTTTTTTTATCCATATGGATTTTATATTGACTTTGTATCCAGGTCATTATATTAAGTAATATGTTTTTTTTATCCATGTGGATTCTTGTATACTGACTTTTTTTTTCCATCATATGATATTGTCCTTCTCTCATCCTCCAATAACCTCTCTGACCCTTTAAATTATCTTGCTTTCTTTAAGCTGGACTAGAGTAATACATACCCCATCATTGAAATGGCCTCTAGTAATACATACCCCATCATCAAGGTGTACTCTAATAATACATAACCAATCAATGAACTGGACTCAAATAACACATATCTCACCAACATAAAGGTGGACTCTAATATTACATACCCCATCATTGAGTTTCACTCTAATATTACATAGCCCATCATTGAGCTTCACTCTAATAATACATACCCCATCATTGAGCTTCACTCTAATAATACATACCCCATCATTGAGCTGTAATCTAATAATACATACCCCATCAGTTTCAAGCTGAACATCCATTTTTTTCAAACCCTTTGCTACATCCCCTGCAACTTTCCTCTCTGAAACAATCACAGTTGCGACACAATCCATCATTTTGTCCAAATGGTGACTCCGGGATAATTCAGAACTGGTCGTGACTGGCTTGACCTGACCAAAGCAAAATTATTGGCAAGTTTAAAGATTTGAACAAATATTTAAGATTAAGAAATATATTTTATTGTAAATTATAAAGTTTATAACATAACATGTAAACTTGTTTGAATGGCAAATTGGACACGGACCAACAACATAAAAAAAGAGAATAGATAATACATTTTAATTTTAAGTATATAAAAATCAACAAATTTCCAGTGACTGTCTTTTTTTCGATAGACTGCAATGTATCTAAGTGCCCAGAAATCTGTCATTAGTCTCTAAAATCACATTACTAAAAAGAATGAAAAGAAAGGGTTTTTAATATTCGTGTTCTAATTTTACTGTACTGAGGCAAGAGTGTATAATATCAAGCTGAATTAAAATTAAGTGTACTGTACTGATGTAAGAGTGTATAAGATCAAGTTGAATTAAAATTTAGTATACTCTACTGAGGTACGTGTCTAATATCAAGTGGAATTAAAATTAAATTCATTGTACTGAGGCGGGGTCCCCGAGTGGCCTAAAGCGCTCTTTGTTACGGATCATTGCCATCTCACCACTGTCTGCGTGGGTTACAGTCTAAGATTTGGCTAATGTAGTTATGTCAGAAAGCTTGCCAGTAGCTTCTTGTGGGTCGATGGTTCATTCCAGAGGTTTTCACGGGTTCATCTTCCACCAATAATAGCATATCATGTGCTGAAAAATGGCGTTAAACCCTACAACAACAACTGTATTGATGCGAGTGTATAAGATCAAGTTGAAATAAAATTAAGTTTACTATACTGTGAGAGTGTTGAACAAAAATTGAGTTAACTGAGAATTTGAATTGAAATTAAGGTTACTGTACTGAGGTACGGTAAGTGTATAATATCAAGTTGAATTAAAATTAAGTAAACTGTACTGAAGTAAGTGTATAATATCAAGTTGAATTAAAATTAAGTATACTGTACTGAAATAAGTGTATAATATCAAGTTGAATTAAAATTAAGTATACTGTATTGAGGTATGTGTTTAATATCAAGTTGAATTAAAATTAAGTATACTGTACTGAGGTATGTGTTTAATATCAAGTTGAATTAAAATTAAGTATACTGAACTGAGGTGAGTGTATAATATCAAGTTGAATTAAAATTAAGTATACTGTACTGAGGTATGTGTTTAATATCAAGTTGAATTAAAATTAAGTATACTGTACTGAGGTATGTGTTTAATATCAAGTTGAATTAAAATTAAGTATACTGAACTGAAGTGAGTGTATAATATCAAGTTGAATTAAAATTAAGTATACTGTATTGAAGTATGTGTATAATATAAAGTTGAATTAAAATTAAGTATACTGTACTGAGGTGAGTGTATAATATAAAGTTGAATTAAAATTAAGTATACTGTACTGAGGTGAGTGTATAATATAAAGTTGAATTGAAATTAAGTATACTGTACTGAGGTGAGAGTGTATAATATCAAGTTGAATTAAAATTAAGTTTACTGTACTGACATATGTGTTTAATATCTAGTTGAATTAAAATTGTTTACTGTACTGAGGTGAGAGTGTATAAGGTAAAGTGTTATAGCATCAATATGGAAACTATTGAAGTGTTGCTAATTCTAATGTTATGCCTCTTTCCAATTAAAACAAGAATCCCAATTAGGCCTATGATTACTCACCTCCTGTTGTCAATCTAAAAGCAGAATCCATGGGCTGCTGGCCAAGAAATTTGGATGAGTATGACCTTGCTGATATTGCAAGGTTTTCTATATTTAGTAATTTTATTAACCACAGAAGTAAATTTGAAGGAGGGTCAACAGCACTATATTAAATTCATGCCAGAATTCCTTCTGTAACATTCAACAAAATTCTGTTCAGAGTTTTCTTTTATTTGATGTCATTTCAACATTTTCCTATTATTTAAAAATGCTGGCCATGTTTGATTGTGGACCATCATTTGTAAAAATTAAAAGGTTTTTATGCCTGGGTGCTCTCTGCCAAGTTTGATGAAGTTTAAAATAGTAACTGTTGATGGATATTGCTACTGGACACAGGACAACAGTATACATTTGCTTGGTCATGACAGCTTTTTGAGCTAAAAAGTCCAATCAATCTTCAAATCACAGGCATGGAACTAATCCTCCTAATGAGACAACAAAGTTTGAGAATTTATACTTTAAGTTGTAATATACTTGTCAAATCAAACAGGTTCTACTTTTCAGCCACTCTGGTGGCTTAGTGGTTAGAGAATCTGTCTTAATTTCATACCAAAGACTTGTATAAAAATGGTACTAACAGCTGCCTCGCAAGGCATTCATCATTAAGAGGTTAGTGTTAGGACTTAACGGCCAGGTGTCAGGAAAATGTGACTGAGTGGGCCATCATGCTACATGTCTTCAAAATGATGCCCCAGTGCTAAACATCACTATAAACTGCCACACTACAGACATAGTAGCAATATGACTGAATTTTTTTTTAAAGCAAAGTTAAAATAAATTCCAAATCATCCATTGAAACAGATTTCATAATGAAATGCATTTATATTTGTACTTTCTCCAACTGCCTTTGAGATTCCAAATTAGTGACCCCAAATATTGAAAATGTTTCTGAATGAGTTATAATGGAAAGGTGGTTAGCTGAAATTAACCTAAAACTGGGAGTTCTGCCTTGCTTTTATGCATGAAGTAGTTCCTAGAAATATAATGGGGAAACATTAGCCTTTCTAAAATACAATTTGCTGACAGCTCTAGTTTTATCATTCTAAAAAAGAAAGAATGAGCTTAGTGTTTTTTTAAATATATATTACTGAATATGGGTTGCTTCCATTTATATGTATTACTCAATGAGTGTTGCTTCTATTTCAGAATGTATAACTCGAGGTGTGTTGCTTCTATTTCTATATACAACTCAAGGTGTGTTGCTTCTATTTCTATGTATGACTCTAGTTGTGTTGCTTCTATCTCTATGTATGACTCGAGGTGTGTTGCTTCTATCTCTATGTATAACTCGAGGTGTGTTGCTTCTATTTCTATGCATAACTCGAGGTGTGTTGCATCTATTTCTATGCAATACTCGAGGTGTGTTGCTTCTATTTCTATGTATAACTTGAGGTGTGTTCTATTTCTATGTATAACTTGAGGTGTGTTCTATTTCTATGTATAACTTGAGGTGTGTTCTATTTCTATGTATAACTTGAGGTGTGTTCTATTTCTATGTATAACTTGAGGTGTGTTCTATTTCTATGTATAACTTGAGGTGTGTTCTATTTCTATGTGTAACTTGAGGTGTGTTCTATTTCTATGCATAACTCGAGGTGTGTTGCATCTATTTCTATGCATAACTCGAGGTGTGTTGCATCTATTTCTATGCATAACTCGAGGTGTGTTGCATCTATTTCTATGCAATACTCGAGGTGTGTTGCTTCTATTTCTATGCAATACTCGAGGTGTGTTGCTTCTATTTCTATGTATAACTTGAGGTGTGTTCTATTTCTATGTATAACTTGAGGTGTGTTCTATTTCTATGTATAACTTGAGGTGTGTTCTATTTCTATGTATAACTTGAGGTGTGTTCTATTTCTATGTATAACTTGAGGTGTGTTCTATTTCTATGTATAACTTGAGGTGTGTTCTATTTCTATGTATAACTTGAGGTGTGTTCTATTTCTATGTATAACTTGAGGTGTGTTCTATTTCTATGTATAACTTGAGGTGTGTTCTATTTCTATGTATAACTTGAGGTGTGTTCTATTTCTATGTATAACTTGAGGTGTGTTCTATTTCTATGTATAACTTGAGGTGTGTTCTATTTCTATGTGTAACTTGAGGTGTGTTCTATTTCTATGTGTAACTTGAGGTGTGTTCTATTTCTATGTATAACTTGAGGTGTGTTCTATTTCTATGTATAACTTGAGGTGTGTTCTATTTCTATGTATAACTTGAGGTGTGTTCTATTTCTATGTATAACTTGAGGTGTGTTCTATTTCTATGTGTAACTTGAGGTGTGTTCTATTTCTATGCATAACTCGAGTTGTGTTGCATCTATTTCTATGCATAACTCGAGGTGTGTTGCATCTATTTCTATGCATAACTCGAGGTGTGTTGCATCTATTTCTATGCAATACTCGAGGTGTGTTGCTTCTATTTCTATGCAATACTCGAGGTGTGTTGCTTCTATTTCTATGTATAACTTGAGGTGTGTTCTATTTCTATGTATAACTTGAGGTGTGTTCTATTTCTATGTATAACTTGAGGTGTGTTCTATTTCTATGTATAACTTGAGGTGTGTTCTATTTCTATGTATAACTTGAGGTGTGTTCTATTTCTATGTGTAACTTGAGGTGTGTTCTATTTCTATGTGTAACTTGAGGTGTGTTCTATTTCTATGCATAACTTGAGGTGTGTTCTATTTCTATGTATAACTTGAGGTGTGTTCTATTTCTATGTATAACTTGAGGTGTGTTCTATTTCTATGCATAACTTGAGGTGTGTTCTATTTCTATGTATAACTTGAGGTGTGTTCTATTTCTATGTATAACTTGAGGTGTGTTCTATTTCTATGTGTAACTTGAGGTGTGTTCTATTTCTATGCATAACTCGAGTTGTGTTGCATCTATTTCTATGCATAACTCGAGGTGTGTTGCATCTATTTCTATGCATAACTCGAGGTGTGTTGCATCTATTTCTATGCAATACTCGAGGTGTGTTGCTTCTATTTCTATGCAATACTCGAGGTGTGTTGCTTCTATTTCTATGTATAACTTGAGGTGTGTTCTATTTCTATGTATAACTTGAGGTGTGTTCTATTTCTATGTATAACTTGAGGTGTGTTCTATTTCTATGTATAACTTGAGGTGTGTTCTATTTCTATGTATAACTTGAGGTGTGTTCTATTTCTATGTGTAACTTGAGGTGTGTTCTATTTCTATGTGTAACTTGAGGTGTGTTCTATTTCTATGCATAACTTGAGGTGTGTTCTATTTCTATGTATAACTTGAGGTGTGTTCTATTTCTATGTATAACTTGAGGTGTGTTCTATTTCTATGTATAACTTGAGGTGTGTTCTATTTCTATGTATAACTTGAGGTGTGTTCTATTTCTATGTGTAACTTGAGGTGTGTTCTATTTCTATGCATAACTCAAGGTGTGTTGCTTCTATTAAATACTATAGATGTCAAAATGAATACTTCTTTTTTTTAACCCAACTTCAAAATTTCTATGTGATATAATTACTTAATATATAGTATATATTATCATCTCTACAAATAAATTTACTACGCTTCACACCTGAACAGGATCACACCTGGACACAGTTTGACAAATCATCTCCATTTCCAGCACTTGAAAACATCCTCTGCACCTGAAATGTAAAGTAATTGAATACATAATCTTTTTTAGTTACCATACTACTGAGTTGAAAACAATATTTTTCTAGTTTTAATGCTATTCATTTATAGTCTTAAGCCTGTTACAATGCTATTCCATTAGTCTTAAGCCTGTTACAATGCTATTCCATTAGTCTTAAGCCTGTTACAATGCTATTCCATTAGTCTTAAGCCTGTTACAATGCTATTCCATTAGTCTTAAGCCTGTTACAATGCTATTCCATTAGTCTTAAGCCTGTTACAATGCTATTCAATTTGTTATAATGCCATTACATTATATCATCTGCTGGTATTATAATACTGTTCAATTAAAGATGATATTTAACTTGTTATAATGCTATTCAATTATTTGCATCTATTATAATGCTATTCAATTAAAGATGATAGTTAACTTGTTATAGTGCTATTCAATTACTTCACCTAATATAATGCTATTGAATTAAAAGATAATATTTAGCTTGTTAAAACACTTTTCATAAATTAAATGTAGTATTTATGTTATTATAATTCTATTCAATTAAAGATATTTTAGCTTTCTTATAATGCTCTTCATCTTCAACTAAATATTGTATACAGCTGTTACAATTAATTATATCATATTAATATATTATAATATTATAATTAATATATATAATATTATAATTAATATATATAATATTATAATTAATATATATATAATATTATAATTAATATATATATAATATTATAATTAATATATATAATATTATAATTAATATATATAATATTATAATTAATATATATAATATTATAATTAATATATATAATATTATAATTAATATATATAATATTATAATTAATTATAATATTTAGCTTTTTATTATACTATTCAATAAAAGGATATATTTAGCTTGTTATAATTATATTCAACTGAATTTACCATGTTATAATGAAATTCTTATAAAGATGCTCTTAAGCTTGTTATAATTGTATTCAATTAAAGATGTTTACCTTGATATAATGCTATTTTCAATTGCAAATAATCAGTTTTTTTATAATGCTATTCAATTAAAGATTATATTTAGCTTGTTTTTATGGTTTAACACCATTTTCAGCACAAGATAAGCTGTACATGGCGGCCAGTATTAATGGCTGAAGAAGAACCCTAGGAAAGAACCACCGACCCATGAGAGGCAACTGGCAAGCTTTCTCACATACCCATATTGGCCAAATCTGAGACTTACAACCATGATAAGAGAGGTGAGATGGCAGTGATACGTAATGGAGAGCTCTTGAAACCACCCATATTTAGCCTGATGTATTTAGCCTGATATAATGCTATTCAATTAAAGACAGTATTTAGCCTGATATAATGCTATTCAATTAAAGACAGTATTTAGCCTGATGTAATGCTATTCAATTAAAGACAGTATTTAGCCTGATATAATGCTATTCAATTAAAGACAGTATTTAGCCTGATGTAATGCTATTCAATTAACAATATTTAGCCTGATGTAATGCTATTCAATTAAAGACAGTATTTAGCCTGATGTAATGCTATTCAATTAAAAACAGTATTTAGCCTGATGTAATGCTATTCAATTAAAGACGGTATTTAGCCTGATATAATGCTATTCAATTAAAGACAGTATTTAGCCTGATATAATGCTATTCAATTAAAGACAGTATTTAGCCTGATATAATGCTATTCAATTAAAGACCGTATTTATCCTGATATAATGCTATTCAATTAAAGACCGTATTTAGCCTGATATAATGCTATTCAATTAAAGACCGTATTTAGCCTGATATAATGCTATTCAATTAAAGACCGTATTTAGCCTGATATAATGCTATTCAATTAAAGACAGTATTTAGCCTGATATAATGCTATTCAATTAAAGACAGTATTTAGCCTGATATAATGCTATTCAATTAAAGACCGTATTTAGCCTGATGTAATGCTATTCAATTAAAGACCGTATTTAGCCTGATGTAATGCTATTCAATTAAAGACCGTATTTAGCCTGATGTAATGCTATTCAATTAAAGACCGTATTTAGCCTGATGTAATGCTATTCAATTAAAGACCGTATTTAGCCTGATGTAATGCTATTCAATTAAAGACCGTATTTAGCCTGATGTAATGCTATTCAATTAAAGACAGTATTTAGCCTGATGTAATGCTATTCAATTAAAGACAGTATTTAGGCTGATATAATGCTATTCAATTAAAGACAGTATTTAGCCTGATGTAATGCTATTCAATTAAAGACAGTATTTAGCCTGATATAATGAGCAGCAGAGGGGGTGAACCTCACAACTTTCCGAGCATCAATTCGGAAATCTGAGGTTTCTACCAAATAGTAAAAAAAATGGCGTCTATTCGATAAAATAAGATTTCCTTATATACGCCAACGTCGTTGTCACTCACCCCCTCTGCTGCTGCAAGTTAACAAAAATCATTTACGAGTTCAACCGAATATTTGATCCAGTCCGATACGATATCGTGTCTGAGGATCATGTAAATTTATTGTTGCGAATCCATACGGGGTTGACTGAGCATTACTAAAGAAATTTCTAAATTGATTATGATCCATATCACCGCAGCACCAAGTTTGCCAAATATTTCTAAGAGTATGAGTATCAACTCCGTTGAATACAGCAAGAATATTGCAGTTATCTCTGATCACTTTTGGAATCTGAGTGTAGCGTTGAGTGACATATATCACGTCGGTGTTTTTATGCCTGCCTCGGGGAAAATATTCTAGCTGGGTTTGTTTGTTTATCCAACATTACATCATCGTATACGACTAAATTATTAATACTCCCATCTACGCTAGGGGCAATTAAATACAACTTATCCCACTTCATCCATCTCATTATTAAATTGAGCAACAATTGCGTCTTGCCGGATCCAGATGGCCCGATTATAATCATCCGGATAGAGTTTGGTAGCGCTGCATGATGCTTAACCGGTTCTCTTGCTTTAGTCGCTGAAAAATCAATTATATCCATATTTCTATACATAAATTATGGATCTATATTGTGTGAAGTGTAAAACGCGTACTGGCACAGATGACGTGACGACGATTACAACTAAAAATAACCGATCAGCGCTTTCTGGTAAATGCGTGCAATGTGGTACAAAGAAATTTAGATTTGTGTCTATGAGATCTGATTTAAAAAAAAACGAGGAGGTGATATCGCAGCCAAATTGGCAAAGCTCCCTGGAACCCCATGGGCAAAGTACCCCGGAGAAAAGCACCTTCCAGGATATAGCTACTGTGGTCCCGGAACACGATTAGATATCAGATTTGATGATCAAAATCAGCCCCGACCCGGCGAGTATCCGATAAACTCCATTTATAAGGCCTGTCACCTTCATGATGTTGCATATAAAAGCAGCAACCTGCAACACAGACATCTCGCGGATGTGAAATTAATTCATGCGTTAAATGCTATTCCTGATAAATCCTTCAAAGAAAAATTAGCTTCATTTTTGATAAAATCGGCTATGAAAAGCAAATTGATGTTAGGTGCCGGTAATTAATAATATGGAATCAATTTATTATTCCCCAAGAGGATACTGGAGAGGCAAAGCAGCAATCAATAAACTCGCCAACGCCGCAAAAGTGAAAAAGGCCACTGCGGCTAATTGGTTATCCAAACAGGCTATATGGCAAATTTATCTACCACCGCCTAAACAAATTAATTACTCGCATTTTGATGTGACCGCTCCTAATGAAGTTCATCAGGCTGATATATTATTTCTGCCACATGATGGTGGTTACAAATACGCGTTAACCGTAGTTGATATTGCAAGTTGATACAAACAAGCAGAACCGCTAAGGACAAAATCATCAACTGAGGTGGCTTCTGCATTTGAAAGGATTTATCGAAAGGGTCCTCTGCGTTGGCCGAATCTATTACAAGTTGATCTTGGCAAGGAATTTCAGGGTGCAGTCTTATTAACAATGAAACATCATAATGTCACCATACGACGAGGACATACTGCGTTACATCGCGATCAGGCAATTGTAGAACGATTTAATCGGACTCTTGCTGAGCGGTTATTTGGATATCAATACGCAAAAGAATTCATTCAAGAAAAGCGATCCCGTGAATGGGTTAAAAGGTTACCAGCTGTGATTATCGCACTGAATAATGAGATTACTAGAACAATCAACATGAAACCTATCAACGCGATTAAAAAGAAGTCTATACCTAAAATGGAAATTCGAAGAATTTCACAAAAAGATTATAGCGTTTCCCAACCAATTCTTGGTAGTAATGTCACTGTTAGGTATTTATACGAACCAGGAGAGCTTGAAGGTGGCAGAAAAAGGGCTACTGATCCTATTTGGAGTGTCACTACGCATAGCATATCTACTATAACACGATCAACTGGTAGACCTCCAATCTATAAACTGGATTCAACTGCCACTCAAAGAGGATTCACTACACAAGAACTGCAAGTGATACCCGAGGATACTCAATTACCACCGCATGGGCTTAACTAGCGCCGTTGCGTCTATTGCACTCAAGACAAGTCAACATCACATTGTTTCTTACATGACCGAGACTGTTATTTTTTCTGTCTACGGTAAATTGGCGAGGATCTTTATCCGAATAACGCCAACGCATTATACAATTGCAACTCGCGCAGTGATTATTCTGTTGTTGTTTCAGCGTAATTATTAATTTAGCATCAATATCAAATTCTCGTTTTTTTTTGTCTTGTTGTTTGTAACCGGAGAGTTTTTTATCAATGATTTTAACATCAACGATGCTAGCATCATCCATTGTGGTGTCATTATCGTCACCTGACTCTGTCATGACAACAATTCTTCGAAGTTGATTTATTCTTCGTACTCTGGATACTGCAAGATAGACTAAATTCGACCATTCGATGCGATTATCTACCATCCAAACAATTGTATCCGATATAGTCAATCCCTGTGAAGAATGTATCGTCGCTGCATATCCTAGCGTCCACGGGGATTTATTAGCACGCAATGCATCTTCAACGACGCTGATATCAACCAGCACAATATCATTTAACACGAGAATCTGCTTTTCACTCTTCCCTGGAATATCAACTTCAATATTCTGCTTTCGTGTATCCGAAGGCCTATAACACAACGGTACTGGAAGTGTTGCAAATTTTTCTTTATGTAATTCAAATAACTTCATCTGAAGTGTGTCTCTGACTATTTTTCTACTTGCAATTATCAAATCGTTTGGTCTCCACGTTTCCCAAAAATCATTCATTGGGGTTTCTGAAATTATTTCACGCGCTATTTCGCATTGGATTCTATCCGGTTGTAATCTAATTAGCGCTTTGAACTCGCGTAATCGTTCATCAAGTGATCTATAATCAGTGGTAATTTCTTCATAATAGTCTACAAAACCCTTTAGCTATTCATGTGGAGATGCACCGACAAATGATGGTGGTTGGCCGTGATCACCGCACATGACGACTTTTGTGTTTTTGTTTAACAACCACTCGAGAAATGTTTGTAATACATCTAATGACACTGTGCATATTTCATCCCAAATTATGATTTCAGGAATGAATTTATCACCCATACGCTCAGGAGTCCATTTGTCACCCTTCCATCGAAAAAAACTGTGATAAGTACAGGCATTTACCCCTCGCTGTATCATCTCTCTGGCGAGTCTGTGAGTTGGTGTTAGCACAATCATGTTGGACTTCCCACGAAATAATTCAATTGCACGAGTCGTCTTTCCTGACCCACCACAACCGTTTAAATAAACTGTCTTGTATCTACATACTGGATCAGATACCGGTGGTGCATTAGAAAATTCTGATTGAATTTCAGCGCGGTTACATGATAGATATTTATCATCCATGGTAACGTCTGCGGATTCACAATACTCATGTAGTGTTTCCTTTTGAAATCGCCAACACCCCCACGCTTCCTCCGGGGATGTGAATTTAGCCACTGCTGATCTGTATTTCTCGTGGATATACATCGAATCAGTGGCTACTCTAACCGCGGTATTAGGAAATCTATTTATCATCGAAAATAGATTAATAGAAGCATAGGCTAGCATAGAACTTCTCAAATGTGTGTACTGGGAATTATATCCATCACAGTAGGTAACAACCGTACCTAATTTCTCACCATTGGATAGAAAAGCGTCTTTACGATTTACAAGTTTTCCTTGTTTCGTTAAATCCGTTACAATAAAATCGTATTCAGCGACGTCTATGATCAACCGCGAAGAATATTTTGCATTGTCGTATCTTCCACCCTGGGTAAATTTACTGATTATTCTTCGTCCAAAATCTTTTGCTTGTCCGCTTTTAATTTCAAATAACTCCTTAGACCAATTTATTATTTGTTCTTCATTGAAATTCTTCGAATTTCGATCAGGAAACTGTTTTCGCTGTTCGCTAATTATTCTATCTAGATCGGGTTGTGGTAGCCAAACTTTTTTCTGTGCTCGATAGGATATAATAGCCTTGGAAACAATCAACGATATTAGCATACCACAATCAATCATATATCGTAGTAACACTATTGGCATCAAGTGTTTTTCAGATAGGTGTCTGCCAAGCCAAAAATAACTACACGGATGTAACCCTGTAGCAAGTTCAAATGATATCACACGAGCGAATCCGGTTAAATCAAAATCAGGTAATGGCCCATTAATCGCAACACGAGTCATTTCATGCGTGGGGTGTCCAAATCGTTTAAAGTACTCAGCACATTCCCCATACCCGAGAAAACTTCCAGGATAACACGCGGATATATCAATTGAAATCATGCCATCACGTGAGTATTTCGTATTCCACAGTCCTCCATGACCAAATTCGATGCAACTCAATTTAACGTCCTCGAGAAAATCACTTCGTGTTGGACGCCAGGAGTTTTTTTCTCTTGCGAAGTGAGCTACCACTGATGGAATAGTAAAACTATCCGTGAGTAGTTTTTCATGGAAACTCTCTGGTGAAAAATCATTAGCGATTTTTCTCATTCTGTTATCTAATTCTTCAACGCGATATAATTCACCATTTGGTCTTACAAATTGATCGAATCCTGATTCAGAACCAGCACTACTAAGTAACCACACTGACACAGGATCATCTTTACACAACGCATGAATAGCATCAAATAATTTCTCTTCATAGAAAACATCCCCGGAAAATTCCTCGGGGATATATCTCACGATTCGTTCTCGTGGAAATATTGTTACCGCAGGTGTCCACGCGTGTTCGTTATGATCAATAATTTGTATTGGCGCTCCTTGTAATTTATATTTCGGTTCGTGTAATACTTCTCCGGTTATTGTCGTTACTGATATTGGGAATTTTAATAATGTTTCTAATTTAGCTATATCAGAAATCTTTGCACCGTGCTGTTTCACTGTCAGTTCCCATTCTGTTATTTTCCTACGTCGCAGATCAGTTAGTTTATTTCCTCGGGATGCATTTGTAAAGTGTTCCATTACCCGTGTTGCTACACAATTGAGCCTTGACGAAGTCAACGGTGAATACTTCATAGGAGCTAGTTTTGCAATATCGGGTTTATCATTTAACGGATATATCCCATAAACGATTGCTGTTACAGGATAAGATCTCTCGTAGTATGGTTTATCGATTCCGGTTAGAATTCCTGGTTTGGAATCTCTACTCACAATGACAGTTTTTTTATTCTTGAGGATTGGTTCAAATTTATCCCTAATAATCCATTTGCCTTCGACTTCGATAATGAATTTTATTCTGAAAAAATACCTCCTTGGAAATCCCTTGGATTTCCCGCCAAGGTGTGAGATTATCTCAGCTGCTCTTTCATCGTTCATGGTAGCATCGATGTTCGGTACATTAACATCGTCATGTATAATCCGAAATGTCGACCAACAGTATACTGCACCGTCTCGGTAGAATTCATTAAAACACTCCTTGATTTTACTTAGTATAGTTCTATCACCGATTAGACGTTTTGGTGTATCAGAGACTCTATCGAGATTGAATTCAACATTTTTCCAGGGCTCAATTTTCAATAATCTCTTGAACTCCTTATCGAGATTGAATTCAGTATTCTTCCAGGGCTTAATTTTCGATAATCTTTGGAATTCTTTCATGATATAATCAATCAATTTAGTATTTTTCCAGGGCTTAATTTTCGATAATCTTTGGAATTCTTTCATGGTATAATCAATCAATTTAACATTTTTCCAGGGCTTAATTTTCGATAATCTTTGGAATTCTTTCATGGTATAATCGATCAATTTAGCATTTTTCCAGGGCTTAATTTTCGATAATCTCTTGAACTCCTCCATACTATAATTAAAACAAGCATTTAAATGAAAGATTTATGTATAATGAATCACTGCAAATGGCTCATGATTGGATCAGTGACACCATGTAACAAATCATGCAGAAATGAATTCTGTGGGTATCATATGCAAAGCTTTCGTTGTGGAAGCCTTGGTCCGTTACCTTGCATACGATGTGGGGTTGGGGTTAGGGGAAAATCTCAGTTGTGTCTACGCTGTGGTGGCAAACGATACAGGGAGTTGAAGCGTTAGTATGATAAAAGAATCAAAAATGGAAAATCAATCAAAAATTTTGACCCTGAAAAAGTCCCTGACACTGACAAAGTCAGTATCCTTGACGCTGACAAAATCAGTATCAAGGATAAAATCATAAGAACCCCTCAAGACTACATCGAAAGATTCATTATTAAACCAAACAATGAATTAGACCAACAATAGTATTATGTATATAAATGAACCAAGAATTCAGACCGCATCCGTTGATTACAAATTATGAAGCATCCAGTGATGGTATCGTAAGAAACCGTAGACTGAAGAAATCAGTTGGTGCTGACAATGGTAGGGGGTATTTGGTGTTTACTGTTAGGGGAAAGAAGACATAGTACTGCCATCGTTTTGTGTATGAATGTTTTTATGGATTGATCAAAGATGGTTTTGTTATCGATCATAAAGATTCCAATCCAAAGAATAATTCTTTATCAAATCTGCAAGCTATCACACAAAGTGAGAATACCAAACGAGGAAAGACTGGCAATTATAAATCAATTGGGAAAAGACCAGTAAAATCTTTGAATACAATAACTAACGAGGAAAAAATATTTCAATCAATGAATGAAGCCGGTAGGCATTTCGATATTTGTCCACCTTCCGTACGATATGTTGCAGAAGGAATTTATCGATCTGCGATTTCAAAAAAGAACGGACAGAAAATTCATTTCATTTATGTCTGATGCGTCATATTTTTCATTTAGAAATATGTAATTGTAATAGAATATGAATTCTGAAAATATGAATAGCATTATTGATGAAATTCTAAAATTGAAAAGTCGGGATATCAAACTATCAGATGGGTTAAATCCTGATCAAATCACGTCAGATTTTCAGGATATAGAATACGGAGTTAGCACTAACAAGTATATGCTGCCAAAGAAATACGCGTTAATTAAAAGAATTCAGAATTCTATTAGGGACTCTCTTGCATTTTCCAGTGAAATAAGTGTGTTCGTTCCGTTATATACTATCGTAGAACGAATACGAAAAGAATTAGGTAACGAATACGAATTGAAAAAAGAAGTCAATTCTAAAATTAGAAACCTACGGGCGTTAATTCAAGAAAATGAACAATTTTGATTACCCGACCCTCAAAGAGATTTTGTCATATTTTGATTGAAATTGTCTACTTGACCGACCCTCAAAGAGATTTTCATTTTTTTTTAGCACTTTTTGATTGAAAATGTCAAAATCAGTGAAAATATTTCACACTGGTACCCTTTCAGGGTATAAAAAAATATTTCACAACAATAAAAAATATTTCACACTGAATAAAAATCGATGGACCGTTAATGAACGGTTCCGATTAGTTCAATGGAAAGTGGCGAATCGGCACTTTACATTTTATTTATATGAAAAGGTGCCGTTTCGCCATCGATGAACGAAGGTGTATCACGATGAAATGACACTTCCACGATGGTGTTAGGTCGGGTTTGGGGAAAATTGTTTTGCAATTGAAAAATTGTTTTACAATTGAAAAATTGTTTCTGATTTCAAATAATGGTCAATGAAGCATTAACGACCCGATTGGCTCGTGAACGACTAGATGCAATCAAGAGATTTATACCAATTCGCGACTCTGTAAGAAATAAACTGCAACAACGACAGAGTTTACAAACTGATTTTGCTGCGGGATCTGAAGAATTGTTTAAACCAGTAACCACAGCAACGAAACAGATAGTGTCAACAATCTCTGAACAAGGAAAAAAACAAGAAGAGACTTTTCTCCCTGTGTTAGAAAAAATAGCAAAAAGAACTAAACAAACAAAACAATCAATAAAAACACTTCCTCAGGATATATCAACCGCTTCAGAACGAAAATTTGAAGGATTTCAGGAAGAACTAGTTAGTGGACTACCTAAATCAATTATATTTACCGATAGCGCTAAAAAACGAATTCTCAACGAGGATATAGACAATTTAGGTGAATTTGCTGCTAACAGCTATGATTCACAAGAGAAGTTTTTCAGGGACAATTATACGAATTATAGAATGTCACATAATGAATGGGCTGATATAGTGTATGAAATAAATACTGGGAGTTTAGATAGAAGGATGAAGGAATACAGAGACTTCAAGAAAAAAATTTAAACTCCAAATAAGACAGCCATACGATGAGAAGGAATTTCAGGGGAGTGGTCTAGTTGGGGAAAATCCTACGGATTTTCACGCTAGCGTTGGAAACTCAAAGAGTTTTTGTCCTGGTAGTGTTCTCAGTGATATATCACGATTAGAAGTTCTTGTAGGCGGGTTCCGAGCTGGAAATAACTCACTGGAAATAATTAATGAAGCAGCTGATATCTGCAGGTGGTTATTTCAAGGCGGTATCATGGATATCAAAACATATCGAGATTTCAATGGCGAGTTAGTGGAAAGTGGGTATCACAGTGATTAATCACCGGGACTGAAATTTACAATTGAAAAATTGTTTCGGATTTCAAATAATGATCATACACTACAACCATGACAAACCAACTAGCGTCTATGTGGTAAACTCACGGTTTCCAGTTTATAGAGCATACTACGGAGATGGTTTAGGTAATACCATTGCAAGGTTATTTGCGAGAATGGCTCCAAAAGTGATGCCGTTGGCTAAACAATTATCAATGAAAGCCATTGATGTTATTCGTGATAAGGGTATTAGCAAAATTGGAGATTTCGCTGGAGATCTTGCCGGAAAAGCGTTTTCAGCCGCGAAGAATAAATTAACATCATTGGTGCGACGACGAAAGAAACCGTTACCGTCTACAGCTGAAATGCCTGCAAGTGTTAGTAAAATTATAAATAACGCAGTAGATGAAAAACTAGCGCAATTGACTTCGTCAATAGTGGCAGCCCCCGACCAAAGCAATATTGCAAATATGATAGCAGGAAGTGGCTTTAAAAAACCACGTCGATGAAAATCGTTTACGATTTAGACTCTGATAAATAGAATAAAATGTTCAAACAGTCACCTGATCCAGCGTTTGATATAGACGCCCCAGTTGGCAAGGATGATTCTGTACGCGATTATCAATATTACGCCTATCATGCCATAGACTCAAATAGTCGATCGCGAATTGAACTTCAAGTCCATGATACCAGTAAATACTTTTTGCCTTGTGAAGCATTTATCAAAGTAGAAGGAGAACTTGTAACAGCTGCTGATACTACTGCTGTACCAGCACCGTATCCAGATGGTACTCAAGTCGGGTTTGTCAATAATGGTATCATGGCGCTATTTGAGAGTGCTAGATATCTCATTGATGGAAAAGAAATTGAGTCGATAGATCGCGATGTTGATGTGGCTACAACAATAATCGGGCTAGCAAGATATTCCGATGATTATACAAGATCAGCAGGACCTTCTATGATGTTTGCAAAAGATGTTAACAATACCGCTGGAGGAAAGCAATTTGTTGTAAGACGACCAAAGAATAATGCTGGTACCGCTAATATTGATGCCGAGGATATGATTATAAACAACGATGTTAATTTCAATCTAGGAGCTGCAACACGTAGTTTAATGTTGGGGAGGGGACGTAAATCATTTTCATGCGCGATTCCACTGCATCACATATTTGGATTCTGTAGAAATGTCCGAAAAGTTATTTATGGAGCGAAGCATACAGTAGCACTGGTGCGAAAGAGTGATGATAATGACGCAATTTGGAGGATTCCAGCAGATGCTGCAAATCCAAATGCTGATGCCGGTAAAGTCAATTTAACAAAAATATCATTGTGGATGCCAGTGTTGACTCCAGCAATTACCGCAGAAGAACGATTACTATCATTTATGGACCATGGAGAAAAATCATTACTAAGTTGGCTAACCGTGAGTACAGATGTTAAATTATCAAATATCAACGGGTTATTCACGTGGAATCTAGCATCAAAACAAGGCACTGCTGCGCCACGTCATATATTCGTAGCGTTACAGGATAACACACGAGTTGGCGATCAACGTTTCAGTCATATGATATTTGATCAATTAGGTGTTAAAGACGTCTCACTGAGAATAAACGGCCAGCAGGAACCATCTGAAGATGTACAACTTGATTACGGTCAAAATCATATTGCACGCGTGTATCATAGGTTGTTGTCGTTTATGGCACGTGATCAAAATGTCGATACCGGTCTGCAAATATCACAGTTGGATTTTAAAAGCATCTATCCAATCTATTACTTTTCGCTGGAACATCTTGATTTAACAAGACAGTCTGTCGTTGATATACACTTTAGAGCTAATGTGAGCCGTGGTGCTATTGCTAATTATAGAGCGGTTGCTGTCATTCTCAGCGACAAATCAATGCTACTTGAAGGTGTTGGAGGAAGAATGAGAGTGGAAGATGCACCAGTGGAAAATCTTTGAAAATTCTATGAATTTTTCATTGAAATCGTAAACGATTTAGAATCAATCTGTTATTGTATAATGTCGTATAGTAATATCAATGTGTCTTTGACACCCGGTCAATTAAAAAAACTACAATCCAAATCAGCTAAGCAATGTGGAACCACAATCACGTTGAAACCTAATCAAATGACTGGTGGTGCAAATAAATTATCGCTGACAACTCGTCAAGTGAAACATTTCAATGATGCACTTGTAGCAAAAAAAGGTGTTCAGATTACTCTTTCTGCGACTGCTATCAAAAATATGATTAAAACAGGCGGTATATTCAGTTGTTAGCTGCGATTCCAGTATTGATTGCAGCGGCTGCCCCAGCGGTAGCTAAAGCGGCAGCGTTAGGGGCTGTTGGTACCGCGGCAGGGATGGCGTTGAAAAAGGCAACTGGACAAGGATATAAAAAAAGGGGAAGGGTCTAAGACTACCAGGAACCCCGTATTCATGGTACAGCGGGAGATCCGTTCACGGATCCGGCCTGAGACTAGGACCGGTTTATTAATTCAGAAATCTTCGATTTCCGAACCTATGGTTCCCAAATCTTCGATTGTAGAAACTTTGATTCCTATGTCCAATTTTGATTTACTCGATGCTGCTAAAAAACTAGCGATTAAAAATTTCAGAGGTGTTTTTATGAAAGATCAATTACCACATCAACCAAACAACACTGAAACAGGAATCATTAATTTAGATAACAGCACCGGACCCGGAACTCACTGGGTTGCATACGCTATTGATCCACGTGGGATTGTCTATTTTGATTCATATGGGTTAGCTCCGCCAAGCGAGTTTATGTGTTATATAAAAACCCTTCCAATGAAGACTTGGTATTCTACGCTACCAACACAAACGATGATTGACCCACCAATATGCGGCAGTGAAGTATTAAATGTCCTTAACGCTATTTCTAACTCCTTGGGTAACCCAAGGGGAAAACCACCACATGTTGTCGTAAATGAATACACTAGTAATCGCTGGCGAAAATCGAAGATTTTTCAACGAAGTCGTCAACAAAGATTTTAGAGAGAGAAAAAGTTTTACAATAACATGATTGATATTTGGGGAAGACCTCTGAAACCCAAACCCGATGACACTGCAACCCTTGATTCTATCAAGGATATAAAAAAAATAATCGAAGATGAAATCGCTGAGACGTTGAACTTAACAAGTGTTGACCCGAACGAAATAGTTGTATTTCAAGATCGTCAGGGTAAATTGAAAACCAGTGATGTGTCGTTGGATGATATTTTAACACGACAACGAAACGCAATCGAGGATACTATCGCGTTATTTTCCGATCAGGGTAAACTCAAACCGGGTGTACTCGTTTCGACTATTACAGATAGATTAAAAACTCTCAACGATGAGTTGAAAAATTCTGTGTTGGAACTAACAACACTTCAATCTAGAATTGAGGATAGCGGAAAACAGTTTTCAATTTTTCGTAGAAATATCGTGGATAAATTTCTTGGAACTACATTCGATAAACTCGATATAATACTCCCTGATATAAAAAAATTCATCGATGAGACGAAAATCTTTATCGAAGCAATCAAAGGTGATGCAATGAGGATGATAACAATCATTGAAAAAACAAAAATCCCTCATGAGAAAACCAACAACGTAGTATACACGATCCAACACGGATCATTTGCGTGGACACCTACAAACAACAAATTAGATATCACTGCAACCGTTAAAGGTATTTATCGATTAACGCTAGTAACACCACTGACTCAATTTAATATTTCATCGTCGAGTTCATCCGGGGTCAATAATACGATTTCAACGATCATCGACAAGGATACAACTGAAAAGTTCACGATAACATCTACTGATAAAAATTTGGTTAGGGTTTCAACAACGTGGTATGTGGAGTTCGTAGCGGATTTAAGTTGAAAATTGCAAAGCAATTTCACTAACGGCTTCAATTGAAAGGAAAATCTTCGGATTTTACAATTGAAAACGCTAGCGTTTTTAAAATAAAAATGATTTCATCATCGCAATATCGCTATAATCAGGTCAGAGAATTTCAAACTAGACTCAAAACTCTCGCTGAGGAGTATCAAATAAAAATAAAAAAATACCGACGAAGAATCACCGCAATTGATGTTACTATGTACTCGGTGTCAGGCGTTCTCGCTGGCGCCGGAATAATACTTGCATCGGTTACAATGATTGCCCTGGTTGTAGTTCCAATTTGCATTTCTGCGGGGGCTACAATCGCGGGTATATCAACCGGGATAACAAAAAGGATATCATCATGCAGCCAGAGTAAACTGCAAGATTACTCGATTCAATTTCATATTGTATCAACCGCGTACTCGCAATTATCCTCGATGATATCATCATCACTCGATAATACGATTATATCAGATAGCGAGTTCTCAGTGATGGTCGGTATTTATGATTCCGCGACATCGAAATTAGAGTGACAACATGAATATAATAACAATGACAACACCGATGGAAAAGGAAAACACGAACCCGAAAACCAAAATGATCTCAATAACCTCAACGATATCAGATAGTGAGTTCTCAGTGATGGTCAGTATTCACGATTCCGCGATATCAAAATTAGAGCGACAACAACAGTATAGCAACGATGACAACACCGCAGGAATTACTTCAACGAATAGTGGAGAACACGAACCCAGTACAAACAAGCATGATCTCAATAACATCAACGAATCCAGAATTCAGTGTGAATTTCCCCTCTCCGGTCCCAGTGAAGGAGATAGCGCTAGCAAAACTACGAGTGTATCACAGTTGGCCTAATATCAGATCGGTAGCATTTGGTGGTCAACAACCGAATAATTCACTGGTATTTGCGAATAAGAATAAACCCGATGGAACTCCAGACTGGAACGTTGTTTCGATACCAACCGGATCATACCAAATCGAACAAATCAATGCTGAATTGCAACGTAGAATAAAATCGATTACTGAAAAAGAATCAAAAATAGCTATAACAGTTCATGAGCCAACACTATCATCTGCCATTGAAATAAGCACAGAAGGATACGTCGTAGATATCTATCAGAGTTCTATAAGAACCGTACTAGGATGGCCTGAATTACCACCAGGTGGGAAAACCGTTGATTTACCAGAACCACAAAAAACCGATTATATCACCGACGTGATAAAATCTGATAATCCAGTAAAAAGTTATAAAGATCACAAAGTCACTACAGATTTTTTTTAAGATCTCTTACAATTTATTAAATATAAAAGAGAGAATTCTTACTGCTCACGATCTTGAAATCAATGATAATTTCAAGGCAATGAATAATGATTTTTCACTGTTGTTAATATCTCTTAAATCCGGCTCTCTCACCCGAGATGAATTTATCAGCGTCGTAGAAACATGCAACAAAATTATCGACGATATGGAAACATTTAATTTAAAAATTATTCAGGATAGATTTGATGAAGATAATCCCACATCGAGAACAAGATTTGCAATAGATTATAAAATCCGCGTTGAAGATATCCTCACATTCAAACTACCAGGATATAACGTACCAGAACTAAAAAAAACTTCTCAGTGCCACCATCGATGTTGGTTTTAAAATAATTCATGATGCATGAAAAAAAACAGCATCACCGGAAATAAAAATCCTCAAACATAATAATGACCCAAATGGTGGCGGCAGACATATCGCTCCGTTCAACGTGAATATATCCTCAGTGATTGCGCTCAATTTAGTTTGTTTGATTAGGATTTTTAACGTAGCTTTAACAATTTCTCAGATATATCGCTACGATGTCTGCAGTGAGGCAGTTTATAGTGATGTCTAGCACTGAGACATCATGGCGCAGACATGTAGCATGATGTCTCACCCAGTCACATTATCCTGACACCAGGCCGACCAGTCCTAACACTAACCTCGTTATGCTGAGCGTCAAGCGAGGCAGCTGTTAGTACCATTTTTGTAAGTCTTTGGTATGACTCGGCCGGGGATCGAACCGACGACCTCCCGCTTCCGGGGCGGACGCTCTAACCACTAGGCCACTGAAGCGGTTGCGCTCAATTTAGTATGTGATGTTATCGAAGGAAGCTATAAAATTAATCTCGAACGATCAAATCAAGCTCAGCAAGGATATATTCTTTATTCGTTTGCACCAACAGCTCCTCCAGGATTTTTAATAATTGAGTCTCCGGTTAATCCAGTCTATATGCGGTGTCATAATGATTCGCTAACCAGAATTAATTTCATACTAACCGACCAGTCAAATAATTTAATTGATCTACAACACGAGTTGTTAGCGATTAGTTTGTTTGTAAAATCGTAGTGATTTTCATCCTAAGGACTGGATCAAATATTCGGTTGAACTCGTAAATGATTTTTGTTAACTTGCAGCAGCAGAGGGGGTGAGTGACAACGATGTTGGCGTATATAAGGAAATCGAAATCTTATTTTATCGAATAGACGCCATTTTTTTTTTACTATTTGGTAGAAACCTCAGATTTCCGAATTGATGCTCGGAAAGTTGTGAGGTTCACCCCCTCTGCTGCTTAATGCTATTCAATTAAAGACCGTATTTAGCCTGATATAATGCTATTCAATTAACAATATTTAGCCTGATATAATGCTATTCAATTAAAGACAGTATTTAGCCTGATATAATGCTATTCAATTAAAGACAGCATTTAGCCTGATGTAATGCTATTCAATTAAAGACCGTATTTAGCCTGATATAATGCTATTCAATTAAAGACAGTATTTAGCCTGATATAATGCTATTGAATTAAAGACAGTATTTAGCCTGATGTAATGCTATTCAATTAAAGACCGTATTTAGCCTGATATAATGCTATTCAATTAAAGACAGTATTTAGCCTGATATAATGCTATTCAATTAAAGACAGTATTTAGCCTGATATAATGCTATTCAATTAAAGACCGTATTTAGCCTGATATAATGCTATTCAATTAAAGACCGTATTTAGCCTGATATAATGCTATTCAATTAAAGACCGTATTTAGCCTGATGTAATGCTATTCAATTAAAGATGGTATTTAGCCTGATGTAATGCTATTCAATTAAAGACAGTATTTAGCCTGATGTAATGCTATTCAATTAAAGACAGTATTTCGCCTGATGTAATGCTATTCAATTAAAGACAGTATTTAGCCTGATGTAATGCTATTCAATTAAAGACAGTATTTAGCCTGATGTAATGCTATTCAATTAAAGACAGTATTTAGCCTGATATAATGCTATTCAATTAAAGACCACATTCAGCCCATTTATATTGCTATGTTTATCCTATGCACATCATTTGCTATTTCTTTTTACATCTGGTACAAATGTTGATATGGTATGCCAACTGCATTTTACTTTAAAGTTTTTATAGTTTTCTTGCTTTCAGGCTACCCACACCCCCAGTCATAAACCTGCTCTACTCAAAGTCTTGTTAAAAAAATATATTATGACCCAACTGAGTGCTGTATTTATACATTAGAAGCAAGATTACTAAGTCAGGTTAACATTTTTTTTAACTCAAAATATTGTACATTTGAAATAAGATTTGGATAAATTTGTTTATGCTGGAGGGGGCATTACTGTCTCCAAAACAGAAAACTAGAACTTCAGACAGGCCAAATACGAATAATAATTACATGTATATGAAGAAACAAAATCTGTTAGTACATCCAGTTAAATCCAGTGCAGTATCACCTCATTTTTTGAATTTGAAGCTGTAACAAATATTGACATCAGATAGAAAAATTACACCTTGGGGATATCAATGTTTTGAAGGAAAATGCCTGCAAATGATGTGACAGACTGAGTGGACTTTCCTATCACATACACATAGCTGATTATTGTTTTATCATTTCCAGTGAAGAAAAATAAAGATTTTAAAGACAACATGGCCCACTCGGTACAGTCAAACATTAAAAAGATAAAAGTATCCATTGAAAACTGTTGGATTATGAGAGAAAGCATATAGAATATAGTGCAAACTCAAGGATAACATAAACAAAATAACTGAATAAGTGATTTTAAAAAAACATGCCAGAGTAAGAATGTACAAATCAAAACACTTATTACCAATTGAAGCAGGATAACAGTGTGATGTGAGGAAGGAAAGTAATATGTTATGTATATCTATATCATGTGTATTATTTTTAATGACATTTTTAATTCTTATATCCTCTGAATGGGTTTTGTATTCTTGAAATAAGTCTGTATAAATGTGCACTATTTCATTCATAAAAATGCCAGGTCAATGTATGAAGTTCAAATAAACATTACATGGATGAAATAGGTAATGTAGCTCATGTGCATTTTTGAAAAAGGTTTTTGACTTTTTGAAATACTGGAAGTTTTTGTATAAGCTAACAATTATACATTATTTTTTGTATTAAAAAACATGTGGAAAACAATTCTTTTGTTTTGATTTATTCATTCACTAATGTTTATTGGATTTACTATGATTAAACATTCATTTTTAAGGATGTTTTTATACCTATATAAAAGTTATTGTGGGTTTATTAAAAAGACACTAGGCTATTTGCCCCAACATTCCAAGAATATTTTGGAATTAAAACTGATTTCTTCTGACACACAAGTACATTATATTTATTGTTTGTAATACCTTTGGAACATATTTATTAAGCTATTTTTAATTCTTTCACCTGCATTATATTGAAATAAATTAATATTTTAAAATTGCACAAAACCTGTTGATTCTGTTTCTTCTTTCAGAGTCATAACATGTGACAAAGGATAATAAGAGTTGTGTCAGGTAGGATAAGACATTTCAACACATGGGAAAATATCTATACAGTATCTATACCTGCTTCTTGTGGCAAGAATCCCTTAGTACCTATGAGTTTCATGTTCAGAAGTACCCTTTTAAAGCAGTCAGCATAGTAGTACAAAAATATAAAATGTTCCCTTCACAAGGGGTCACTTTTTATTTCAAATGCGTCCAGAACCAGTAACTAATTCATATCTGACATAAAGTAAGTACTCAGATCATCTCTACCTGTGATACAGGTTCCCAATACTGAAATCAGTGTTGACTAAAGTACATGTAACACTAAGATTAATATCATTATCTATAAAAAGCAGACATTTACAGGAAATGTTTTGGGCCTCACAAATCTTTCAAGTTCTTCTCTTTGATGATTACAACCAGATGTAATTGTCAAGATCATAAACTTGGTCAGCTTTGACTAAAAATATATTTTGTGCATTAGCACAGAGAAATCAACCTTGAACAAAACAGGGTACCAGTCAAAAACCCCAAAAAATGACTTCGTTCACTCAACAAAAGTTACGTCTGCATAATTAAATTGTTATCAACATCTGAATTAAGTCATTACATTAACGGAGAAGTATTATTTTAGAAGTCTGTTATTCTACTCTGACACTGGGTGAGATGAGATGAGACTAGCCAAATAATTTTATTTTGAAAAGACTAATAAACGTCGCAAATGGAAAGAAAATTATTTATGTACCAAGATTTAAATAATGGTTTTGCAATGTGGATGACAATGCCTGCTTGCACGTCACGTGTATTCAGTTGAATTAAGTATTATTATAATAAAAATAAACTTAATGTTACTTTTCAATAAAGATATTAAATGCTTTGAATTATGTACCCATATGTTCATTACATATACTTCTCACAAAATTCAGTCCCCCTCTGCAATGGTCACCCATCTTTTCCATTACAGATGGACTGGCCTTATACAGGGACCACTGTACTATAGGGAAAATCACTATCTTTCAAAGACTATTGTTGATTCAGATCAACAGTAAATTAATCAGTTACGATTTTACAGCCAGTGCTGTATAATACAGGTCCATAAAAGACTCGACAGTAATTTGCATTTTCATTAATCGTCAAAGTAAAGATCTGATGAAAAGAAAACTCTAAATATGTAATCCTCTGCATCTCCTTATATGGTATTTTATGTATTTTCAAGGACATTGTTTGAAAAAAAAATATTGCTTAAACCAAACACTGATATGTGCCCCGTGTTGCTTGATTTGACGTATAGAATCTGTATGAAAATAGTCCAGTGTTGCTTGGGTTTATTTTGTATAGAATCTGTATGAAAATAGTCCAGTGTTGCTTGGGTTTATTTTGTATAGAATCTGTATGAAAATAGTCCAGTGTTGCTTGGGTTTATTTTGTATTGATTCTGTATGAAAATAGTCCAGTGTTGCTTGGGTTTATTTTGTATAGAATCTGTATGAAAATAGTCCAGTGTTGCTTGGGTTTATTTTGTATAGAATCTGTATGAAAATAGTCCAGTGTTGCTTGGGTTTGTTTTGTATAGAATCTATGAAAATAATCCAGTGTTGCTTGGGTTTATTTTGTATAGAATCTGTATGAAAATAGTCCAGTGTTGCTTGGGTTTATTTTGCATAGAATCTGTATGAAAATAGTCCAGTGTTGCTTGGGTTTATTTTGTATAGAATCTGTATGAAAATAGTCCAGTGTTGCTTGGGTTTATTTGTATAGAATCTGTATGAAAATAGTCCAGTGTTGCTTGGGTTTATTTTGTATAGATTCTGTATGAAAATAATCCAGTGTTGCTTGGGTTTATTTTGTATAGATTCTGTATGAAAATAGTCCAGTGTTGCTTGGGTTTACTTTGTATAGAATCTGTATGAAAATAGTCCAGTGTTGCTTGGGTTTATTTTGTATAGAATCTGTATGAAAATAGTCCAGTGTTGCTTGGGTTTATTTTGTATAGAATCTGTATGAAAATAATCCAGCGTTGCTTGGGTTTATTTTGAATAGAATCTGTATGAAAAAAATCCAGTGTTGCTTGGGTTTATTTTGTACTGATTCTGTATGAAAATAATCCAGTGTTGCTTGGGTTTATTTTGTATAGAATCTGTATGAAAATAATCCAGTGTTGCTTGGGTTTATTTTGTATCGATTCTGTATGAAAATAATCCAGTGTTGCTTGGGTTTATTTTGTATAGAATCTGTATGAAAATAGTCAAGTGTTGCTTGGGTTTGTTTTGTATCGATTCTCTATGAAAATAGTCCAGTGTTGCTTGGGTTTATTTTGTATTGATTCTGTATGAAAATAATCCAGTGTTGCTTGGGTTTATTTTGTATAGAATCTGTATGAAAATAGTCCAGTGTTGCTTGGGTTTATTTTGTATAGAATCTGTATGAAAATAGTCCAGTGTTGCTTGGGTTTATTTTGCATAGAATCTGTATGAAAATAGTCCAGTGTTGCTTGGGTTTATTTTGTATAGAATCTGTATGAAAATAGTCCAGTGTTGCTTGGGTTTATTTGTATAGAATCTGTATGAAAATAGTCCAGTGTTGCTTGGGTTTATTTTGTATAGATTCTGTATGAAAATAATCCAGTGTTGCTTGGGTTTATTTTGTATAGATTCTGTATGAAAATAGTCCAGTGTTGCTTGGGTTTACTTTGTATAGAATCTGTATGAAAATAGTCCAGTGTTGCTTGGGTTTATTTTGTATAGAATCTGTATGAAAATAGTCCAGTGTTGCTTGGGTTTATTTTGTATAGAATCTGTATGAAAATAATCCAGTGTTGCTTGGGTTTATTTTGAATAGAATCTGTATGAAAATAATCCAGTGTTGCTTGGGTTTATTTTGTACTGATTCTGTATGAAAATAATCCAGTGTTGCTTGGGTTTATTTTGTATAGAATCTGTATGAAAATAATCCAGTGTTGCTTGGGTTTATTTTGTATCGATTCTGTATGAAAATAATCCAGTGTTGCTTGGGTTTATTTTGTATAGAATCTGTATGAAAATAGTCAAGTGTTGCTTGGGTTTATTTTGTATCGATTCTCTATGAAAATAGTCAAGTGTTGCTTGGGTTTATTTGTATAGAATCTGTATGAAAATAATCCAGTGTTGCTTGGGTTTATTTTGTATAGAATCTGTATGAAAATAGTCCAGTGTTGCTTGGGTTTATTTTGTATTGATTCTGTATGAAAATAATCCAGTGTTGCTTGGGTTTATTTTGTATAGAATCTGTATGAAAATAATCCAGTGTTGCTTGGGTTTATTTTGTATAGAATCTGTATGAAAATAGTCAAGTGTTGCTTGGGTTTATTTTGCATCGATTCTCTATGAAAATAGTCAAGTGTTGCTTGGGTTTATTTTGTATAGAATCTGTATGAAAATAATCCAGTGTTGCTTGGGTTTATTTTGTATAGAATCTGTATGAAAATAATCCAGTGTTGCTTGGGTTTATTTTGAATAGAATCTGTATGAAAATAATCCAGTGTTGCTTGGGTTTATTTTGTACTGATTCTGTATGAAAATAATCCAGTGTTGCTTGGGTTTATTTTGTATAGAATCTGTATGAAAATAATCCAGTGTTGCTTGGGTTTATTTTGTATCGATTCTGTATGAAAATAATCCAGTGTTGCTTGGGTTTATTTTGTATAGAATCTGTATGAAAATAGTCAAGTGTTGCTTGGGTTTGTTTTGTATCGATTCTCTATGAAAATAGTCCAGTGTTGCTTGGGTTTATTTTGTATAGAATCTGTATGAAAATAGTCAAGTGTTGCTTGGGTTTATTTTGTATCGATTCTCTATGAAAATAGTCAAGTGTTGCTTGGGTTTATTTGTATAGAATCTGTATGAAAATAGTCCAGTGTTGCTTGGGTTTATTTTGTATCGATTCTGTATGAAAATAGTCCAGTGTTGCTTGGGTTTATTTTGTATAGAATCTGTATGAAAATAGTCCAGTGTTGCTTGGGTTTATTTTGTATTGATTCTGTATGAAAATAATCCAGTGTTGCTTGGGTTTATTTTGTATAGAATCTGTATGAAAATAATCCAGTGTTGCTTGGGTTTATTTTGTATCGAATCTGTATGAAAATAATCCAGTGTTGCTTGGGTTTATTTTGTATAGAATCTGTATGAAAATAGTCCAGTGTTGCTTGGGTTTATTTTGTATTGATTCTGTATGAAAATAATCCAGTGTTGCTTGGGTTTATTTTGTATAGAATCTGTATGAAAATAATCCAGTGTTGCTTGGGTTTATTTTGTATAGAATCTGTATGAAAATAGTCCAGTGTTGCTTGGGTTTATTTTGTATTGATTCTGTATGAAAATAATCCAGTGTTGCTTGGGTTTATTTTGTATAGAATCTGTATGAAAATAATCCAGTGTTGCTTGGGTTTATTTTGTATAGAATCTGTATGAAAATAGTCAAGTGTTGCTTGGGTTTATTTTGCATCGATTCTCTATGAAAATAGTCAAGTGTTGCTTGGGTTTATTTTGTATAGAATCTGTATGAAAATAATCCAGTGTTGCTTGGGTTTATTTTGTATAGATTCTGTATGAAAATAGTCCAGTGTTGCTTTGGTTTACTTTGTATAGAATCTGTATGAAAATAGTCCAGTATTGCTTGGGTTTATTTTGTATAGAATCTGTATGAAAATAGTCCAGTGTTGCTTGGGTTTATTTTGTATAGAATCTGTATGAAAATAATCCAGTGTTGCTTGTGTTTATTTTGTATCGATTCTGTATGAAAATAGTCCAGTGTTGCTTGGGTTTATTTTGTATCGATTCTGTATGAAAATAATCCAGTGTTGCTTGGGTTTATTTTGTATCGATTCTGTATGAAAATAGTCCAGTGTTGCTTGGGTTTATTTTGCATAGAATCTGTATGAAAATAGTCCAGTGTTGCTTGGGTTTATTTTGTATAGAATCTGTATGAAAATAATCCAGTGTTGCTTGGGTTTATTTTGTATAGAATCTGTATGAAAATAGTCCAGTGTTGCTTGGGTTTATTTTGCATAGAATCTGTATGAAAATAGTCCAGTGTTGCTTGGGTTTATTTTGCATAGAATCTGTATAAAAATAATCCAGTGTTGCTTGGGTTTATTTTGTATAGAATCTGTATGAAAATAATCCAGTGTTGCTTGGGTTTATTTTGTATAGAATCTGTATGAAAATAGTCCAGTGTTGCTTGGGTTTATTTTGTATAGAATCTGTATGAAAATAGTCCAGTGTTGCTTGGGTTTATTTTGCATAGAATCTGTATGAAAATAGTCCAGTGTTGCTTGGGTTTATTTTGTACAGAATCTGTATGAAAATAGTCCAGTGTTGCTTGGGTTTATTTTGTATCGATTCTCTATGAAAATAGTCCAGTGTTGCTTGGGTTTATTTGTATAGAATCTGTATGAAAATAGTCCAGTGTTGCTTGGGTTTATTTTGTATAGAATCTGTATGAAAATAGTCCAGTGCTGCTTGGGTTTATTTTGTATCGATTCTCTATGAAAATAGTCCAGTGTTGCTTGGGTTTATTTTGTATAGAATCTGTATGAAAATAGTCCAGTGTTGCTTGGGTTTATTTTGTATCGATTCTGTATGAAAATAGTCCAGTGTTGCTTGGGTTTATTTTGTATCGAAACTGTATGAAAATAGTCCAGTGTTGCTTGGGTTTATTTTGTATAGAATCTGTATGAAAAAAATCCAGTGTTGCTTCGGTTTATTTTGTATAGAATCTGTATGAAAATAATCCAGTGTTGCTTGGGTTTATTTTGTATAGAATCTGTATGAAAATAATCCAGTGTTGCTTGGGTTTATTTTGTATCGATTCTGTATGAAAAAAGTCCTCTTTACCAATCGTTTCCTAGTGACCAAACTACTAAAAGAATTTACTTAGCTTCCAAGTTTAATCTGAAAATCAGTAAACAATGCTTTGACTTTGGTAACTAATGTTTGTATTTTAGTCAGTATTTTTGTCAAAACTTACTGCAATGTATTATGGTCAGAAGAATTCCTTGTGGACAGCAAAGCCACCTCTGTGACTAAAAGATACTGGACAATAGTCAATTTTAAAGTGTCCAGCAGCACTTGACCACTGTCTATCCCATTGGACACTGCTCGAAGTAAGTCTTTAACATGAGACTGAAACAAAAGAAATAAACCAATTCTGCACCTCTGTTAATCTGAACACGTACGTTTGTCATAAAGTTTATTTCCTTCAATTTTAAAGGAAAATGAATCCAATTCAAGTTATGGCCAAGTTTAATGAGACATCCAAGTGGGTCTTATGTTGCTTAACAGGCATATTTTAAGAGCTGAAGTAATTAATAAGGATTATGCAGTATGATATGTGCCAAACTTTACAAGATTGTTTGTTTGATTTTGGGTTTAACACCATTTTTCAGCACACGATAAGCTATATATGGTGGCCAGTATTATTGGTGAAGGAAGAACCTGGGAAAACCCCCAGAAAGAACCACCAACCCACGAGAAGCAATTGGCAAGCTTTCTCACATAACTACATTAGCCGAATCTTACACTTGAACCCACGCAGACAGGTGAGACGGCAGTGATCCATAACGGAAAGCGCTTTAGACCACTCGGGGCCCCTCTTTTTAAGATAAACACATACCTAATATATAAGACTTTATATATAGTCTCTTGCTGAAAGTTGAGGTTATCCAAGATCTTGATGGCATAAACCCATTTACCAAGGTTTACAGAAGCAGGATGAGATGTAGTCTGTAGCTCTAGACTGGTAACATGCTCATTCAAATCAGATGCAAAGTATCTCATAAATGCGTACCGAACCAGTCTATGACAATAATAATATAAGCTTATTTACCAAGGTTGAGCAAAGTCTAACTGGAATTCTGTTTTAATAAGCTTACCTAATCAGATGCAATATTGCCTTCTTGATACTCTTCTTACTCATAATCAAATTCATTCAAGATCTCAACATATTTAACAAGTTAGACCAAAGTATAGTTAGAAATATAGTTGTTAGTCAAATGCAAAATCACATAAGATTCCCCTGATGGTTGAGTGTTCTAAAGCAGATAAATTTACTGATCACTGCCATCTCAGTCTTAACCAATGTGAGAAAGATTTGTCACTAGCTTCCCATGGGTCTGTGGTTCTTGCTGGGATTTTCTTGGATTCTTCCTCCACTAGTTACACATTGCCATGTATAGCTTATCTTGTACTGAGAAATGTCATTAAACCCCAAAACAACAACATAAATAATATGCACAATAATAATCATCTTCAGCAAGAGCTGGATGACATGGCTTTTTACCAATATTGATCATAACTCTCTTAAAAATACAGTCTCTAGAACAGTAAAACACCAGCCAATCCCATCCAAGATCACCTCATGAATATGCATAGGTTGCACCCATAAGAAAATCATTAATCTTCTCGACAATCCAATTTACAAAGTTGGATTAAAATCAAGTCAGACAAGTTGAAAGATATCCAGACAATCAAGTGCACAATCATCGCTTTAATATGTATTGTGTTCATAGTGATTGATCAAAACTTTATCAGAAAAACAGCCTTATCTGTGTTAGCAAGATTCGATTATCAGTATGTCACTCATTATCAGCCAATCAGATGCAAAGATTAGATTATCTGTATGTCACTCATTATCTAATTCATAGGATGCAAGATTAGATTATCAGTATGTCACTCATCTAACTCATCAGAAGGAAGATTAGATTATCAGTATGTCACTCATCTAACTCATCAGAAGGAAGATTAGATTATTGGTATGTCACTCATTATCAGCCAATCAGATGCAGAGATTATATTATCTGTATGTCACTCATTATCAGCCAATCAGATGCAGAGATTATATTATCTGTATGTCACTCATTATCTAACTCATAGGATGCAAGATTAGATTATCAGTATGTCACTCATTATCAGCCAATCAGATGCAAGATTAGATTATCAATGTCATTCATTATCTAAATTATCAGTATGTCACTCATTATCAGCCAATCAGATGCAAGATTAGATTATCAATATGTCACTCATTATCTGCCAATCAGATGCAAGATTAGATTATCGGTATGTCACTCATTATCTAGATTATCAGTATGTCACTCATTATCAGCCAATCAGATGCAAGATTAGATTATCAGTATGTCACTCATTATCAGCCAATCAGATGCAAGATTAGATTATCAGTATGTAATTCATTGTCTCAAACTCCCCTAAGATCCTGATCCTATAAGAATATATTTCCAGAGTGGTAAGAAAATTGGTCAATCAGATGCAAGATTACCTCATTAACAATCAAGTTCCTCCATGATCTTGATATCTGGCCCTAAATCAAGTTTCACCACAATCAGATGGTATGTGAGTGATTTGGATTTTTAATGTACCGTATTTTCCGGCCTATAGGTCGATGCGGAGTACAAGTCGAATTGACGAATTTTGTAAATTTTCCATCCTTCGTCCATATATAAGTCGATTCGGAGCATAAGACGAGGCCAGGTCAATAACTTGGCTATGTATTTTATACTACCGGTAGTAACTTCCGGTTGCATGAATATTGATGGTATCATCATATAATATTCCATATTACCGGCAATATCCATTGCAACAAGAGCTATGATCATTCCTTCCAGTTGAAAGTTTAAACCTACGGTAATTTATTTGAGAAATTTTGTCAAATACAATTACGGTACTTTATTCAGAGAACCATGCATTGGTACATACACGTGTCTAATTTATATATACATGTATAATCTATTGCATGAAAAGAGTATCAACACCGTGTACTCACCAGCGAATCTTGTAACATACATTGAATCCATAATACAAATATTTCCATCGAAAATATCCACAGACGGATGTAAAATATTCAATAATTTTGTCACAGATCATTATGTGACAGAATTCAATGAAAAGAAAATAACAACAATCACGTAACGGGTGTACGTAATGAATGATGAAATAGTACATGTCCGTAGATTAAATAATGGAAGCTAAAGCACATTTTCCCACACAAGCTGCTAGTCAAAGTTCTTTGAACTTGCCGCCCAGCTATTGCGTCATGTTCTTTTGATGTACTCTAATACGCGGCACGTTGTGTCAAAACATAGTCTTCTAATTTATCCTCAATATTACTCCATCTTGCTTTGCAGCCACGATTTGCTTTCTTTGTTTTTTTTGTAGCGCATAATGCAACCTTAGCTTTACGCCAATCCCGGACACATTTTTCACGTACACCATATTTCCTGTGAGCAGCCATATTCTCACCATTCTCTTCAGCGAACTTTACAACTTCCAGCTTAAAAGCCGCCGTGTAAGACTTGCGTGATTTTACGGGAGGCATTGTGAGAGAAGTTGTATGATTTGTAAGGGGATATTTATATGAATGATTATGACTGAAAAGATTGATCAAAATATACCGAACTCATTAAAATGTGCCCGTACTAAAGCAATGAAAACAATGCCCATGGCTAAATTCATTATTTACATCGAGAGAAGGGAGTGGGCATCATTTCCTGTTGTACTTAATCCCATTGATATTAAACACGAGTAGCGTAATTGATGCGGATTAATGATAAAGAACAATGGGGTACCGGCAATATGGTAACTAGTATCGGTAGCTAAAGCCAATATCAAGATCGAAACAATTGAGGCAGTTGGCTTTGATTTTTGTTGGAAACCAAATACCAATTTATCAACAACCGATATAATCAAAGAGAGACACCGAAACGTCAGCTGGTTAAAAATGAATATAGGTGAAGTGTTGACATTACAATTTGCTTTAAACTGAATTGCGAAACTAAAAATCATGGATCACTGATCATCTATGAGTACTGGTAGTCCATCCATATATCTGATTTTAGTGTAGTTTAAACCTACGGTAATGTATTTGAGAAACTTTGTCAAATACAATTAGAAACATATGATTTGGGGGATTCAGTAGAATGCATGATCTACATTATTTTATAAATAATCATAGAACACTCGAGTTAATATGGATTACATCCCTTTGTAGGATCAATTGGATCAATAAAAAAAGCTATGCCGGTAATTGCTCACGTGTGAACAACATTATACTGGAAAATCAAATATTAATGGACCAGTTATTTCATATCTTTTTTTTTTAAGGAACAAACAATATGCTTTGAATTAGTACAGTAAACTATAGAGTATAGACCGCAAGTGTGCTATGCGGCCCGGTGAAGTTTTTACCGGTAATTGTTTTCTTTTATTTTATGTGTGAGAAATAAGAAAAAACATGCAGAATGCAAAATAAATAATGACAAAACTTACAAATATAAATGCAGTCATATTATTTTATGACAATTTATTGACATAGTAATTTAACATGAATTTGTACTTCTATGTGACCTGTTTTCGATTATGCCGATTATAGAGCAATATCAATAAAATACCGGATACTGTAATCCATATATAAGTCGATGCAATTTCAATGACAAAATCCATATATAAGTCAATTCGGAGTATAAGACGAAGACCGAACTTTCAAGTCAAAAAGTCTCGACTTATAGGCCGGAAAATACGGTAATGTTTCAGTCATATTGCTACAATGTCTGCAGTGTGGCAGTTGATAGTGATGTCTAGCACTTGGGTCATCATGCCACAGACTTGTATCATGATGTCCCATCATCCTGGTACAAAGCTAACCAGTCCTCTTAACCTCTTAATGCTGAGCATCTAGCAAGGCAGCTGTTAGTACCATTTTTAAGTCTGCAGTTTGACTTGGCTGGGGTTCTAACCCGCTATCTCCCATACCCAAGGCGGATGCTCTAACCACTAGGCCACCAGAGTGGTCCAATCAATCAGTTGGTAAATATGGCTCCCAGACTGGTAACGAGCTCAGTCAATTAGATGTAAGATCACCTCAATAATGTTTGGATCACATTATTATAATGACTCTCTATGACCTTGGTAAACCCAGATTTCAAGTTTAATCACAATCAGATCAATAAACATGGCTTCCAATGTGGTAAAAAACTCAGCTAACAGATGCAAGATCACCTCATTAATATATTGCTCCTTACAAAACTTGTTTGAGATTTTGATGATATAAGAAAAAATCTGATCAAAATCAGACATGTGGCAAGATCTCCATGTTAATTTCATTATCTTTATATCTTACCATTTTCTGCTGTCCTGTGTCTACAGATTGTGTCAAGCTAGTGGTCTTCACCATGGGATACAAATAAACTCTAAGGGGTAGGAAAGATGTCAGCAGGGTGTAGACTTTCAGCATGGGTCCTCCTTCAAATTTCAACAGATTACCAGGCAGTTTCCAAAGTACTCCTCTGAATTGGCTGCATTTCAAAATAACAGAATATGTGTAACTAGTCTTGAAATGTGTGAGTTTCTGTTCTAGACTAATGAATATTTATCATGTTAAGATAAGTAAATGTTTTTACATTTCTTTCAAAGTTTTAATATCAGTTCTTACTTTGTTATTTTCTGTAAGTTGTTGAGTACCGTAAAATGAAGATTACAAACACCACTTGTATTGTTTTATTCAGTTAACTGTTCACATACTTTTAACCAGTGCTGATTTTAAATGGCCTGCCAGAGCTCTAACAATTTTGTAGGCATTTATGTAAAAAAAAAAAAAAAAAAAAAAAAAAAAAAAAAAAAGAGTTCAGTGGCCAACTTTCATAGTACATCTTCTTAACCAGGTAAAACTCTGAATAATGTTTATAGTCATGACTTTCAAGTTTTCTGCTGCAGCCCTCGGCTTTAAGAAAAAAAAAATTCAGTGGCCTAAAGTGTCAAAAAAGGATCATAATTCAGTTTTACCTTTCAGGTTGATGCAGTGTAAAATATTTATTAAAACAAATTTTCAATAAAAGAAAACACTGTTTATTTCTTTAGTTTTACACTATCAAACATGAAAATCCTGACTTTGATAACTGCATTCTAAATGAAACAAACAAAGGAAATTATGAAATGATGTAATAAATGTTAATTTCAGTAAAGTGGTATATTGAGAGACTCTCAATGTCAGTAAAGTGATATAATAATGTTAGTTTCAGTGAAGTGATATCTCTGGAGACTGTCAATGTCAATAAAGTGATATGTTGAAATAATTACTGCCAATGTCAGTAAAGTGATATATTGAGAGACTGTCAATTAAAGTTTGTTTTGAAATGATGCTGTCTGTCAGTGAAGTGATATCTTGAGAGAATAAATGTCAGTAAAGTGATATTATAAGACTCAATTAGTGACATTTTGAAATCATGCTATCAGTGTCAGTAAAGTGATATCTTGAGAGAATGTCAATTAAAGTGGTGTTTTGAAATAATACTGTCAAGTGTCAGTAAAGTGATATCTTGAGAGACTGTCAATGTCAATGAAGTGATATGTTGAAATGATTACTGCCAATGTCAGCAAAGTGATATATTGAGAGACTGTCAATTAAAGTTTGTTTTGAAATGATCCTGTGTGTCAGTAAAGTGATATCTTGAGGAATAAATGTCAACAAAGTGATATAATAAGACTCAATTAGTGACATTTTAAAGAAAAAGGTTCTGTCAAGCCTAAAAATTGAGAAAGGATTCTGATTATTTATTGATCTGCTCATACAGGTAAAGCAGTACATTAGTTGAAACAATTTTAACTTTTATGTCCAAACTGTACTGAAGAGAGAAAAATCTAAATTGTTTACATTCATTCTGGATGAAATATTTCTGAATGTGAAAGTCACAGGTTTAACTTGTTAATTTTCTGTCAATTTTACTTACTTTAAGAAGTCTGCAAATGCAGCCAAGTTAGAATGGTCCCAGACCAATTTATCCCTGGACATTGACACTGATAAATACAGATCTGTGGAAAAATTTTCAGGACTGTAATTTTGTTCCTCTTGTAGGATAAAACACTCTGGAGTACCATCCCCAACTGAAATAAGTTATGTAATAAGTTATGTAATAAATTGGTCAATAACAATACATTATCATGTTGATGTAAAACTCAACTTATGTGTATATATTAATCAATTTAATGTTAATGCACATGTCTGCATACACTGGTATATTTTGCATTTCCATGCACATGTCTGCATACACTGGTATATTTTGCATTTCCATGCACATGTCTGCATACACTGGTATATTTTGCATTTCCATGCACATGTCTGCATACACTGGTATATTTTGCATTTCCATGCACATGTCTTCATACACTGGTATATTTTGCATTTCCATGCACATGTCTGCATACACTGGTATATTTTGCATTTCCATGCACATGTCTGCATACACTGGTATATTTTGCATTTCCATGCACATGTCTTCATACACTGGTATATTTTGCATTTCCATGCACATGTCTGCATACACTGGTATATTTTGCATTTCCATGCACATGTCTTCATACACTGGTATATTTTGCATTTCCATGCACATGTCTGCATACACTGGTATATTTTGCATTTCCATGCACATGTCTTCATACACTGGTATATTTTGCATTTCCATGCACATGTCTGCATATATATATATATATATATATATATATATATATATATATATATATATATATATATGTCTGTGCACATTTCATATCCATGCACATGTCTGTATACATTTGTACAATTTCATGTCCATGTGCATGTCTGCATACATTTGTACAATTTCATGTCCATGTGCATGTCTGCATACATTTGTACAATTTCATGTCCATGCACATGTCTGTATACATTACTACAATTTCATGTCTATGCACATGTCTGTATACATTACTACAATTTCATGTCCATGTGCATGTCTGCATACATTTGTACAATTTCATGTCCATGCACATGTCTGTATACATTACTACAATTTCATGTCTATGCACATGTCTGCATACATTAATGCAATGTCATGTCTCATGCACTAGTCTGCTAATGATATACATGTATAAAGTCTAGCTACACATCTTTAACTGAAAGAAGGAAACTCCAGTGATGCATACATAGAATTAAAGGAATTTGTGGATAGAAAAAAACCTTATAAATTGAGAATAAAGGTTTGTTAATTTGAGTGTGGTGAAATGGAGACAACATAGTGAGTACTGGGAAGGATTTTTTTTTTATCCAACAGAAAAAGTTTAAATGAAAAAAGTATTGTGTTCCCTAATGTAGCAAACTGTTAGAATCATGCATTTGAGTCATGTCTTTATTACCAGTATAAAGTATTTCTTAGATTTTATGGGTGGGCTTAACATCAATTCAAACTAGTAGGCTTAACATCCAATTCAAACTATTGGGCTTAACATCCAATTCAAACTAGTGGGCTTAACATCTGTTCAAACTTGTGGGCTTAATATCAGCTCATAATTTAGTGGGCTTAACATCAATTAAAACATGATGGGGTTATAACAGAAGGATTATGGTATTAAAATTGAATTTTCTTCATATTGTACATTGTTTATCACTAAACAAATAGATACACAAGTAGAATAAACAACAAAAAAATAGCATACCATTAAATCAAAATAAATGAGCCATCTGGTAAACCACTAATGTTGTTTGCCATCTGGTAATTAAACCACCAAATTGTTGTTTGCCATCTGGTAATTAAACCACTAATGTTGTTTGCCATCTGGTAATTAAACCACCAAATGTTGTTTGCCATCTGGTAATTAAACCACTAATGTTGTTTGCCATCTGGTAATTAAACCACTAATGTTGTTTGCCATCTGGTAATTAAACCACCAAATGTTGTTTGCCATCTGGTAATTAAACCACCAAATGTTGTTTGCCATCTGATAATTAAACCACTAATGTTGTTTGCCATCTGGTAATTAAACCACTAATGTTGTTTGCCATCTGGTAATTAAACCACCAAATGTTGTTTGCCATCTGGTAATTAAACCACCAATGTTGTTTGCCATCTGGTAATTAAACCACCAATGTTGTTTGCCATCTGATAAACCACCAATGTTGTTTGCCATCTGGTAATTAAACCACTAATGTTGTTTGCCATCTGGTACTTAAACCACCAAATTGTTGTTTGCCATCTGGTAATTAAACCACCAATGTTGTTTGCCATCTGGTAATTAAACCACCAATGTTGTTTGCCATCTGGTAAACCACCATTGTTGTTTGCCATCTGGTAAACCACCAATATTGTTTGCCATCTGGTAAACCACCAATTTTTGCTATCTGATGCATCCAATTTTATTTATTCATTTATTAGTTTTGGAGAGTCATAAATAACAAACATTCCAATTTATAAAAGCCATATAATTTTGTCAGTTTTAACATTTTGTATTTTCTCAGTAAAATTCAAAGGTTGAATGAACCATAAACTTCCATGCAGTTTTCTCTTCATGGCCATTTACCTTTTAGCCTACTATGCCTTCAAACCTGCTTTTATATATATAAACTCTGCATAGACTAGTAAGTCCATAAATTACTCGTATTACATTGGATACACTAGTAAATCCATGAATTACTCTCATATTTACATTTGATACACTAGTAAGTCCATAAATTACTCATATTTGCATTGCATAGACTAATAAGTCCATAAATTACTAATATTTATATTGGATACACTAGTAAGTCCATAAATTGCTCTCATATTTACATTTGATACACAAGTAAGTTCATAAATTACTCTCATATTTACATGGCAAAGACTAATAAGTCCATAAATTACTCATATTTACATTGGATACACTAGTAAATCCATGAATTACTCTCATATTACATTGGATACACTAGTAAATCTATGAATTACTCTCATATTTACATTGGATACACTAGTAAGTCCATAAATTACTCTCATATTTACATGGTATAGACTAATAAGTCCATAAATTACTCATATTTACATTGGATGCACTAGTAAGTCCATAAATTACTCATATTTACATTGGATACACTAGTAAGTCCATGAATTACTCTCATATTTAAATGGCATAGACTAAAAGTTCATAAATTACTCATATTTACATTGGATACACTAGTAAGTCCATAAATTACTCTCATATTAACATGGCATACTATAGCAAGTCAATGAATTACTCTCATATTTACATGGCATACTATAGCAAGTCAATGAATTACTCTCATATTTACATGGCATACTATAGCAAGTCAATGAATTACTCTCATATTTACATGGCATACTATACCAAGTCAATGAATTACTCTCATATTTACATGGCATACTATAGCAAGTCAATGAATTACTCTCATATTTACATGGCATACTATAGAAAGTCAATGAATTACTCTCATATTTACATGGCATACTATAGCAAGTCAATGAATTACTCATATTTACATGGCATACTATAGCAAGTCAATGAATTACTCTCATATTTACATGGCATACTATAGCAAGTCAATGAATTCTTTTCAAACTTATATAGCATCCATTTCCAAACTAAAAAGAAAAAGCTTTAATTTGGTTAATTAGGTTAATTAATAATTAGGTTCAGAACACAAAGTCTATATTTAAGTAGGTGCTGACCTGGGAACTTCTCTTTGTCTATTCAAGTAAGACTATATTTATGTTCTGAAAATGTGCAAACGTTCTGGATTACTTAATTTATATTTTAAACAGTTTCACTTAGTGATCAGATCTTTTGTTTATATCCATTTATAAACTCTTCTTATTTTATTTTCAGAATAAGAAAGGCTTTAGCAAACCATGAACGTGATTACTGTGCATTAGCTGTTATCATGCTAAACTGCCTTGCCAACGATCAGTAAAGCGGGACATTAAAGATGCCGACCTTAATGTGAAACTACAGCGATATGGTGAAGTGAAGAAAAGAAATATATGTATCATCAATTTATAAGATACAACTATGAATACAAATGGCATTGCAATGCCTGTCTCAACAAAATCAATGTCACAGCTTATAAAAAGATTTCTGATGGCATAATGAATCAAATACAGGATTATTATCAACAAGGGCTTCTGACAATGGAAATTTAGTAGACAATCATGGATTATCATCCACAAGGGCTTCTGACAATGGAAATTTAGTATACAATCCTGGATTATCATTCACAAGGGCTTCTGACAATGGAAATTTAGTATATAATCATGGATTATCATTCACAAGGGCTTCTGACAATGGAAATTTAGTATATAATCATGGATTATCATCCACAATGGCTTCTGACAATGGAAATTAAGTAGACAATCCTGGATTATCATCCACAAGGGCTTCTGACAATGGAAATGTAGTATATAATCTTGGATTATCATCCACAAGGGCTTCTGACAATGAAAATTTAGTATATAATCCTGGATTATCATCCACAAGGGCTTCAGACAATGGAAATTTAGTAGACAATCCTGGATTAATATCTACTGGCTTCTGACAATGGAAATTTAGTAGACAATCCTGGATTATCATCCACAAGGGCTTCTGACAATGAAAATTTAGTAGACAATCCTGGATTATCATCCACAAGGGCTTTTGACAATGGAAATTTAGTATATAATCCTGGATTATCATCCACAAGGGATTCAGACTATGGAAATTTAGTAGCCAATCCTGGATTACCGGGTACTATCTATTGGCTTCTGACAATGGAAATTTAGTAGACAATCCTGGATTATCATCCACAAGGGCTTCTGACAATGGAAATTTAGTAGACAATCCTGGATTATCATCCACAAGGGCTTCTGACAATGGAAATTTAGTATATAATCATGGATTATCATCCACAAGGGCTTCTGACAATGGAAATGTAGTATATAATCTTGGATTATCATCCACAAGGGCTTCTGACAATGAAAATTTAGTATATAATCCTGGATTATCATCCACAAGGGCTTCAGACAATGGAAATTTAGTAGACAATCCTGGATTAATATCTACTGGCTTCTGACAATGGAAATTTAGTAGACAATCCTGGATTATCATCCACAAGGGCTTCTGACAATGAAAATTTAGTAGACAATCCTGGATTATCATCCACAAGGGCTTTTGACAATGGAAATTTAGTATATAATCCTGGATTATCATCCACAAGGGATTCAGACTATGGAAATTTAGTAGCCAATCCTGGATTACCGGGTACTATCTATTGGCTTCTGACAATGGAAATTTAGTAGACAATCCTGGATTATCATCCACAAGGGCTTCTGACAATGGAAATTTAGTAGACAATCCTGGATTATCATCCACAAGGGCTTCTGACAATGGAAATTTAGTAGACAATCCTGGATTATCATCCACAAGGGATTCAGACTATGGAAATTTAGTAGCCAATCCTGGATTACCGGGTACTATCTATTGGCTTCTGACAATGGAAATTTAGTAGACAATCCTGGATTATCATCCACAAGGGCTTCTGACAATGGAAATTTAGTAGACAATCCTGGATTATCATCCACAAGGGCTTCTGACAATGGAAATTTAGTAGACAATCCTGGATTATCATCCACAAGGGCTTTTGACAATGGAAATTTAGTATATAATCCTGGATTATCATCCACAAGGGATTCAGACTATGGAAATTTAGTAGCCAATCCTGGATTACCGGGTACTATCTATTGGCTTCTGACAATGGAAATTTAGTAGACAATCCTGGATTATCATCCACAAGGGCTTTTGACAATGGAAATTTAGTAGACAATCCTGGATTATCATCCACAAGGGCTTTTGACAATGGAAATTTAGTAGCAACATGAAGTAATCTGTTGATCAAATACATACAAGTTTCATTCTGTTTTAATTCTTCAATGATTTGCATTCTGTAAATTGTACTCTCCATTGTCTTCAAAATGAATTTCTCATTTTGTGTTCATTCTAAAGTTTGTTTACACTCATCCTGAATTAAATTTACCCTCATTTTGCATTATTTTCCACTCAATCTGCATTCTGATTACATTCATCCTGAATTAAATTTACCCTCATTTTGCATTATTTTCCACTCATTCTGCATTCTGTTTATAATCATCCTTTTACACACATTCTGAATTCTGTTTACACTCTATTTGCATTCTGTTTATACTCAGTCTGAATTCTGTTTACGTTCATTCTGCATTCTGTTTACACTAATTCTGCAATATATTTACACTCATACTGATTTCTGATTACATTCAATCTTTTTTCTTATTACACTCAATCTGAATTCTGATTACACTCAATCTGATTTCTGATAACCCTCAATCTGATTTCTGATTACACTCAATCTGATTTCTTATTACACTCAATCTGAATTCTGATTACACTCAATCTGATTTCTGATAACACTCATTCTGCATTCCATTTTTGTTTCACTGGTGAAATTACCACATCAGGGTCCTTAAAGTACATGATAATATTTGATTATCATTTTATTCCCCAAATTTACCCAAATTGTACCAATTACAATGAGAGAGAGAGAGAGAGAGAGAGAGAGAGAGAGAGAGAGAGAGAGAGAGAGAGAGAGAGAGAGAGAGAGAGAATCTTTAATCTTAACTCACCATCTTGCTTTTTGTGAATAATTCTTGAAAGCTTGCAAATACTGTTGACATTGCTAAGAAATGGTGTTAGAGCTGGTGATCTGTTCACCTGAACAAGCAAAAGTAAACACTAAATAAATGTTTTGGATAAAAAACAAAATTTTATAGAAAACACAAATTGTGAATCATGTTTTATTTGATTTTCATTAAAATGGTGAAGTTTTCTTACAAATTAAATGACCTCTTAATATAAGGCTTTTTATTGCTTATCACTACTCGCCACCCTGACAATGTGAATCAGTCATTGTGACTCAAAGTCTGTAAGATATATTCTGACAGTGTGAATCAGTCATTGTGACTCAAAGTCTGTAACATATTCTGACAGTGTGAATCAGTCATTGTGACTCAAAGTCTGTAAGATATAGTCTGACAGTGTGAATCAGTCATTGTGACTCAAAGTCTGTAAGATATATTCTGACAGTGTGAATCAGTCATTGTGACTCAAAAGTCTGTAAGATATTCTGTCTGTGAATCAGTCATTGTGACTCTAAGTCAGTAAGATGTATTCTTACAATACAGTGACTCAGTGGTTATAAGTTTGAATTCAAACTCTGCAACATATATTCCTTCTGGACAATTACTGAAATTCAAACTTTGTAACAATGTAACCTGTAACAAATTCTTCCGTTAGATACATGTACATGTATCTGTTTCTGCTGTTGAGAATAAATCAGTTGGAATCAAAGGTTTGATTCCTGTTTTCTCTGTTGAGAATATATCAGTTGGAATCAAAAATTAGATTACTGTTCAGCTGTTGAGAATAAATCAGTTGGAATCAAAAAGTTTATCTGAAGAAGAAAAAGCTTACTTTGATATTTTGTTTTGACAGATTGGTCAGTTCTTTTAATGTCAATCCCACTGCACAATGCTGGTCATCTGGGCAAAGCACAACTGACAAGTTCCCCTGGAGGAGAGTGGATTCATCCACCCAGGTGAGCTGATCTGAAAGCAGAGAGTACAGCAAGAATGAATATTCAGCATAGCATTACAGAGTTTCAAAGCCGATTGTTTGGGCATCGGCAGCATTATGTTACCTGTAAACTGTGACTGGTAAAAAAATCATAGTCATGTACTCAAATCAGGCAAGGTATGTAACCTTAGTTTGTTCAGTCGTCTAAGGAACTTGCTGATATAGATCACTGACATTTTGCCTCCATATGAGATTGAGTCTCGTCTCGTATATATCCATTCTCTTTCTAAACTCTTTCCCCATGCAGCTGTCAGTGGTCCTTATCCATTAAATATAACCCTTCCCCATTCCCAGAGACTCTCATCCATGCAACAAATATTCTTATCCATTATATATACCCCACACATTTATCCATTAAATAAATTATATGTCTTCATGCTATATGTAAAAATTAGTTTAAAATATTACAAAATGTCACAATAAATGCAATTCATTTTTTTTATTTTCTGACATATCTCTATCTAGAAACCTCAAGGGGAGGAATAAATTTCGAAAGAAAGCATAACCATTTCCACAGATAGCTATCATATTATAAACTGTGTATTAAGATAGGTTAATTTCAACTCAACAGTTCAGGAGACAGAGATTTTTATTTGTTTTGGTAACATAGTTTTAACAATTTCTCCGTCACATTGCTATGATGTTTGCAGTGTGGTAGTTGATAGTGATGTCTAGCGCTAGAGCAACATGCCACAGACATTTAGTATGATGTCCCACCCAATCAGATTATCCTGACACCAGGATGACCAGTCCTAATACTAACCATTTATGTGACTGGACCAGGGTTCGAACCCAAGACTGCCTGCATCTGAGGTGAAAATCTCAACTAGGCCAATGTAGCAATCGATCAGTTCACGAGAGAGTTATGGACAGATAGACGGTATCACAATAGGCTATGTTAAGATACCAATTTGTGATATACCTCTTACGGAGATAGAGGTGGGGTCTTATTTCTTCACAATGGAAATATAATGTTTTCGATGTTTCATTAAACTAGTAAAAGTGTAAACAGTGAAATAACAAAAATGAATTCTGATGCATACCTTGAAGAGGTTTGATGTGGTAATGCAGCTTGTGTAGAGCTAAGACTAACCCAGACATCTTGCTGGGGTCTTCTGGTTTGCCCACAACTGCCACTCTTCGTTGCTAGGTAGTCCTTAACAATTTGTCCTCTAACTGGAAAAGATCAACAAATCTGATATTTGACAAATTCTTCTGAAATTCAAATCAAAATCTGCATGTCAAACACCAATTTGCTGATTACAACATTCAAAAATGTTTACAATCACTCAAATCAGAATGACCTGCAGGTAATTTTCCATACTGACCTTTCCCACTATCTGGAAATTTATCCATGGTTTTATTACAGCACTTGCCTTCTATTCACAGAATAGACAATACAAGTCCAGTATTTGTTATAAGAAATTGGATTTTATTGTGCACAAGATTGGTAAATGGAGATAATATATTTCTCCTGCTCTGTTATACTCTTATCATATGGGACAAAGGTAAAGTCACTTTTCTTAGTGCAATCACATGACCAGTATCCTTCAGAAACTCCAATTGAATGACCACCACTAATATGTAGTTCCTGCCATGTTATTTAATCAGACAAGTAGCAAACAAACCAATCCCAAAGTTACTGACCACTTGTCATACAGTAGAACAACATAGCATGAACAGTAATCAGGGTAGCTCCATTGCCCAGAGTGAGCAAAACTCAACAGGTAATCCCAGTTCAAAGTTGCCTAAATGGCTAAATATGGGTAAAATGAGAATAACACAATAATTGAAACTGATGACTTTATTTCACTCATTAATGAGCATTAGTTACATATAATAAAATACATACTTCTGCTTAATTAAAACATGAATATATAAAATTATAATATGTATGCTCCTGCTACAGTTTCATTTTTGCAATTTGTATTACTTTGATAAAAAATTTAAAAGTCAACCTTGCATAAATTGTAAGGTGGCAAAGATCTGCAAGTCAAGCTCATAATTGTTGCATTGCTGTAAGACATGTGACCTTGACCCAAAGGTCAAAAGGTTGAGCAAGTGTGTTGCACTATGCATAGTCCAGACTTGTATTCATCCCAAACAAAATCTATCAGGAATTTAGAAAATACAATTTAGGAAATACAAGTAAATTAAGAATTTTAACCAAAACCGTAATGCTAATTTTCTATTAATAAGATCACTACTCACAAGGTCAAAGAGGCAAGTTAGTGTTTCATAAAATGAAATGTTTTTTGCTTTGTATTGATTGATATCTGAAGTAACTTAATGAAATGATTACTGAAAACTTACCAAATGAAAAACTTGAACCAAAATCTTAACACAAAACTTCTTCTGTGTCCTGACTACGAGGTCAAAAGGTTCAGAGACGGTTGCAGAATGGATTTTCACATACAGTGTTTTTTTTATATGAAAATGAACAATGTTTTCACAAGCACAATTATGAAACCTAAACTATATTTGATATGACATATGAACTAAGTAGCAACATAAATAGCAGATATGACAGATGAACTAGGTTGCGTTATAAATACTATCAGATGAACTAGGCTATAATAAATTATATCAAATATGACAGATGGACTAATATGACAAATGATGAAGGCTGCAGCATAAAGTATCTGATATGACAGATGAACTAGGCTGTAACAAATAGCATCTGATGTGACAGATTAATTAAATTTCAACTATTTTTTATTAAAAAAAGCCTGCATTAAACTGAAGATCGTAAAAAAGTTTAAAAACTGAATTATTGTTTGCAAATTAATTTTTTTCACTGCATAAATAACCACGTGAATGACCATACTAAGTAAACGTCATTATAACGAGTGTATAGTGGACATTCACGCTTCATGACTTCATAAATCTCATTAAGTATTTAGTTTCAATTCTTATAATTGCACATATTTGCATATATTTTAATGAGTCTCAAGAAATATGTAACTTGTCTATATTTTAACAATTTTTTTAAAATAAATATTGTGAAATTATATAAGAGGGGTGCATGAATGCATAGGGGATGAGGAGTACAAAGGCCCCCCCCCCCCCCACTCCAGAATGAGAAACCAACAACAAAACAACAACAACAACAAAAAAAAACAAAGGAAAAGCTCCAGAACCTCTTTCCCTTCCCACTCAATGTCATGATATGGGCACATATGGTGTATGTTCCTATCATCTATTGCCTGAGTGATGATTGGCCAGTTAGCTTATTACCATATCTATACATAAAGGCAACACCTTGGTAAAAGTGAAATCTTTTATCTTAAAAAAAGAAATAATCTTTCAGTGAAACAGTAGTTTTTATTTGTCAGTTTAAGATATACTTAACAAGAGGCAGAACAAACACTTATCAGCTGAGTTTGATGGGGTTATAAAATCTCTTCCCCTATCCTTTCCCAAATTGATGAAGAGAGTGGGCTTATACCTTGTCTGTAAACTAGTCAAAGAATGCTAATTATCTACCACTTGCAGGTTGATGAAAGAAATACTACTATTGAAAGGCAATGCATTCTGTTTGGATTTAGAAAGTGATTTTCCAAACACAAGTCAAGAGAAATTGTCTGTTTCCATCAGTGGTAAAATGCCAATTGTCAAAGTCACCACTAATTTGTTTCAACAACATAAGCAAATGACAAGCACAAGGCCCAATCAAGGTACTGAGAGTACTGATTCATTGTGATTATTTTTAAGAACATGCAAATCTAGGTCAAAGCTCATAAAATTTAAAATTTTGAAAATTTTAAAAATCAATACAAATGGTATGATGATCTGATAATGTTATATATTGTATGCATACATACATGTATTCAAAATTTTGTCAGGAATGTTTCATCTAGAAAAGTCAAAGTTTAGATATTTTTTAAATCTTTGTAATGGCCTGAAAACTGAAATTGATAATCAATGTATTTGCCTAAATAAATTAGTTTTATTAACAAGGATTTTATCTGACTAGATCTGTCAATCGTGGAAGTTTTCGTAGAATCGATCTTGTCAATCCTGGAATTTTTCATGGAATCAATCTGCTCCCTTATAGAAATCAAACCACTAATTCATTTTCCACAGACATCAATCTTAAGGTCTGAAAAAAATGAAACTATTTTGTGCATTAACTGGCCCCGTACACCAGAGGTGACAAACTCGAACCACCCTGAGGGTTGCATGAGGATATTTTTTATGGCCAAGGCTGCACCACCTATGTTATCTCTCATGACACCTTGTGACACAAATCATTTTGTGACCTACCAGCCATGTGTTTGAGATCACCGATGTACACAATATGTAAACTTCTTGATTAAAGTGCAAACTTTCTGAATGATCAAATTCATGTTTAATAAAACAAGGTATCCATACAACTACCTTAATCATCGGTTTGACATAGGAAGGCACAAAATAATTTATTGGCATGCCAGAGAAATCAAAATCATGTGTGTACACAATCGCTCCAGGGCCTAGTGGTCAGTGTCTGCCTCAAAAAAGGGAGATTGCAGGTTCAAACCCCAACCAAGTCATACCAAAGACTTACAAAAAGGGTACTAAAAACTGCCAGGATAACGTGACTGGGTGGGACATCATGCTAGACATCACTTCTAAACTGCCACATAGCAGTCATCCACAAACTCCATCAACTGATGACTTCAATCCACAAATGTGATCAAATGAACATTGTGTGGTAGACATGACAGATGAACACAGATATGGTTGCATGCCTCATCCTTAGATATTCTGGACATGTAAAATAAATACACTCAACATTATTCTAATGATATGCGCCATATATATTCGCTTCTAAATCTAGTCCAATTGCAAGCTGCATCAAATCCAGATCTTCTGTTGCATGATGCTCTGGCCGATGTAGGTCAATGCAATTTATAAAGGGCGATCATTAGAACAAACAGTACAGACCCTGATCTGATCAGCCGGCACATTATGCAACAGCAGATCTTGGACTACCATGTCTGCAGTTGAACCTAACTTGGAAGTGATAACATACAGTAATATTTAAGATGTGCTTGAAATATTTAAGATTAAGCACCAAATTAATTTTTTTGTGGAAGAAAACGAAAATTAAAATATATACAGTATTTGGTCATTACTCAAAAATTCAAAGTGGCCAAGTGGTTTAAAGTGCTCTTAGTTATGGTTCACTGTCATCTCACCTCTGTCTGCCTGGGTTCAAGTCTCAGATTTTGCCAATGTGTGCATGTGAGAAAGTATGCCAGTAGCTTCTCGTGGGTCGGTGGTTCTTTCCGGGGTTTTCCCCAGGTTCTTCCTCTACCACTAATACTGGCAGCCATGTATAGCCTATCTTGTGCTGTTAATGGCTTTAAACCCTACAATAACTCACAAGTTCAAAATCAGTCACATATACTATATATACTCACTTATATGTAAAGTCCAGCTGCTACCTGCAAAGACCAAGATCTGCTGTTGCATTATGTACTGTCAGATCTTGGGATATGCAGCTTATTAGAAGTAATTGGTAAAACAAACATAGACCCTGACTTGCCAGCACCTTTGCAACAGCACATCTGGGTCAATCTTCACATTTGGACTCGACTTACAAGTTAGTTGAGATGATTTATAAATACAACATGAAAAGAGTCAACTTACTGTGAAGTTAAATGTAAGAAATGTGTGCTCTACACATCCTTAAAAGTCAATTTCATGCAAAATAATTTAAAGTATTTAAGATTTGTACAAGAGTTTACATTTCAGGATATGACAAACTAAGTTCCTTTACAACTGGTGTATATCTCAAGTACCTGCCTTTCAAGGATGCATGGAAACATGTCAAACTATCAAAACATGCAATCACTGTTAAAAACAGATGTTGAAATAACTGACACTAATCTATCAGTAAAAGACAATTTTCTTAATTACCCTGGCATATTTTTAATGTGCCATAAAATGTGTGAACACACCCAAGTTCTTTTCATCTATAACCTCTGGTCACATTAAATTGAAACTGAAGATTAATTATATGTGGAAATCCCAAGAACTGTATATTTCCTTTCAGCTAAGATGGCCAACAGAAAGTACATCAACTTTGATGGTATTGGATGTTTAAATTTGAATTTTAATTCCTGTGATAACAGAAAATGCACAGAACAATTTTTCTTATCTAGAAAGCACATGGTGTAGGTGTCAGTTTCAAAGTTTTCAGAGTTTTTCCCAAAGTTTACTTGGGAGCAGAAGGATCAGGTTCACCTGTCAAAGCCAGCAACACATGGAACAAGTGGGAAAATGTACTTTTAATCCAAGTGTTTTCTCCAGTCACCAAAAGTGTAAAGATTCTGCTGTGAATGCCATCATTATTTTTGTGGTAGGATAGGAAAACTCATTCCAGTTTTTAAAGAAAACATATTTTGAAATTATTTCTAAACAATATAATTTGCAGACTCTTTTCACACAAGAATGACGTAAAATCTGGATAACACACCCATAATTTATTTGAGGATACATGATTGTGGTTGTCATGCCAATTAATCAACAAGTGACCCATGTGAACCTGAAACTGCTCATCTGCTTAATACGCAGATGCAATGCAAGAGTAATACGTCAATGCAACAGCAGTATTTATTTTTTTTCTGAAATTTCTTCCCATGATATGCTGTTGACTGCATGTTAGTAACAACTATTTCAAGGTTTCTTAAATTTTTTTCAATCTTCATCCATATCTGATGATGCATCTACATCATTTGTCTGAAAAGCCCCTATGCCAGGAAGCATTGTGCCAAAGTTCTTCAAATTCTCTTCAGCAGTTTTCTTTCAATAAAGTCGCATTAGTATTTCTTTTTACTTTTAGTGGTCGATTTGCATCATTTGTACATATTTTAAAGCCCTCTATGCTAGGTAGCTTTTTATCAAATTTTTAAAATTCAGTTGTGTTTTTTGTGTGAAGTCATTTAAATGTTTTTCTTTTTTCTTTTTTACCATAAATTGTACCAAAAAAAATCTTAAAGGGTCTTCAGGTCATATTGCTTTCTGTTATGACTGGTAAAATTCTATGAAGTGGTTTCGGAGAAGTCATTTAAAGATTCTTTAGTAACATCATCCATAGCCGATGGTGGATCTGCATCGGTTAAATAAACTGGAAATATCTTTATGCTGGGATGTTTTCTGCTAAATTTGGTTAAATTTCATTATATGGTTTTAGAGAAGAAGTCATTTCACAATTTTTCTATTGCTAGTAATGAAGGCCATATTTTATGACTGATCAGACATTTATAACATTTCAATTAGTCTTCAAAAGATAGTCCTACTTTATTTCAAATATGATCCAACTCTGTTCAGTAGTTTTTCAGTCAAATGAAAAGTTTCTATTTTTAGTAATGATGGCCATATTTGATGGCAGGTTATCATTAGCTGTATAAATGTGAAAGCCTTCTTGACCATTCATGGTGCTTCCTGTCAAATTCTATCGAGCAATATTCTAGAAGTGATAATTATTCTTTTTTTTAATTCCTAGTAACAAAGGCCATATTACATGGCAGATTAGCAGAAAGAGCGCTTTAGACCACTCAGTGCCCCTGAATGGAGTTTTTGTTTGTTTTTTGTTTTTTTCATGGTTTAACGCCATTTTTAAGCACAATATAGGCTATACATGGTGGCCAGTATTAATGGTGGAGGAAGAACCCGGAAAAATCCCCAGAAAGAACCATCGACCCACGAGAAGCTACTGGCAAGCTTTCTCATATAACTACATTAGCCGAATCTTAGACTCGAACCCATGCATATGCCTCAAGTATCAAACAAGAGAACCATTACACATCTCCCTGTTTAATATTCATATGTGTAGGAACCAGCAGTGTGGCTGATTTGGAGATTATTGATCAACAACTTTGACCTTGTCAGGACATGAATTCTTGAACCACTGTGCATAAAAACATTATTTTACAGTTGGAATTACAATGATCATCATTTTACTATTAGAATTACAATGATCATCATTTTACTATTGGAATTACAATTATCACCATTTTACTATTGGAATTACAATGATCATCATTTTACTTTTGGAATTACAATGTTCATCATTTTACTATTGGAATTACAATGATCATCATTTTACTATTGGAATTACAATGATCATCAACACCAACCTTCCAAAATCTAAGGGATGCTTTATTACAATGAGCACAAGCCATCCTCAAAGTTTGCTGAAGGCACTTTAAGAATAATTTTTTTTTTTTTATGCCTATCCATGAGTTATGTTCATAATGCACAATAGATATCGGTTAACATTCTGATCATGAAATTTGATCTTCCACTTTGTCACTTGCTGGGTCTAGTGGTAACTGGTCAGCTGTCTTGCAGGTTTTTATTCTTGCCTTGAATTAGGAACATGAACTATGTTAAAAATGATATGACAGTATCAAGTGGAATACTGTAAGAAATTAGATACTTTATTCTGTACACATTATTCACCAATATGTTTGATCATTTAATAAGAAAATTTTGCTTGTTCTATGTGAATAACAGATAAATTTCAATGAGATACAGCTTTTATTCACTTGATCTAAGCATATATCCTCTACATTTTAATTGCACAAGAATGACCTTGACCTTTGGCCCACAAATGAATATACCTATTCCATACCTTATGTGAAACTCATCAACAAACTTTGGTCTGTGTTAGAACTAAAGTCATTCTAAAAGCCAGTTTCCTTTGTCAGTCAGTGACCTAGACCTTTGATCACAAATCAAGAGACATCTTATTTTCTGCAAGTGAAAGCCATCAACAAAGGTTAGACTTGATATAAGTGAAAAAATCATGTTACCACTTTCAGTCGGTGACCTTTACCTTTTACCTCAAATTGAATAGGCTTCTTCCTGTCACAAGTGTAAGCTAACCACAATGGTAACTGTAGATCATGGTGAATTCAAGATGTTATGCAGAAAACACTTTTCTTCTTTTAGTCAGTGATCTTGACCTTCTACCCATAAAACGATCTTGACCTTTTACCCATAAAACGATCTTGACCTTTCACCCATAAAACAATCAAATTCTTTCTTACCCCAAGAGCAAACCATTCAAAAGTTTGATAACTGCAGATGGTTGAAAACTCAACTATCATGGGGAAACCATATGACCCCATAATAGAAAAGTAAAGAATTGTTAAATTGTTTCCAACAGCCAAGTGCAAATCTAGGGCACAACAATGCAATTTGCTGGATGAAGTAATAATGGAAGTAACTTGAGTATAGCTTGGATACATAAAACACTTGCAACACCTTTCAAAATTTGTACATGTCTGTGTAACATCTGTGTGTGTGTGTGTGTGTGTGTGTGTGTGTGTGTGTGTGTGTGTGTGTGCATGTCTGTGTCTGTGTGATTAGGATTTTTAACATAGCTTTAAGAATTTTTCAGTAATTTCGCTATGAGGCAGTTTATAGGGATGTCTAATACTGGGGCATCATGCCGCAGACATGCAGCATGATGTCCCATCCAGTCACATTATCCTGACACCAGGCCGACCAGTCCTAACACTAACCTCTTAACGCTGAGAGCCAAGCAAGCCAGCTGTCCGTACCCTGTAACATTTTTGTAAGTCTTTGGTATGACTCAGCCAGGGATCGAACCTACAACCTCCCGCTTCCGCAGCAGACACTCTAACCACTAGCCCACCAGAGTGGTTCTGTGTGACATCTGATTATGAATGCCACTTCTGATTCACAGCATCAACATGTGGAGCTATTCAAAAGGAACATGGCACCAACATATGAAAACAGACAACTTGCTGGAACTCATCTTTCTGCAGACCTAATTTTATGGGCAGCTGTACATCATATACCACAGCATTAACTTTGGAGTTGTGAGGCTGTACTTGATGACAAGTCAGTGGATAAAATCCTGATTCTTCTTCTGGGATTCAAACTGTTTATCAACAATGGCATCATAATTCCAAAATCCAGCCTCTGTATGAGGTATATCAGGATCAAATGGACATCATTTACCTTATTATGTGTTCTTCATTCCATTTTGATTACATAGAAAAACCTTTTATGTCTACCAGCATTTAGTATAGTCATTGACTACTTTTTGTCTTGGGGCCCCGAGTGGCCGCGTGGTCTAAAGCGCTTTGTTACGGATCACTGCCATCTCACCTCTGTCTGCATGGGTTCCAGTCTCGGATTCAACCGATGTGGGTAGGTGAGAAACCTTGCCAGTAGCTTCTTGCAGGTCAGTGGTTCTATCCGGAGTTTTTCTCGGGTTCTTCCTCCCCCATTAATACTGGCCACCATGTATAGCTTATCTTGTGCTGAAAAATGGCATTAAACCCTACAACAACAAAAACATTTTGTCTTCTTACATGGTGAAATGAAGGATCAGTTGGTTGTTGAGATGAGCATTAACAATTCTAGGTTGATGGCCCTGCAAGGATTTATAGGGAGTTTTAAGGAGTTTTACATGATGCCGCAAGTACAAGCTTTCCAGAAAGGTTGGTGGATCTGTGGACCTGCAGGACCTTTTTAGGAAGTTTCACACACTGCCCCAAGTACAAGCTTTCCAGAAAGGTTGGTGGATCTGTGGACCTGCAGGACCTTTTTAGGAAGTTTCACACACTGCCCCAAGTACAAGCTTTCCAGAAAGGTTGGTAGATCTGTGTACCTGCAGGACCTTTTTAGGAAGTTTCACACACTGCCCCAAGTACAAGCTTTCCAGAAAGGTTGGTGGACCTGCAGGACCTTTTAGGGAGTTTCCCATGCTGCCCCATGTACAAGCTATCTAGAAAGGTTGGCAGACCTGTGGACCTTTATAGGGAGTTTCCCATGCTGCCACAAGTACAAAGCTATCTAGAAAGGTTTCTGGCAATATCAGACCTGCCAACTCTGATGAGTCCATCCCAGTAAGGCAGTTGATTTTCTTTCACAAGTTTTACCAGTTTTCAGTAAGGTGTAACAAAATATCATAAACTGCTATTGCAAAGCTGGAAAACAGAAATAAAAGTTTGGTATTCGGAACACGCATTGATGATAAACATTATGCTCAACTAAAAAGTTTGTAAAGTATGCATGGACTTTATTTACCACTAATACAGTTGCACAAATTTTAGTTCTAAACCCTATGCAGTTCAATGGCTTTTTGTTGTCTCTCAACCTGATGTAATTCTTTAAAATTCTTTTCCTATTTCACGTCATGATGGCAATCACATTTCCCAGCAAGAGTCATACTCAAACTGGCATGTGATGTCCAATAAACAAATTGTGTCCCTTCCAGTTTTTATTCACAAGGATCTGAATATTCCTTTTTCTTTTTTTCTGTTTTGATTATTAACACTTTACAAGAAGCTTATTTTTCTTTTCATCTTAAACAGACACTTTGTATGAACAAATAGGTGCAGTTTAAAGCTTCTGATGTATTGCTGTAAAGTTAGTCTGGTTCTCTGACCAATAGCACTACTTTTAATAAGAAACCTGGATCAAAATCAAACATGGATGAACAAATTTCCAAATTATTCGGCAATGGTATTTTTTTTTAGTTTTTGTTTTTATGCCATAAGTCTGTATTTTAAGTGTAATTTTCATAAGAGTTTGCAGGTCTGTAATATGTGCAGTGGAAGCAAAGTTATCATGTGGAATCGGGAAATCTACTAATGGACAGGCAAAAAGAGTCACAGCACAACAAGTTTTGTCAAAATGGCAGCCATATAAACAAATAGTAGCAAAGGATAAATAATAACTAGAAACTATGATATACATTACCTCAACTAATTTATTCAAGATACTGGAATCACTTGAACCCATCAGTTGATGCATATTTAGAGATCTCCGCCACACTGATCCAGCATTATCTGACTGGTCTTCATCCTTTTCATTTAAACTCGCTTCCCGAAACTGTAACTTCAGGGCTCCAGACTTGCTCATTTCCTCCATTGCCATTTGAAGGGTTTGGGTCCCAATATGGTAGGTCAGCAATAATGAAACCATGGCAACCATCAGGAGAAAAAGGTAACAATTTTTTAAGTAACATGACACGCACATCTGAACTGAGGAGACAGCCATGATAATTATCTGAAATATAAAAATAAAAAGGTGCAAACTATGTCAAGATACTGTATATCACATCGCCCAAATATCTTGTTTCAAACAACATTTTAAACGGAAAAAAGAGAACAAATGTCCTTTATGAGCAGGTACCTTGATATAGATTCAAAATAATGAAAAAGCTGTAAATGCTTATAAACAACTGTCCTTAATACAAAGGTATCTGCTAGGACAGGTTTTGGTGTATTTTGCATTGAACTTTAAATAACATTCAGAAAATTCTTTCATTTACTCAATTATCTGGTTGTAATTATTTCTTTAAATTAGTGAGTAATAAATAATTACTCAGTTACTTAGTCCTAACTGACTCTCCTTTGTTACTGATGAGTTGAATTGCATAAAAATATTTCATATACCAATTCTGATAATTGTAGAGGACTCAAGGGTCAGATGGGGGTCAAGAGGGTACAACATTCTGGAAATACAAAAGTAACTTAAGCATGAAGAAAGGTCATGGTAACCTATTTTTCATGTCAAGTTACTCTTCCTGATGTACTAAACATATGACTTTGATGACAGTAGGTTCGAGTCCAAGATTCGGCTAAATTAAATGTAGTTATGTGAGAAAGCTTGCCAGTAGCTTCTCGTTGGTCAGTTGTTCTTTCCGGGGATTTTCCTGGGTTCTTCCTCCACCAGTTATACTGGCCACTATGTATAACCAATAGTGTGCTGAAAAATGGTGTTAAACTCTACAACAACATTGATGACTGGTAGGTGAAATGAAATCCAAGACATGAGGTGTGTTCCAAAGAACTGACTGAAAATAATCAAATGTTAAAACAAATAATAGGGCATTATGTTATATTTTGTTGCAAATATGATGGCAACAGGGTAATCAGATCAAACAAAAAAAGAAGGAAAGGGAGCAGGAAGATTTAGAATATATATCAATTACATAATTCCAGGTTTTTATAGACAAATATTTTATTGCTGTGCAAGTTACTCAGTAATGAACTGCCTGGAAAAAAAAGATTGGCTATTGGTTCTGGCATAAACGGGATCTGGTTTCCACTAAGAAAAAGTTAATTGGCCTGTGTGTTGTATTTAATACCTTTATTGTCAGACAGGCTTGGTTAATATTTTTTTTAATGAGATTTCCAAACCACCAGAGAGTTTACATATAAAGTACAAGCTTTTATTGTTTTTCAACTGAATGTAAATATAATGTATGTGGTATTCAAAACAATCTCATGATATAAAGAATACGAAGAAACATGTTGGTATTATTTTGAAAAATTTATTTTAAATGATAGTCTATTTACTTATATTAAATATATATCAGCATATATTTTTGACATTTGTATAAAAGATAAATATTACTCTGAAAACTTTATAAGATTTGCATGAATTATCACATTTGTATATTTTTAATGTCCTTTATTATCATCCATTATGCATTACTGGACTACACAGTCAAGAAAAAAGTACACTGTTCCATAAATCATGCATTAGTGGGCTATACAGTAGGAAACAACGTACACTGTTCCCATACATCATGAATTACTGGGCAACACAGTAGGGGAAAAATACACCATTCTCTGACATCACACATTACTGGACTACACAGTCAAGAAAAAAAGTACACTGTTCCCATACATCATGCATTACTGGGCAATTGCTGTTGTTGTAGGGTTTAACGCCATTTTTCAGCATACAATAGGCTATATATGGCAGCCAGTATTATTGGTGGAGGAAGAACCGGGGAAACCCCCCGGAAAGAACCACCAACCCACGAGAAGCTATTGGCAAGCTTTCTCACATAACTACATTAGCCGAATCTTAGACTCGAACCCATGCAGACAGAGGTGAGATGGCAGTGATCTGTAACGGAAAGTGCTTTAGACCACTCGGCCACTCGGGAGCCCCAATCACTGGGCAACACAGTAAGGAAAAAGCTACACTATTCCCATACAAAATGCATCATTAAACTACACAGTAGGGAAAAAGCTACACTATTCCCATACAAAATGCCTCATTAAACTACACAGTAGGGAAAAAGCTACACTATTCCCATAACAAATGCATCATTAAACTACACAGTAGGGAAAAAGCTACACAGTATTCCCATACAAAATGCATCATTAAACTACACAGTAGGGAAAAAGCTACACTATTCCAATACAGAATGCATCATTAAACTACACAGTAGTGAAAAAGCTACACTATTCCCATACAAAATGCATCATTAAACTACACAGTAGGGAAAAAGCTACACTATTCCCATACAAAATGCATCATTAAACTACACAGTAGGGAAAAAAATACACCATTCTCTGACATCACATTACTGGATTAAACAGTCATGAAAAAGTACACTATTCCCATACATCATGCATTGCTAGACTACACAGTCAAGCAAAAAATGTACTGTTTCCATACATCATGCATTACTTTATCACAAAGTAGTGAGAAAAAAATCATTATTCCGAAACATCCAGATACAGTACATTTAATAGCTATTTTGCTGCATTTTCATTCAAAATAATTATACTTTTTGAATGAATGAGAAAGTAAAATTAAATCTTCCTTAGCAAACACTTTCAAATAAAGGGCATCTGGTTTTAATGAACACCAGTTATTAACCTCTTTTCTTCATTTCCTTCACATTTTGATCACACATAGTAAGGATACATGTCCATCAGAAGAAGAAAAATATGCTGCCCAGCACCCCAGGGCAATTAATAAGTTTTTGTTTTTTGCCCACCCAGAAATGCATAGATAACAAGACATACAAAATTGTTGCTAAAAGTTATGAAATTGGTGGATTTTTGGGCAAATAGAAATGTTTAGGATTTTTCTAGACCTGTATAGGGGTCATCCCTTGAATGACCTTTGAGGGCAGGTTACTTACCTTTAGTGTGATGCTCCTGCTAATCCAAGGGATTTATCTGGACATATCTTTTGTCCATGTCTTGATTCTGAAAGTCACTGTAATGGAAAGGAAAATAAGAGTACAGAAAACTGACTCCATCACATGAGGTCAAAGGTCATACATCTTCTTCATGCAACCAACTGTTTTGTACACAGTAGCTGTAAGCCAGAGTGAATCACATCCTGACAAAAACTTCACATTGAAAAATTGCAGAATGAATGCAAACAGGTAGAGCCTATCTTCTTAAATCAACAAAGTCAGTAATACCATATAGTTCCACAGTGTGTATCTGTGATACTAGTAATACCATATAGTTCCACAGTGTGTATCTGTGATGCTAGTACATAATGTAAACAAGAACTTATACTTTACTAGTCACTTATTTTTTCATCAACATTTTGGTGGAAAGAATATTAATTAAACATTTCACTTTCAAAATTTGGTAAACTTTCAAGTTTTGAAACACTGAAATTCAGTTAAGTAAGGGTTGTTAAGTAAGGGTCTTGCAAAAACTTTCAATGTCCTATTTTTTGGCATCGGGTCAATTTAATTAATTTTGGTATCGGGTCATTTTAATTTATTTTGGTATCGGGTCATTTTAATTTATTTTGGCATCAGGTCATTCATATTTATTTTGGCATAAGGTCATTTATATTTACTCTTCATCACCTATAACAATCTGGCATATAACTTGTTACTTTTTTAACTGGGAAACTTAATGGTCATACTGGGGCTCGAACCCATGATCTCCATAACTTTGGTCGCGCACTCTACCAATTGATCTATCTGAGATGACATACCCAGTCCACCCTGAAGACTTTTGAGACACATCCCTGTGTCTCAAGGTCTACCCCTCACTAGTCAGTTGAAGGTTCAGATGTGGAATCCGGCAATACCAAATGTAACAAAGAAAAATTCAGGCCTGAATGGGGTTCCAACCCAGGACCTTTCAAACTCTAGATGGGTGCTCTACCACTTGAGTTATCTGAGCTGACACAACTGGTCCTACCTGTTACACACTACTTAGGCCTGTCAGCATACATGTCTCATTAAACCTTTGCAAATATGGCAAAAATCAATGAATTTTTACAACAAAGAATTTTTGGCTTTTCCAATTTTATTACTGTAATGCTATCAATTGAAGAAAATGTCCTATGTCTGCATTCCATCCAATTATGCATGTGCAACAAATGATCTTGACTCCAGCTGTATGGATATCTATATGTAAAGAAATAAAATATTTTCTTGGGTTCCTAAAATGCACACATTTTTGGCACAAAAAAAACCCCACAAAATAATTATGGTATTATTTTCATCGATTGATGAATAAAAAAGCATGTGAAACTTTGAGTTTGTTCACATTGTTTCTTCATAGAAAAATATAATCTACCATAGGTACTCACTTATAAGTCAAGTTCAACTGCAAACAAGATAGACACTGATGTGCCATTGCATAATGCACTGGCAGATCAAGATCTGTGTTGTTTGTTCTAATGATTACTTTTAACAAGCTTCATAAACCCAAATCTATAAGTACATTATAATAAGAAAAATCCTGATCTATGCAATTCGTAGATGGTCTTTTAAGAAGAGTGTATACGGTCAGATATGTCTTTATGAACACTATTACCATATTTCCTGTACTAATTTAATCAAGAAAAAATTCTTTTGCCTAATATTTTTTTTAAAATTGGTCCCAGCCCTTGAATTGTGAAAGACTAGCTTTCAGTGTTACTTCTAGGTACTAGTATTTGACCTTTTCAAGTCATGAAGGCCAAGATAGAAAAGCATGTGGTCAGTGATTGCCCTTGAGTGACAGGACAAAGAAATTATGATTTTATGGTCTGGATAATGATGTGTTACTGAAAACCAGTTGCCATACTATAGCAGTACAATACATCCTTGATGATCCATTTGCCATACTATAGCAGTACAATATACCCTTGATGACTCAACCATCTGCTATATTATAGCAGTACAATACACCCTTGATGACCCAGTTGCTATACTATAGCAGCACAATACATCCTTGATGATCCATTTGCCATACTATAGCAGTACAATATACCCTTGATGACTCAACCATCTGCTATACTATAGCAGTACAATACATCCTTGATGACCCAGTTGCTATACTATAGCAGTACAATACATCCTTGATGACCCAGTTGCTATACTATAGCAGTACAATACATCCTTGATGACCCAGTTGCTATACTATAGCAGTACAATACATCCTTGATGACCCAGTTGCTATACTATAGCAGCACAATACATCCTTGATGACCCATTTGCTATACTATAGCAGTACAATACATCCTTGATGACCCAGTTGCTATACTATAGCAGTACAATACATCCTTGATGACCCAGTTGCTATACTATAGCAGTACAATACATCCTTGATGACCCATTTGCTATACTATAGCAGTACAATACATCCTTGATGACCCATTTGCTATACTATAGCAGTACAATACATCCTTGATGACCCATTTGCTATACTATAGCAGTACAATACATCCTTGATGACCCATTTGCTATACTATAGCAGTACAATACATCCTTGATGACCCATTTGCTATACTATAGCAGTACAATACATCCTTGATGACCCATTTGCTATACTATAGCAGTACAATACACCCTTGATGACCCAAGGTGCAGATGCATATGTACATATTAGTACAAGTCACAACAGAGGGGCCCCGAGTGGTCTAAAGCGCTCCTTGTTACAGATCACTGCCATCTCACCTCTGTCTGCATGGGTTCGAGTCTCAGATTCAGCCAATGTGGGTATGTGAGAAAGCTGGCCAGTAACTTCTCATGAGCCAGAGGTTCTTTCTGGGTTTTTCCCAGGTTCTTTCTCCATCATTAATACTGGCCGCCATGTATAGCCTATCGTTCGCTGAAAAATGGTGTTGAACCCCTACAATAACAACAAGAAGTCACAACATACTGGTAAATATAAAATTTTTTGTAAATTTCACAAGAAAGCTCATTCTCATTAAATTTTTATTAGGGCTTCGCTCAAGATATGATCTATAGCCATACTGACACCACCTTTCTCACTGCCTATATGTCACTTTTCCATTATCCTAACACCTTTCTATAAGATTATATGTTACATGACTATACATGTCCAACACATTTCATTTGGAATCATTAAATCCATCAGGCTCAGGAACCATTAATGCCATCTTGTCTGTATGCTGCCTGTAAGGATTTGTCTTGTCAATTTCAGTTTTGATAAAGTAATGGCCCTTACATATGACCCTCATATCTTTATAATATTGCTTGCAATGGCCCTTACATATGACCTTCATATCTTTACAATATTGCCTGTAATGGCCCTTACATATGACCTTCATATCTTTACAATATTGCTTGTAATGGCCCTTACATATGACCTTCATATCTTTACAATATTGCATGTAATGGCCCTTACATATGACCTTCATATCTTTACAATATTGCTTGTAATGGCCCTTACATATGACCTTCATATCTTTACAATATTGCCTGTAATGGCCCTTACATATGACCTTCATATCTTTACAATATTGCTTGTAATGGCCCTTACATATGACCTTCATATCTTTACAATATTGCATGTAATGGCCCTTACATATGACCTTCATATCTTTACAATATTGCTTGTAATGGCCCTTACATATGACCTTCATATCTTTACAATATTGCATGTAATGGCCCTTACATATGACCTTCATATCTTTACAATATTGCTTGTAATGGCCCTTACATATGACCTTCATATCTTTACAATATTGCTTGTAATGGCAAAGCTGAGAGGAAGTATCCAACATTGTATAATGCCATTTGGGGTGTATAATGTCCCACATACATTCTGTACCTTAATGTATTTGTCTTGTCAATTTCACTTTATTAAGTTTGACGTCCTCGACAATGACCTTGAAATCTTTACATGGGATATTGCTTGTAAATAACAAAGCTCTGACACTTAACACAAGGCTAGAATTATTTTGTATTACCACTTGCATCTTTTTGTGAATGGAGAAAATATCAAAGCAAAATCCTTGGGTTTTGGAGAAAGAAATTATGATACTTTCTTCCACTAAAGATGAAAAATAAGAGTCGTGACACAAGAGAGACACCAAATTAAACAGTGCTAAACCAAGTCATTCTTGAGGCCTATTAATATCTACCTAAAATAAAACCTTGTCCACAAAGTGCAAAAGAATAAGCAGTCTAGTTTGAGACCTTATCTCCATATTTTTAGAGGAAGAACTTAAAAGGGAGCAGCCAAACCAACCATGAATACACCAGGAAGTGTGACATCATGAATGAATAATGAACTGGAAGCTATCAAACTCTATCAAACTAACGTAGATTGGACAACAAATTACTAACCTGAGCTATGGGTGGCTGAGTAGTCTACAGCACTCACCTTTACTGATCAATGGCATCTCACCTCTGTCCAATTGTGGGTTACAGTCTCTGGTTCTGAAAATGTGGGTATATGAGAAAGCTTGCCAGTAGGTAGACTCCCATGGGTCAGTGGTTCTTACTGGGGTTTTCCCAGGTTCTTCATCCATCAGTTATACTGGCCACCATGTATCATGTGCTGAAAATGATATGCAACCCAAAACAACACCACCAAGATAATCACTTACTTTTACCAAAGAAAAGGATCTGGTGGAAATCTTTCGGAATATACATGCAAGATTAATAAGAAATTTTAATTCTTTTCAAGGCAATGCTTGGAATTTTAAAAACTAATAATTACAACTGGTGAATCTACTAAAAAAAAATAAAAACTGATGAATTCTAAGAACTGTCAAACTTATTGTGAAACCTCTTTTTCCACAAGCTGCATTGCTGTGATTATGTTTTAGCATCAAACTATGATTTTGCCCTATATCACAGAAAAATTTAACAATTGCCAAAATAGTCAGACCTTTAAATCTCAACTCACAGTTTTCACATCTGGCTTGTATTCAGCAAGTATGCATTCAATCCAATACATATCATTAAGAACATTGTCTCATTGGCTCCAAAGAATAATATTTACAAAGATTTTGACCAAATTTTGCTCGATGGTTTATGTTGTGAAGTCTATGAATGGATTCAATTTCCTGTATTCCATATCTTCGTTTATGGTAAGTTATATCCCTTACTTTGGTTTTGACAGAATAACATTTCTATTGACCAATTTTGATTTCCAGCATTCCACATCATCATTAGAAAGTTGTTTCCTAAATGCCAAAATTTTCCAAACTGTTGTTTCCAAATACATAAAGAAGTTCTTCTGTGCAAGATCATCCTGCTTAGATTGTAGACAGCAGGACCTCCATGATGCCCTTGCCTGACTAACAGCTTATGTTCATGTTAAAATTATTTACTTAAAAGTTCATGAATACAGCTCTCCCTCATTATTCAGTATTTGGGGTCCTTAACTGTTGACTTCCAAATGTACTAAACCAGCTAATATTGAGAACTGTGATGTGTACAGAACCATGATATATTAAGAACTGTGATATGTACAAAACAATGATATATTAAGGACTGTGATACATACAACGCCACAATATATTAAGAACTGTGACATGCACAAAACCATGATATATTAAGAACTGTGATATGTACAAAACCATGATATATTAAAAACTGTGATATGTACAAAACCATGATATATTAAGAACTTTGATATGCTCAAAACAGTGATATATTAAGAACTGTGACATGCACAAAACCATGATATATTGAGAACTGTGATATGTACAAAACTATGATATATTAAGAACTGTGATATGTACAAAACCATGATATATTAAAAACTGTGATATGTATAAAACCATGATATATTGAGAACTGGGATATGTACAAAACCATGATATATTAAGAACTGTGATATTTACAAAACCATGATATATTAAGAACTGTGATATGTACAAAACTATGATATATTGAGAACTGTGATATGTACAAAGCCATGATATATTAAAAACCGATATGTAAGAAACTAATATGCTGAGAACTGAGATGTATAATGAGAACAGTATAATAGAACTATCGTAATTTGCGACATAATGGTGTTTTGAAAAGGAAAAAGTAAAGAACTAAGTTTCACCTTGCTTTCTTTTCGTTTTATTATGACTTTAGCTATGGTACTGCATAATGAGTTGCATTATAACAAGGAAAAAAGAAGCATGTCATAATAAAATGAATTCTAAAAAGGAACAATGAAGCATGTCATAATGAAATGCATAACAAGAAACAATGAAGTGTGTTATAATGAATTGCATTATAATAAGGAACAATGAAGTGTGTTATAATGAATTGCATTATAATAAGGAACAATGAAGTGTGTTATAATGAAATGCATAACAAGAAACAATGAAGTGTGTTATAATGAATTGCATTATAATAAGGAACAATGAAGTGTGTTATAATGAATTGCATTATAATAAGGAACAATGAAGTGTGTTATAATGAATTGCATTATAATAAGGAACAATGAAGTGTGTTATAATGAATTGCATTATAATAAGGAACAATGAAGTGTGTTATAATGAACTGCATTATAATAAGGAACAATGAAGTGTGTTATAATGAACTGCATTATAATAAGGAACAATGAAGTGTGTTATAATGAATTGCATTATAATAAGGAACAATGAAGTGTGTTATAATGAACTGCATTATAATAAGGAACAATGAAGTGTGTTATAATGAACTGCATTATAAAAAGGAACAATGAAGCATGTTATAATGAAATGCATTATAACAAGGAACAATGAAGCATGTCAAAATAAAATGCATTATAACAGGGAACAATGACGCGTGTATTATTGAAATGGATGCATAACAAAGAACAATGAAGCGTGTTATACTGAAATGCAATATAACAAGGTGCAATGAAGCATCTTATATTGAAATGCATTATAACACGAAACAATGACATGTTATATTGAAATGTATTATAACAAGGAACAATGAAGTGTATTATTGAAATGCATGCATAATAAGGAACATTGTAGTGTGTTATAATGAAATGCATTATAACAAGGAACATTGTAGTGTGTTATAATGAAATGCATTATAACAAGGAACAATGAAGCGTGTTATAATAAAATGTATCAATAAGGAACAATGAAGCATATTATAATGAAATGTATCAATAAGGAACAATGAAGCATATTATAATGAAATGTATCTATAAGGAACAATGAAGCGTGTTATAATAAAATGTATCTATAAGGAACAATGAAGCATATTATAATGAAATGTATCAATAAGGAACAATGAAGCATATTATAATGAAATCTATCAATAAGGAACAATGAAGCATATTATAATGAAATCTATCAATAAGGAACAATGAAGCATATTATAATGAAATGTATCTATAAGGAACAATGAAGCATATTATAATGAAATGTATCAATAAGGAACAATGAAGCATATTATAATGAAATGTATCAATAAGGAACAATGAAGCATATTATAATGAAATGTATCAATAAGGAACAATGAAGCGTGTTATAATGAAATGTATCAATAAGGAACAATGAAGCATATTATAATGAAATGTATCAATAAGGAACAATGAAGCATATTATGATGAAATGTATCTATAAGGAACAATGAAGCATATTATAATGAAATGTATCAATAAGGAACAATGAAGCATATTATAATGAAATGTATCAATAAGGAACAATGAAGCATATTATAATGAAATGTATCTATAAGGAACAATGAAGCATATTATAATGAAATGTATCAATAAGGAACAATGAAGCATATTATAATGAAATGTATCAATAAGGAACAATGAAGCATATTATAATGAAATCTATCTATAAGGAACAATGAAGCATATTATAATGAAATGTATCAATAAGGAACAATGAAGCATATTATAATGAAATGTATCAATAAGGAACAATGAAGCATATTATAATGAAATGTATCTATAAGGAACAATGAAGCATATTATAATGAAATGTATCAATAAGGAACAATGAAGCATATTATAATGAAATGTATCTATAAGGAACAATGAAGCATATTATAATGAAATGTATCAATAAGGAACAATGAAGCATATTATAATGAAATGTATCAATAAGGAACAATGAAGCATATTATAATGAAATGTATCTATAAGGAACAATGAAGCATATTATAATGAAATGTATCAATAAGGAACAATGAAGCATATTATAATGAAATGTATCAATAAGGAACAATGAAGCATATTATAATGAAATGTATCAATAAGGAACAATGAAGCATATTATAAAGAAATGTATCTATAAGGAACAACTATCTATACAACTACCCAGATGGACACTTCTAGAAATCTGTAGCCAAATATAGATCATACTATTTACACCATGAGCGACTTGTTTAGAATGAAATGCTGCCAACTGATATTTTGTTTGTAAATCTGTATTCACATATTTAACTCTTGACAATAATTTCTTTTCTTTCCTGCAGTTTGATATTCTTCTGCTGTTCAAATAAAATTACCATCTTTTGCTATATCTATTTTTATTTTGCCAGAGGGTTATTCACCAAAATTTTATTTCCCAAAATATAAAAATTATTTAAACTAAAATATTGTTAATTACCTCTTCTTAAAAGTGACCAGTCTATGTTTGGATGTTTTATCTGATGTCTGCGTTTCTTAAATTTAAAAGACCACCCTTTATGCTAAAATGTTTACAACACTTTTACTCTTCAGAGATAACATTATTCAGTTGCCTGCAGACACTATGATGATAAACTGCTGTTAAATAAATAAAAAATAATTTACTTTCAACATGCAGAAGCTTTCAATACATTATATACTTTTTTGTAAGTCCAACTACAACACAGACCTTGATTAATTTATTGCATAATACACTGACAGATCTACAGACCTTAATCAGTTTACTGCATAATACACTAACAGATGTACAGACCTTGATTAATTTACTGTATAATACACTGACAGATCTGGGTCTATGTTGTTTTGTTCTATCAATTACTCCTACGAAACTGTACATATCCATTCATTATGTGAAAGCAGATCTGGGTCTGTGCAATTTGCAATTGGACTCAACTTGTGAAAGAATATATACATTACTATACTGAACACCTTTGTTTTTGCATACTACCATGATGGTCCTCAGCTTATTGTACGGTGTTACTGTACGATACTTGCATATCAGTATTATGTCAATATGGAAAACTATTTCATATTTATGAGAGTTACTTATGACAGTATGGTAATGAAATAAGAGACAACAATATGCATTTACCAGATTTAATGGTTTGAAAATTCTAGAATATAATGGAGATTGAGATAAGGCCTACATGTAAATGCTAACAAAGACTGTGAGATAAGGCCTACATGTAAATGCTAACAAAGACTGTGAGACAAGGCCTACACGTAAATGCTAACAAAGACTGTGAGACAAGGCCTACACTTAAATGCTAACAAAGACTGTGAGACAAGGCCTAAACATAAATGCTAACAAAGACTGTGAGATAAGGCCTACACAAGAGAACAGACAAGAGGTTGTATTTATTATAACAAAAATCACCAAGTGGACTTACCTCAGTATGATTTACTCTAAAAGGAGGAAGCAGAGTGTGGTAAAATCTTTCTTTATCTTTATGTGATAATACATACAAAATTATCATACAAAGCTTATGTAATTTTACAAAAACATTTTCTCTGAAATATTAACTGAGGAGAACTAATAGTTTTTGTGTGATCTGAAAACATTTCCATCAGATTGTTTTCTTGCTTGACTTTTGGGTGGTTTTTTTCTCTCATTTTTTTCAAGAAATTTCCTTTTGTGACTTTATAGCAAATTAAACTGAAATTTTTAATTCAATGTGTTTTTTTTTCTATGTACCTCCCATATCTTTTCTTGGTCTTTACTGCTTTGGTGGCCTATTGGTTAGAGCATTTGCCTCAGATATGGGAGGTCATGGGTTCAAACCTCAGGCTGCATCATACCAAAGACTTATAAACATGTTATTTACAGCTGCCTTGCTTGGCGCTCAGCATTAAATGGTTAGTGTTAGGACTGGTAGACCTGGTGTCATGATAATGTGACGGGATGGGACATCATGTTACATGTCTGTGGCATGATGCCCCAGTGCTAGACATTGTAGTCATACTACTGAATTTGTTTTTCAAGCTACGTTAAAAATCCAAATCATACACACACATCAACACTATTCTTCAGTCTCTCTGTTGGTCCTTGTTCAATGCTTTTGTTTTGAAGTGTTTACTTCACAAACTAGGCCACCTAGCTGGGGAAATTTAATGAGGATGTACAATGGTCTTTATTCACTCGAACAACCAAAACAGATTGTGTAGATATATTATCTAATAATGGAACTGAATGGTGAATTGTACAGTAAAAGACAAGGCATCATCTTCTATAGTGGACAATTAACAATGATAAACAGTAAAAAATGAAATTACATAAAAATAGTGTTAAACAAATGAAAATTAGAAACAAAATAATAAAAACTGAAAGAACAATTTTTTTGTACAGAAATCTAAATAACAACATATAGTAAAACATACAAGTACAAACAATAGTTTTAAAAATGAAATTACATAAAATAGTTTTTAAGAAATGAAATTTAAAAAATTGTAAAAAATGAAATTACAAAAAATAGTAAAAATTATAATTAAAAAATAGTAAAAACTGAAATTACAAACAAATAGTTTCAAAAATGAAATTACTAAAGTATTAATTTTTTTTGTTTTCGTTATTAATTTGTATGGTTTAACGCCATTTTTCAGCACAATATAGGCTATATACATGGCGGCCAGTATTAATAGTGGAGGAAAAACCCCTAAAAAACCTGGAAAGAACCACCGACCCACGAGAAGCTACTGCCAAGCTTTCTCACATAACTACATTAGCTGAATCTTAGACTCGAACCCACGCAGAGGTGAGATGGCAATGATCCATAATGGACAGCGCTTTAGACCACTCAGCCACTCGGGGCCCTTCAAAAATAAATAAATTTTTTTTTAAAAGTAGTATAAAATGAAATTATTCTAAAAATAGTAAAACAATGAAATTGCAAAATAGTAAATATTGAAATTACAAAAAAATATTAAAAAATGAATCTACAAAAAATAATATTAAAAATTATATTAAAAAATAATGAAACTACCAAAACTAGTTTACAAAAAAAAAATTACCAAAAAAATAGTAACAAAATGAAATTGCATAATTATACAGATGCAGATCATTGCAAGGTTATATAAAAATGTCTCAATAGTGACAGATATTGTAACATTATCATCTACATGAAGATACTCTGGCATTTCTATATTTCAAACAGATGCTGTCAAGGTAAAATCCAAATTTTAAATTTAAATTTTCAAAATTTTTAATAAGAAAATGCACAACTACTTTTCTTCAAATCTATTTTTAGATAAATTATCACTGTTTTAAAAATCAACATTTTTTTTATGTACTTGTATTAACCACAAGTTTCCATGCAAAACAATAATCTGTAAATAATTTTGTCGAGGTAAATTTTCACCTTTAAAAAAATCTTAACTGTTGTCTGTATTAACCATGAGATTCCATGCAACATAACAATCCTATAAATAATTTAGCTGAGGAGTATGACCTTAAGGTTAATCAATTAGGTCAAGATAGGAAAGGCAACAGCTTTACTCTACCAAAGCACCATTTTCAATTAGACACTATTTTCAATTAGACACTATTTTCAATATGACCATTCATCAGAAAATAGAGATAAAACAATTTTCAACATGTCAGTCATGTTGGATGTCCATGTGGCACTATTTATTTTGGACTACTTAGGATTGTGGATGAATGCTGTGTAAAAGTGTAAATTTGCATGACAATCCTTAAGTAGTTTTGGAATAGTGATAACAATTTTGTGCTAACTGATAAAGGATGGAGAACAGACAATGGACAATGGTTCACATAACAAGCTGTTCTGGTCTACAACCAGCAAAGCTAAAAACAAGAGTCCCTCAAAAGGACTGATGCTCTACTGGGCAAAAAGAATTTCATAGTGGAGGTCAGTTTGGCACCATTTTATTTAGAAAAGAGTAGACATATCTTTTGCAAAAAACCCATGCCATAATTATCATCCATTCAGGATGAGTTCTAAGTGACACTTATTTTAAAATATGATTTTCGATTCAGAAGTAGCAATAAGATTTTCAAGATGGCTGCTGTAGTAGACATACTGGGAATCATTTAAGACCAACTGGGTATTAGAAGAAGTGAAAACCCCATTTCATTATAACTTTCTGTTCAAGTCGAGTTGTGAGGTTATGATGGCTATACTGGATGTAAGACTGGCATAATTTATAATTAAGACCAGCTAGATTTCACAGAAATCTTTTAGTTAAAACTTTATGTTGCTCTGACCATCCCATCCAGGAAAAGTAACATTAAAATAAATAAAAAAATTTCAAATGGCTGCAGAGGTGGCTATATTGGATAACTTGGATAACAGACTGCCACCATTTATATATAGGATCAATTAGATATTATGAAATTTCTTTAGTGAATACCCAGGGTTCATACAGAATTCTGAATGATCAATTCAAAGACTTTTCCCAAACTTTCAAAGACCACAAACATTGATTTCCAAGACCTATTTTCACTAACATTTTGTATACAAGTCATGTTATATGAGAATACAATGAATGCAAATACTATATAATATTGTTTAATGATGAAATTTCAAACTATAATTAAATTCCTTAATTGTCTTATAATGATCTGGAAGATGGGTTAACATCCAATGCTATTTCAGAAATATGTCATTTATGCATCAGTTTTAATTCAAAATAAATACTTCTCTTGACAGACTTCAGCACTGCTTCAAATTCATAATTATAGTTGCTGTTTTTTCTATTCAATCATTTTGGAAACAGAAACCAGGATCCAACACACTGGATAAAATTAGGCATTAATCCAGTGTCCCCCCCCCCCCCATCTGCTTTGACTAGATCAAAATAGAACACAATTAGTTTTCACTGCTTCAAGATGACCTGCAATACTTTTATTTTCAAGGACAATAATTGAGTAATGTGTTCAAAACACACGAATGCTATGCCATCCCCTGTTTTGCACTTAAATATGAAGTTCTTGATTTAAATGAAAATTTTCATCAAAGTATGACAGACAAATGGATGGATGAATGGATCACTTGAGGGATGGGAAGATAACGGTAACCCTACATGACCCTATTTGGTGGAGCATACAAATCTTGACTGCATAGGGAAAAAGTTTCTTGTAATGTAGGGATATAGGATAGTTGATAATAAGGTACTTTCATGATCACAAATACAAAATACAGATGCACAGCTATCTAGGTGTTCGACACCATCTGATAGAAAAACAGACAGCTGGTTGGCTCTTATTCAAAATCAACTTTCTTCATAAGAGAGACCAGCTCACACTTTTGACCTCACCCCTTCAGAATAAATTGTTTATAGTCTGCACAGCCTTATGATCTAGTAGAATGTGGAACCTTGTATCCTTCCCTGTGTGTACACTGAAACCTGTCTAAATGAGTGTACAGTGAAATATGTCTAAATGAGTGTATAGTGGCACATGTCCAAACAAATGTAGAGTGGAGCTTGTCTCAACGAGTGTACTTTGAAGCATGTCTAAATGTGTACAGTGAAATATGTCTTATGTCTAAATGAGTGTATAGTGAAACACATCTAAGAAAGTGTACAGTGGAACATGTCTAAATAAGTGTACAGCAAAACTTGTCCCAATGCATATACAGTGAAAATGTCTAAATGTGTACAGTGAAACATGTCTAAATGAGTGTACAGTGAAACATGTAAAGGAATCTACACTGAAACAGTTCTAAGTGAGTGAACATGAAATACGTCTCATTGAGTGTATACTGAAACTTGTATAATGATTGTGCAGTGAAATTTGTCTAAACAAGTGTACACTGAAACTTGTCCCAATAGGAGATTTGTAATTTGAATTAATTTATTTTCATCAATATCAAGCTTTATCATTTTCCTCCAAAAGTGATATTTATGTACGTAAATAAATTTGACTGGATATTTTGTTTTTGTTTTTGTTTTAGGGTTTTTAACGCCATTTTTCCGCACACGATAGGCTACACATAGTGGCCAGTGGTGGAGGAAGAACCCGGAAAACCCCCCGGAAAGAACCACCAACCCACGAGAAGCTACTGGCAAGCTTTCTCACATAACTACATAAAAACCAAATCTTAGACTCGAACCCATGCTGACAGAGGTGAGATGGCAGTGATCCGTAACGGAAAGCGCACTTGACCACTCAGCCACTCAGGGTCCCCTGACTGAATAGAGAAGTGCATGGTTCAATTATTTCCACAGAAAAATTATTCCTGACTTTATAGTTTCTTCTGATTATTAAAATACTATTTGTATATTACTTTCTTACTTTCATGACACTTTTAACACATTAACCCCTATCACTGCGTTTACGAGTATGAGGTAGTAGCCTACTTCCAAGGTCTGTAGTGTCAAGGTCGTGCATGACATACTGAAGTGGGTGGTATTATCTATAATAAGGTAGGCAGATTTAGCTCTACAATGATACCCGAAAATCTGGACATTTAGTTGCACTACAAAATACAGAGGGAAAAACCTAATTTTTTGGACCCGTTTTTTTCCCCACGTAAAATTTGCCTATTGTCGGAATCTGATTGTGTCCAGATTTTAGACTTTGTGGCCTCAGATCTAAGGCAGACTTGTCTGAAGTGCACACAGATAGGTGAACCTGTGCAAAAAGTAGGATAAGGTGGACATTTTAAATAAAGATTCATCTCCATACAAAACTTATGGGTCCGTTAAGCAAAAAAAAAAACCAAAAAACAAACAAGAACTCCAACTTTTCATCTTCTGCTCATGTGAGCAAACTAACCGATGGGAAACATTTTTTTTTTTAGCACAACTAGACATTGGGCTAATGAAAAATTGCTTGGAAGTAGATGTATTATGATGTATTCAGAAATAGTCCCCAAAATGTATTTCCTACTCACATTTCATGCAAAAACAGCAAAATCTTCCAGAGGTTATTGTATTAATACATTATATCACTGACAATATCATTGACTATCATTCACTATATCATGGCCTATATCACTGACTATATGATTGACTATTTCATTGACTATATAAATGACAATACCATTGACTATATCAATGACTATATCATTGACAATATCATTTGACTATATCACTGACTATATCATTTGACTATATCATTGACAATATCATTTGACTATATCATTGACAATATCATTTGACTATATCACTGACATTATCATTTGACTATATCATGGACTATATCATTGACTATATCAATGACTATATCACACAAAGGTAAATGGAGCAAAGTGTCTTTCCCAAGGACACATGACCCATGCTGGCCTGGGTGTGTATCACTGAGGCAGTTGACTCATTCTGGCCTGGGTGTGTATCACTGAGGCAGTTGACCCATGCTGGCCTGTGTGTGTATCAACCTGTGCAAATCAGCCATTTTCTTAATCTTTAAGCTTTATCGCTTTATTTTAATCATTTTAATATAAAATTAAATTAGGTTGTCAAAATTATTATTCTGACTGTGGAAGTGACATAGTAAATGCTGATGAACTTGATACAATCATCATGTATACAATCTGTGTCTGTATGTGTGTGTGTGGAGAGAGAGAGAGAGAGAGAGTGAGAGAGAGAGAGAGAGAGAGAGAGAGAGAGAGAGAGAGAGAGAGAGAGACAGACAGAGAGAGAGACAGAGAGTGACAGAGAGAGACAGAGACAAACAGACAGAGATAGATAGACAGAGTGACCACAACAGAGAGTGTTTGTGTGGGTATGGGTGTGGGTGTGTGTACTGGTATTGTATTAGTGCAAAGAAGTGAGCTTGATGCATTTTTTTGGCTAATAGTTTTAAAAACAACAATCACGATGTAATAAGACATCAAAGAGAAACTGTTATCAACAAATTTCATCTAATTCCTGATGGCTGCGGTCATTCGAAACTGAAGTCCTTTAAATACCATGAAGGAGATACAACATAACATGTTAATTAAACATAATTAAACAGCTAATTTATTTTCTTGACCAATCTCTTAAAAGAAAAGAGCAAATATAGCATATTTATCTTGATCCTAATTTTTTTAAAAATTAGTTGCAGACATTTACAAGACTTCATTTACAGAAAATTAGTTATGCAAGAAGAATTCATTGACTACTTTAAAAAAATTGTTTATGCAAACAGTGGTTTTTATTAATTACCATCTTAATAGTAAACAGAAACAATTGTTTCATTGATGAGTAGCGTTATCTGCAAACAACATTCGCATAAGAGAAACTCTTATCTCAGAAATGGAGTGAGACTAAAGTCAACTGAGTTTGATTTGTTTGTATAGTTTTACTTCATGTAGATTAAGATGATTTCAATTTTTTTTATTTGTTCACTTGTTTCAGTTATAATGAAAGAAATCTGACAATTTAAAACTCTCATACATAACTTTACCTACAAAGTTATGCTGCGCAAATTTGCGCTGTTCATAATAAATTTTGTTCTCCAAGTGTCATAGGCCTTAATTACCCTCAAAATATTAATTTTAAAAATATAAAAAAAATTGTGAGCCAAATTTAGTAAATAAAAAAATATATTAGCAATCTGAGGAATTCAGACAAAAAAAAGAGACCCATGTGGACCTGGTACTGTTCACCTGCTTAAAATACATGTAAGTTTGAAATACAAATTCATGTGTACTGAAACTGTTTAAGGGAAAGATTATATATATATATATATATATATATATATATATATATATATATATATATATATATATATATATATATATATATATATATATATATATATATATATATAATCATTTTCTCAGCATGCAAAGAACAAGTCATTTATATAACAAGGATATCTCCCTTGGGACTTTGCTCAAATTCATGTCTTAGAAACTGTACATAATGTCATTCTCAGAGTATAAACATTGACTTGGCATTACAAAGAGGAGTGGGAAGTGTTTTGAATTTTGAATAAGCATTGAACCTTAAAGTTGAATGCACTGAGCATTTACATTTTATCACATTTAGACTGGCAGAGTCTTTGTGAAGGGTCACTGTAGTGCCTCCCTCTTAGTAAGAGCAGTAGTTAATTGGATTTAACTACCTTATCAAGGGAAAGACCTCCCTTGATATATGTAATTATGATACAGTGCAAGTGAAAAGATAGAATATCAACAGAGAAGAACTAGGCAAGATTATTGGCAAGAAATAATGCAATATGAGCCCCCTTAGACTACCAAAATAACAAATTTAATCAAACAAATTAATAGTGGTACATGGAATTTCAATTTAACTCAAGTTATATCAACATGATTTAATAGCAGTGTCTAATTTGGATTTATTTCACCATCATAATGAGTGGTGAAAAGAGCGTAATGTCCAAGATTACAAAGAGGGAGATATTACAGGGAGTTAATCTGTATGGATTTCTTGGACTGTCTTTACCCCTTGGTGGCACTACTCCTAAAGTCATAATTTAAGAACCACCGAGATCAACACACATTAGGTCACTAGGAAGTTGCATGTTCAAGCCCTACCATCTGATCTGCTTGATTGATGACCAAAACTCTTTGATGACCAAATCTCTTTGATGACCAAATCTCTCAGGATGTTTTTTAAATAAGGTTCTCTTTGGCTTTTAACAATTAAACTTGAAATTGTTTCTGGAGAAAATCATATTGGTATATTATACATAATTTTTTTTAATAAAAGCTAAAATATACAAAATACATGTTATAACAAATAAAGACATTTTAGGCACTTTGACAATAATTGCAACTTATTTTGGGTTAAATACCATTTCTCAGCTTAAGATAGCCCTGACAGAAGAAGAATCAAGAAAAAGCCTCTAAAAGAAAAACTGACCTGTGGGAACCTGCTGACAGCTTTCTCAAATACCCCTATTGGACATGTCCAAGACTCGCAACCATGTGGACAGAGGTCAGATGTAGCACTGATTGGTAAAAGTGAGCACTTTACACCACTCATTCACCCAGGGGCCTAACATTATTAAATCTCAAACTGTTTAATCAAACATATGATATTTGACCAAAATATTCAAGAATGACAAATTTAGCAGAATATTTAAGCAATAATTTTCTGCAAAATAAATCTATTAAGATGAAGATGGTTGTAAAATGTTTTTTTCTGTGCGTAAGTAAATATGTCAAGACATTTTGATACCTATATAGATCAGAGATACTTTTAGTTTTTTCAGTCATGAGGCTATACAGCTTTTTCCATTGGTAAAACCCCCATTTCGTTCATAACTTTAATTTTTGGCAAGTATTTTTCATAACTTGCTTTAAGGAAGTGTATGCATCTTGTAATCTAAAATTAATTTTGTTATGTTTAAACTTTTCCGTGCAAGAGAAAGAAGTCTTAACTTCAAACCCGTAATAATTCTAAGCATCCTAATCATTAATTGCCTTCCTTGTTTTCCTTTGACAAGAACTGTGGGCTACTGTAAGTTTTTCTGCCAAAATTCTTCTAGTGCTGCTGATTGCATACATTAATATATTATGAAAAATGATTGTTTCTGGTTTCTTTTTTTTTTAATTTACATCTGCATTTGAATTGGCATAATTTCTCTAATCTAAAAGCTCCCATTACTGCAATACCTTTTGTTAAATTTTGTCAATTTCTGCTAAGCAGTTTCTGAAACCTGAGTACATTTTGGTCTACTTTATAAATGTTAGTTATATTAAAAATGTTACTGTGACAGGGCAAATTTCTGGCGATCTATCAAGAATACATTAGTTGAGACGAGAGAACCATTAATAACAAGCATGTATCATATCGCCATACTACCGTGTTCGATAATGTCCTTTAGAGGAAGAATTTTGTTTCTAATTAAGCATGTATTTATCCAGCAGCCAAACAGACTATTAGGGACATGGTAAACTTCATTTTCAAGGTAAGTTGTCAAAATTGAGAAACCGCAGATATTCTGTTACTTAAAACTACTAGGTCAAGCTATTCCGACTTTGGCGCCTCTGTAAAAGGTTGGGCGACAGAGATATTTGATTCTGATTCGTTACGTCAAAATAAGGGGTGTGCTCCCACCCAAAATTACCTAGATTTTATATCGTCTCATCGAGAATTCTAATTTGTCAAAACTTTTCCTGCAAGAGAACAAAGACAAAATCAGAGGACTCCGAGGAATTTGTAAGAAATTCCCTCATAAAAAAAAAATGTGTGGCCCAAGCAATCCACCGAACTGTTTTGGATTGACATGTACACCAAACGTAGTGTGACAATTCCATGTAATTTGTTGATGCGAGATATACATAAAGCTTTGCTGAATTTATAGCTATTTGCATGAATTTTGTCTAATACAATCATATAATAATGTGCTTTTTTAATTTTAGTGATGTTGAGTTATGCATAGGAAATTGTACATTAATCTTTAGATAAGTTTGACAAATTGTTTAATTTGTTGTTATGTTTGCATAAACACAGGTTGAGTTATGCATAGGAAGTCATACATTAATCTTTAGATATGTTTGACAAATTGTTTAATTTGTTGTCGTGTTTGCATAAACACAGGTTGAGTTATGCATAGGAAGTCATACATTAATCTTTAGACAAGTTTGATGAATTATTTAATTTGTTGTCATGTTTGCATAAACACTAGGTTTTAAGAATTGAATGCATTACTGTACTTAATACGATTACAAGATCTATGTCACTTCACCTAATTTAGAAGATTTCACATATGATTTAGAGCTAGTGTGAAATGACGTGACTGATTATTTGTGGCGGACTCAGAACCACCAGGTCTTGTGTGGTCTGTATTATTGAGTGATGTTAATGCGTGACGAATTAGCCATTCGACTAATTAGGGTCATTTTAGGACATGAAGAGTCGATTGATAGTCCTATCATCTGTTTAAAACTGATAGAAATATCTGATAACAAGCAGGGATACCGCAAACTTTCCAGTATCATAAATAACAGGAAATTTAGGTTGTCTCTATTCATATTTATTAAAAGGGGAGAAAACAGTCTTGATGTAGAGTCTTGAGAGGGATCTTCAGAGTGCAATCTGAGATAGAAAGAAAACCTGAAAAGTGGAACCCTATGATGAAATCGTGAATCATATAAATACTGAATATCCTGGGGACGGATTGTTGAGAGTGGAATCTGGAAATCCAGGCATGGAAATAGCTACAGTGGAAGTTAAGTGAAAGGAAGAACAGGTTGATAAATCAAACAAGGTGTTGACTTCGATTGTTCACTTGATCCTATGATGAACTAAATCTATCAGTAACAGATCAGTTATTTTATTTGAATCCATTTCTGCTTTCTTTTGTAAATTTAGAAAGTTTTGTTTCTAAAAGCTGAGATATTTTTAACATAATGACTTCAAACAGATGTTTTATGTAATTGATTAAATTGTTTGTTTATCTGTTTTTGTTCTATATATCTGCTCAGATCTCTCTATATATATTTCATTTATAAGTTTCACCACTTATGTTAACTCGAACCAAGGCAATTACATTGAGGGCGATCATCTCCAAAACACAGAGTACTGAAAGGGGTGGGGTATAATAATAATAGCATAGTAGCATATAATATTATATATATGCCATCAAACACCCATAATATTTACATCTATTGATTCCCAGATGTTTACTGTAAAATTTTGTTTTGAAAAGTAGTTTAGGATTTTTATTTTTAATAACAGTGGCCATCTTTGATGGTAGACTCACTGATATAACTAATAATAATTGTTTTGAAACTACATACATTTATTTACATGTATCAAGTCAAATCTAACATTTTCAGACAAATATATTTTATTCAAAGAGAAACCATTGAAGTCAGCCTGAAAATTTGAATATCATTACTGTTGTTCTTATTCTGGCTTTAATGCCATTTTTCAGCACATGATAGGCTAATACATGGTACCTAGTAAATCTAGAAGAAGAACCTGGGAATACAAGGGAAACAACCACCAAACCAGGGGAAGCTACTGGCAAGCTTTCTTAAATATCCACATTGGTTGAGCCAAAACTGGAACACATGCAAACATAGATGATATGTAAGTTATTTGTACTCAAAACAAATTTGCAGACCTTTCCTGGGCACCTTCCCCTTTTACCAATTTTCAGGTGCTTTTCAAGACCTATTTGAATCATACACTTAGCAACTATGACTCCACAAATTCAACAAAATATTACTATTATACTATATAGGAGACTGCTTCATGCCTAATAATATTACTATTATACTATATAGGAGACTGCTTCATGCCTAATAATATTACTATTATACTATATAGGAGACTGCTTCATGCCTAGTAATATTACTATTATACTATATAGGAGACTGCTTCATGCCTAATAATATTACTATTATACTATATAGGAGACTGCTTTATGCCTAATAATATTACTATTATACTATATAGGAGACTGCTTTATGCCTAATAATATTACTATTATACTATATAGGAGACTGCTTTATGCCTAATAATATTACTATTATACTATATAGGAGACTGCTTTATGCCTAATAATATTACTATTATATTATATAGGAGACTGCTTTATGCCTAATAATATTACTATTATACTATATAGGAGACTGCTTCATGCCTAGTAATATTACTATTATACTATATAGGAGACTGCTTCATGCCTAATAATATTACTATTATACTATATAGGAGACTGCTTTATGCCTAATAATATTACTATTATACTATATAGGAGACTGCTTTATGCCTAATAATATTACTATTATACTATATAGGAGACTGCTTTATGCCTAATAATATTACTATTATACTATATAGGAGACTGCTTTATGCCTAATAATATTACTATTATACTATATAGGAGACTGCTTCATGCCTAGTAATATTACTATTATACTATATAGGAGACTGCTTCATGCCTAATAATATTACTATTATACTATATAGGAGACTGCTTTATGCCTAATAATATTACTATTATACTATATAGGAGACTGCTTTATGCCTAATAATATTACTATTATACTATATAGGAGACTGCTTTATGCCTAATAATATTACTATTATACTATATAGGAGACTGCTTTATGCCTAATAATATTACTATTATACTATATAGGAGACTGCTTTATGCCTAATAATATTACTATTATACTATATAGGAGACTGCTTTATGCCTAATAGTAATATTATAGAGAAGACAGCCATATGCCTAATGTTACTATATTATAGTATATTCTACAAGAGACTGACTGTTGCCAAATAGTACTATTATGTTATTTAGGAGACTGAATGGTGCCTAATAGTACTGTTATAATATAGAAGAGACTGATTTGTGACTAATGGTATTTATATATTATAGAGGAGACTACATGGTGCCTAATATAATTATGATAGAGAAGACAGCATAGGCCTCATAGTATTATTATAATATAGAGGAGATGGCATGGTACCTAACATTACTATTATAATATAGAGGAGGCTACATGGTACCTAATATTATTATAATATAATTGAGATGACAAGGTGCCTAAAAGTACTATTATAATATAGAGGAGATGGCATGGTACCTAACATTACTATTATAATATAGAGGAGATGGCATGGTACCTAACATTACTATTATAATATAGAGGAGATGGCATGGTACCTAACATTACTATTATAATATAGAGGAGATAGCACAGTACCCAATAGTACAATAATTAAAATATAGAAGAGATTGCATGGTGCCTAATATTATTTTAATATAGAGGAGATGGCATGGTACCTAACTGTATTATTATAATATAGAGGAGATGGCATGGTACCTAACTGTATTATTATAATATAGAGGAGATGGCATGGTATATAGCAGTAATTATAATATAGAGGAGACTGCATGGTGCATAACATTATTTTAATATAGAGACTGCATGGTGCCTAATAACATTATAATATAGAGAGACTGCATGTTACCCAATAGTACTATTACAATATAAAGGATACTGCATTGTGCCCAATATAATTTTAAAATAGAGGAGACTGCATGGTGCCTAAAAGTATTCAAATATAGAGGAGATGGCATAGTACCTAACAGAACTATTATAATACAGAGGAGATGGCATGGTACCTAATATTATTATAATATAGAGACTGCATGATGCCTAAAAGTATTTTAATACAGAGGAGATGGCATGGTGCCTAATATTACTAAAATTGCACTGCAACTATTTATGGTATACCTCGAGAAAGATTATCAATTCTTAAATAATACCATTTCTTACCCTGAATTATAAAAATCCTTTTCTTGCAACTTGTGTTTCTTCCATCATGCCAACCTGTTTCTTTTCAGCATTTGTTTAGAAGTTGTGTCAATTCTGTAACAAAGTCGAACAAAAAAAGATTTAGCATTTTTAATAAAATTTCTTCATATGAAAGAGCCTTAAGTATAAGTACAGAAGTCTATGAACAGGAACTTCTTGTGAATGCTCATTTAGTAAGGATTATAGTGGCATCATTGGAACTATCTAGTGGATACTAATTTAGGTGGGACTATAATGGATACTAATTTAGGTGGGATTATCATGATATTACTTACTTAACTACTTAGTGGAAATTCAATTACTTGGGATTATTGATGATACTCATTTTGTTGTGACTATAGTTGATACTAACTTAGTTGGGACTATAGTGGATACACATTTAGTTGGGACTCTAGTGGATACTAATTTAGTGGGTGACTATAGTAGACTGTAGCGGATACTCATTTAGTTGGGACTGGGACTATAGTGGATACTAATTTAGTTGGGACTGGGGACTATAGTGGATTCTTATTTAGTTGGGACTGGGTCTGACTATAGTTGGGACTATAGTGGATACTCATTCAGTGGATACTCATTTAGTTGGGATTGTACAGGCTTTAAGATACTAATTTAGCAGGTGACTATTGTGGATACTAATTTAGCAGGTGACTAGGACTATAGTGGATACTCATTTAGTTGGGACTGGGACTATAGTGGATACTCATTTAGTTGGGACTGGGACTATAGTGGATTCTTATTTAGTTGGGACTGGAACTATTGTGGATACTAATTTAGCAGGTGACTAGGACTATAGTGGATACTCATTTAGTTGGGACTGGGACTATAGTGGATACTCATTTAGTTGGGACTGGGACTATAGTGGATACTCATTTAGTTGGGACTGGGACTATAGTGGATTCTTATTTAGTTGGGACTAGAACTATTGTGGATACTAAGTTAGTTGGGACTATAGTGGATACTCATTCAGTGGAAACTCACTTAGTTGGGATTATACAGGCTTTAAGATGTGCAGAATTTATTAAATTTTGAGTGAAGCTGAGCAACAGGGATTTAGTTTAGACCAAAAGCTAAAAGCATTAAATCTGGTTATTCATATATTTCATTCTGAAGAGAAAATGGAAATTCAATCCATGTATTGCTGAATATGGATGCCCAGGAATTAACAATGTGGAAAGTTGAAACTGTTCTTAAAAAATAATTTTGAAAAAACGTAGCGCAACTGCATTAGCTTGCTATCACCAATCTCCACATTTTTCACTTTATGTCCTATTTCACTCACCTCAAACCTGACCCCTGTTCCATGCCAGTGACCCTGGGGTCATAATGCAAAATCATTTATATGTGTGATGTGTAATCCATCTTGCATATATAAAATTAATTTGGAAAATAATGAAAAATGCCAATGTAATCAACATTTTTGTCCATCTGACTTTTGTCCCCTTCCCACAACTTCATGGTCAGAGCAAATGGCAACATAACTTCAAAGTGTTGTGAAGTTTTGCCCTATGGTTTAAGAGACATGGTATTGTATAGTCAGATGAAGAATATCACAAATCTACCAACTTATTTGATCAAAGTGACCTCATTGTTTCATTGATCATGGAACCAGTCTCAGTGTGATGGTATAGTGAATATTGAATTTCATGGAACCAGTCTCAGTGTGATGGTATAGAGAATATTGTATTTCATGGAACCAGTCTAAGTGTGATGGTATAGAGAATATTGTATTTCATGGAACCAGTCTAAGTGTGATGGTATAGAGAATATTGAATTTCATGGAACCAGTCTCAGTGTGATGGTATTTCAAGAACTGAAAGTCGTTAAATGACTGAAAATAACAACCAGAAATAATTAACATATTTTTTCAGAAGACAACTATACATAGGTCAACTTTAGGAGGTTTGATTCATAAACCATTATAACTGTTTTGCTGTCATCTCAAAGGTACTACTTGAAGCAAATGGACATCTCAAAGAGCCAGAATTTTATAGGAGGCACCAACATGGGCATTTTAATAAAAAAAAAACAAGGCACACCACTGCACTCTATTTTATTATTTTAAATGTTTTTTCTTTGATAGAATGCTTACAGGATGTAAGTAATTTTGCAAATCTTACCATCGAAGTTAAGCAACTTGGCTGAACATTAATATTAGAGTCTATGATAACTTAATTGATTGCCTGTGTCCATCTTTGACAGAATCTGAAACTGTGTGGCTTCAAGTACCGATATGATCATGTGAAGATAATGGACAAGTACCTACCATACATACTCACTTATATGTCAAGTCAAATTGCAAACAACAAAGATCCTGATCTGGCAAAATAATGCACCTGCACACCAAGGTCTATGTTGTTTGTCCTAAATAACTGCGCAGACCCAGATCTGCTGGCATATTATGTCATGGCAGACAGGGTCCTTTGCCTCCTCCTACAAGTCCAATGCCATTTTTACCAGACTTCCACCAATAAGAAAGCATGGACTGTAAAAGCATGAAATTGCAAAGGTATCCTTTCTGATGAATAAAACATTCCACATCAAGTCTGTGTTTGAGCATTTTTTATGATTGGACATTGCACATACCTAATTCATTGGGTTTTGGTTACCTGAATTAGTCCTTGCTATAAGGTTAATGAAATTCAGGTTCTTTGTTAGAGACCAGTGCTTTCTTTGCATGTCCTATTCAATAATTTATAATACCAATCTTTTATAGATCTATCAAAGTTTATGTCATTTATTTGTCCTTGATTCCAATCAAGGCATTCAAAATGACTTCATTCTGGATTTGAAATTGAACTTGGGCTCCCACCTGCCAAAAATATTGTTTAAATTACACCAACTTGATTAACTTTAATGCAAGATGTGCTAATAATGTGCAACAGAATCTAACCAGAATTCAACAACAAGAATTTTTATGTCTTTGCCAGCTTTGCTGATTGCCATATGGATTTCTTTTTTTTATCACCCATGTTCCATTTTTTTCAAGTCAATGTACTCCACTTTGTGACACTGCCTGTCATTTGCCATATGGATTTCTATTTTATTGCCCATGTTCCATTTTTTTAAAGTCAATGTATTCCACTTTATGACTGCCTGTTTGCCATTCATTTGACAGTGAATAAAGTCTGCATTGTATTATTAGGTCTCCTCATTAGCTCAAACTACTAAAAATGGTATGATCTACTTTCAGTGTTCTGTCTGATTGTCCTGCTGTCTTGAAGTAAACTGCATAAGACAAGTGACAACACATTATACTGAGTAATCAAACATTAGTCTACAAAACATGAAACTCTTACTCAATGAGCAATGCTGCCAAAAATTTAAAAAAAATATATTGGTTTTAAAGTTAGGGTAGGTAAGTAATTTTTTTATATAAACATTATAAAGGTTTAAAAACAAAAGGAAATTATTGGGTGTGGTGTGGGAAGTACAAGGGCCAGTACCAAAAAACTGGGATGGTTGGCTGACCCCCCCCCCCAAAAAAAAAAAACAAAAATAACCAACATTTTTTTACCTCTGCCTGACTCAGTGACACCTACTATGGAACTGCTAGTGGGAGCTCTGGAGTTTGTTTATTTAACAGTATCTGATTAGTCAGCTTTTAAATTTGACTCAGCCAATCAGATTAATGAAATATAGACACAAGTCCAGGCTAACTTTTTCTGTTGGTAAAATCATGCCAGATCTTGAACAGACAGGGTCTCCCTGGGGTAGCATCAATTTGTAAGAGAATACAATGGGATACAGTTAAAATGAATTCATTTGTTATAGACCTCCTTGTGTGATCAATTGAAATATATAGCATTTGCTTTTTATACAAGAACAAATTCATGTGATATTCAGCCAACTACAATTAGTGAAAGAAGTACATTTTCAGTGTATTATCAGTAAAAAGAAATGTTGAGAATACCACAAGGGCCCACTTCTTAAGCTGCCGCGTATGTTGAGAAAACTGACTTCTAAAGATAGGTGGTTGCTTAAATATATGACAGTCATTACCACTATTTGACTGGTATTTCAGAGGACCTTTAAAAAAGACAGGTGATTTCCCTAATGAAGGTAATATATTTAATATTTAAACTAGTAAAATATGTCTAAGCAGACCTGTTTTATGTACACTATATCAAGGACACTTGTTGTGGCAGTCTTTTGATATCAAGAATACCTGTTTTCCATATACCATATCAAGATCACCTGATTAGCATAAATTCCATTTCATGAACACCTGTTTTGCAGACACTGTATTTCATGGACACCTGTTGAAGCAAAAATTTCTTTATCAAGAATGAGCAGATTCTCTATATCAAGATTACCTTAGTTAACACGCCATATCAATTAAGGACACTTGTTTAGCTGATAATTCTATGATCATAGTGACCATTTTAACAAATGTACAATACCAATGACAGCTGTCTTAATTAACACTCCATATCAAGGACACTTGTTTAGCAGATAATTTTATGATCATAGTGACCATTTTAACAAATGTATAATACCAATGACAGCTGTCTTAATTAACACTCCATATCAAGGACACTTGTTTAGCAGATAATTTTATGATCATAGTGACCATTTTGACAAATGTATAATACAAATGACAGCTGTCTTAATTAACACTCCATATCAAGGACACTTGTTTAGCAGATAATTTTATGATCATAGTGACCATTTTAACAAATGTACAATACCAATGACAGCTGTCTTAATTAACACTCCATATCAAGGACACTTGTTTAGCAGATAATTTTATGATCATAGTGACCATTTTAACAAATGTATAATACCAATGACAGCTGTCTTAATTAACACTCCATATCAAGGACACTTGTTTAGCAGATAATTTTATGATCATAGTGACCATTTTAACAAATGTACAATACCAATGACAGCTGTCTTACTTAACACTCCATATCAAGGACACTTGTTTAGCAGATAATTTTATGAACATAGTGACCATTTTAACAAATGTACAATACCAATGACAGCTGTCTTAATTAACACTCCATATAAAGGACACTTGTTTAGCAGATAATTTTATGATCATAGTGACCATTTTAACAAATGCATAATACCAATGACAGCTGTCTTAATTAACACTCCATATCAAGGACACTTGTTTAGCAGATAATTTTATGATCATAGTGACCATTTTAACAAATGTATAATACCAATGACAGCTGTCTTAATTAACACTCCATATCAAGGACACTTGTTTAGCAGATAATTATATGATCATAGTGACCATTTTAACAAATGTACAATACCAATGACTTATGTCTTAGTTAACACTCCATATCAAGGACACTTGTTTAGCAGATGTGTGTGTGCGTGCGTGCGTGCGTTCGTGTGATTTGGTTTTTCAATACAAGCAGCATCAAAACATAAACAGAAAATAATTTACTTACTTTATTTATCATCCTGACCTTTGAACAGAATGATAATGCAAACAGGCATAATTTCTCCAGTTCTAAAAAGGCCACCTCCACTTAAAATATCAGTCATTTCATTCAGTTGAAAATGTATCAAGTTGGTTCCAAGTATTGGAGGGACCATTATAAAACAACTGATATTTTCTGAGTACATGGCCAAGATTATAAAAGGCAAAAAAGTCTGCAGTATTGGAAGGACCTTGGTTCTGAGCATTGGAGGGACCATAATAAAATAACTGTTACTTTCTGAGTACCTGAATGTGATATTATAATAGATGAAAAAGGTTCAGTCTATTGTAATGCATGCAACAGGACAATGTATACTTTCTGAGTACCTAAGTATTGGAAGGACTATTATGAAATAACTAATACTTTCTGAGTACATGTACCTCACTGAGTATTGTAGGGACTATTATACAATAATTTTATATTTGAGTACTTGACTGAGTATTGTAGGGACTATTATACAATAATTTATACTTTCTGAGTTCCTGACTAAGTTTTTTTTTTGTTTTGTTTTTTATGGTTTAACACCATTTTTCTGCACAATATAGGCTATACATGGTGGCCAGTATTAATGGTGGAGGAAGATCCCAGGAAAACCCTGGAAAGAACCACCGACCCACGAGAAGCTACTGACAAGTTTTCTCACATAACTTCATTAGCCGAATCTTAGACTCAAACCCACACAGACAGGTGAGATGGCAGTAATCCATAACGGACAGCGCTTTAGACCACTCGGACACCCCTACCTAAGTATTGTAGGGACTATTATACAATAATTTTATACTTTCTGAGTACATGTACCTGACTGAGTATTACCGGTATAGGGACTATTATACAATAATTTTATACTTTATGAGTACATGTACCTGACTGAGTATTATAGGGACTATTATACAATAATTTTATACTTTCTGAGTACATGTACCTGACTGAGTATTATAGGGACTATTATACAATAATTTTATACTTTCTGAGTACCTAACTGACTGAGTATTATAGGGACTATTATACAATAATTTTATACTTTCTGAGTACATGTACCTGACTGAGTATTATAGGGAGTATTATACAATAATTTTATACTTTCTGAGTACCTAACTGACTGAGTATTATAGGGATTATTATACAATAATTTTATACTTTCTGAGTACATGTACCTGACTGAGTATTATAGGGAGTATTATACAATAATTTTATACTTTCTGAGTACCTAACTGACTGAGTATTATAGGGACTATTATACAATAATTTTATACTTTCTGAGTACATGTACCTGACTGAGTATTATAGGGACTATTATACAATAATTGTATACTTTCTGAGTACCTAACTGACTGAGTATTATAGGGATTATTTTACAATAATTTTATACTTTCTGAGTACATGTACCTGACTGAGTATTATAGGGAGTATTATACAATAATTTTATACTTTCTGAGTACCTAACTGACTGAGTATTATAGGGATTATTATACAATAATTGTATGCTTTCTGAGTACCTAACTGACTGAGTATTATAGGGAGTATTATACAATAATTTTATACTTTCTGAGTACCTAACTGACTGAGTATTATAGGGATTTTTATACAATAATTTTATACTTTCTGAGTATCTGAGTATTATAGGGACTATTATACAACAATTTTATACTTTCTGAGTACATGTACCTGACTGAGTATTATAGGGACTATTATACAATAATTTTATACTTTCTGAGTACCTAACTGACTGAGTATTATAGGGATTATTATACAATAATTTATACTTTCTGAGTGTCTGACTGAGATTTCATGGATGAATAAGGTTCTGAGTATTGGAGTGAAATTTCTGGCATTTATTACCAGTAAATTAGCACAAATTATCAATTTATATTTTAGGAAAAGGGAATACAGTGATGAAGTGTTCTGTATTCTAAAATGTGTTTTCTTCTTGGTAAATATATGCCCCAAAGATTCCTATCTTTTAAACAGAACTCACTGATGATGCCACATGATCATCCATGGGCACTTTACTCCAATAACATCTGTTAATGTAACAAGCTGAATTATTCCAATGCTGCCTTAATTTCTACTATGCCAGATGAATAAACAGATATATTTTCATATTAAGGACATGTTATCAAATAGCTGTTATTTTATGGCAAGAACTAAGCAACAATAGCTCCAGTTACTGCACTATTGCAATATGTAAAATTCTCTACAACAGAACACATAAGTGACTAATTCTCATTTACAAAAACACAAATTAAGTTTTTAATCAACAATAAAGAGACATCTGAAGAAGAAAAAAAAAATGCACCAAAACTTTAGTGTGATGAGGGATAAAAAGTTAGAAACTATAAGCACAGTGTAAAACAAATCCCCAAATCATCTCAGCACTGGTTGGTTTACATTCTTCCATCATAATACAAATATACAATGAGATCTTGTTTGTTTGGGGAAAATCTAAACATCCTCTGGGCTACAATCAATTTACTTTTCACTAGCTAATTGTTGAGATCCAGCTGTTTTTATTTATTGGACTGGAGTGTAGCTTCATAATTTCTTTAACAAAAAAACAAGTAAAGAATAAAAGTTGAATAAAAACTGAATCTCCTTGATCAAGATCAAACAAATTTATTTAAACAAAACTTGTAACCTTCTTTAAACTTTTGACTGTACAGTAATATAACTTCCTATCAGGGCTCAATCAAGCTGGTATGACAAAAGGCTGGAATCACTTGGGGTGGGTGGGGCCTAGAAGTTGCCCTTTTAAATCATGATTGATTTCTACTTTGCCAATTGATTTTTTTTATCGACCTCAAAGAAACATAGTTATGAGTCATGTGGTTTCAAAAAATATACCAATTAAAAATAAAACTTTTACCCAATTAAAATAATGTTCAATAAATCAGACCTCTTCCTTCCAGTTATGTACTGTTAACAATACAATACATGCAGATCCAAGTCAAATTGTTATTTAAAATTAAGACCACCCTCATTGCACCAAATCACATTTACTTTTATTCAAACTTACTGCAGTGTTTTTATGCACTTAGTAATTGCTAATAATATGCACTAGTACACAGCACTCTCTCATGATAAGACCCTTCATTATAACACAGCACTCTCTCATGATAAGACCCTTCATTATAACACAGCACTCTCTCATAATAAGACCCTTCATTATAACACAGCACTCTCTCATGATAAGACCCTTCATTATAACACAGCACTCTCTCATGATAAGACCCTTCATTATAACACAGCACTCTCTCATGATAAGACCCTTCATTATAACACAGCACTCTCTCATGATAAGACCCTTCATTATAACACAGCACTCTCTCATGATAAGACCCTTCATTATAACACAGCACTCTCTCATGATAAGACCCTTCATTATAACACAGCACTCTCTCATGATAAGACCCTTCATTATAACACAGCACTCTCTCATGATAAGACCCTTCATTATAACACAGCACTCTCTCATGATAAGACCCTTCATTATAACACAGCACTATCTCATGATAAGACCCTTCATTATAACAAAGTTCCTGTTACAAAACAACTATGGTCATGAATCCATTTTATTAAGTGATAGTAAAGTTATACATATACTTTATTATAAGACAATCTCACTATGGTCATGAATCCATTTTATTAAGTGATAGTAAAGTTATACATATACTTTATTATAAGACAATCTCACTATGGTCATGAATCCATTTTATTAAGTGATAGTAAAGTTATACATATACTTTATTATAAGACAATCTCACTATGGTCATGAATCCATTTTATTAAGTGATAGTAAAGTTATACATATACTTTATTATAAGACAATCTCACTATGGTCATGAATCCATTTTATTAAGTGATAGTAAAGTTATACATATACTTTATTATAAGACAATCTCACTATGGTCATGAATCCATTTTATTAAGTGATAGTAAAGTTATACATATACTTTATTATAAGACAATCTCACTATGGTCATGAATCCATTTTATTAAGTGATAGTAAAGTTATACATATACTTTATTATAAGACAATCTCACTATAAGGCAGTCTGTGAATCCTATTGACAGCATTATCATAAGGAAGTAATGTATCATATACTTCATCATTAAGCAGTCTGTGAATCCTATTGACAGCATTATCATGAGGAAGTAATGTATCATATACTTCATTATAAGGCAGTCTGTGAATCCTATTGACAGCATTATCAAGAGGAAGTAATGTATCATATACTTCATTATAAGGCAGTCTGTGAATCCTATTGACAGCATTATCAAGAGGAAGTAATGTATCATATACTTCATTATAAGGCAGTCTGTGAATCCTATTGACAGCATTATCAAGAGGAAGTAATGTATCATATACTTCATTATAAGGCAGTCTGTGAATCCTATTGACAGCATTATCAAGAGGAAGCAATGTATCATATACTTCATTATCAGGCAGTCTGTGATTCCTAAGGACAGCATTATAAAGAGAAAATAATGGATCATATACTTCATTATAAGGCAGTCTGTGAATCCTACTGACAGCATTATAAAGAGAAAGTAATGTATCATATACTTCATCATTAAGCAGTCTGTGAATCCTATTGACAGCATTATAAAGAGGAAGTAATGTATCATATACTTCATTATAAGGCAGTCTGTGAATCCTATTGACAGCATTATAAAGAGAAAGTAATGTATCATATAATGTTTATAAGGCAGTCTGTGAATCCTATTGACAGCATTATCAAGAGAAAGTAATGTATCATATACTTCATCATTAAGCAGTCTGTGAATCCTATTGACAGCATTATAAAAGGAAAGTAATGTATCATATACTTCATTATAAGCAGTCTGTGAATCCTATTGACAGCATTATAAAGAGAAAGTAATGTATCATATACTTCATCATTAAGCAGTCTGTGAATCCTATTGACAGCATTATCATGAGGAAGTAATGTATCATATACTTCATTATAAGGCAGTCTGTGAATCCTATTGACATCATTATAAAGAGAAAGTAATGTATCATATGCTGTTTATAAGGCAGTCTGTGAATCCTATTGACAGCATTATAAAGAGAAAGTAATGTATCATATACTTCATCATTAAGCAGTCTGTGAATCCTATTGACAGCATTATCAAGAGAAAGTAATGTATCATATACTTCATCATTAAACAGTCTGTGAATCCTACTGACAGCATTATCAAGAGGAAGTAATGTATCATATACTTCATTATAAGGCAGTCTGTGAATCATATTGACAGCATTATCAAGAGGAAGTAATGTATCATATACTTCATTATAAGGCAGTCTGTGATTCCTATGGACAGCATTATAAAGAGAAAATAATGTATCATATACTTCATTATAAGGCAGTCTGTGAATCCTATTGACAGCATTATAAAGAGGAAGTAATGTATCATATACTTCATTATAAGGCAGTCTGTGATTCCTATGGACAGCATTATAAAGAGAAAGTAATGTATCATATACTGTTTATAAGGCAGTCTGTGATTCCTATGGACAGCATTATAAAGAGAAAGTAATGTATCATATACTGTTTATAAGGCAGTCTGTGAATCCTATTGACAGCATTATAAAGAGAAAGTAATGTATCATATACTGTTTATAAGGCAGTCTGTGATTCCTATGGACAGCATTATAAAGAGAAAGTAATGTATCATATACTGTTTATAAGGCAGTCTGTGAATCCTATTGACAGCATTATAAAGAGAAAGTAATGTATCATATACTTCATCATTAAGCAGTCTGTGAATCCTATTGACAGCATTATCAAGAGAAAGTAATGTATCATATACTTCATCATTAGGCAGTCTGTGAATCCTACTGACAGCATTATCAAGAGGAAGTAATGTATCATATACTTCATTATAAGGCAGTCTGTGAATCCTATTGACAGCATTATCAAGAGGAAGTAATGTATCATATACTTCATTATAAGGTAGTCTGTGATTCCTATGGACAGCATTATCAAGAGGAAGTAATGTATCATATACTTCATTATAAGGCAGTCTGTGAATCCTATTGACAGCATTATAAAGAGGAAGTAATGTATCATATACTTCATTATAAGGCAGTCTGTGATTCCTATGGACAGCATTATAAAGAGAAAGTAATGTATCATATACTGTTTATAAGGCAGTCTGTGAATCCTATTGACAGCATTATAAAGAGAAAGTAATGTATCATATACTTCATTATAAGGCAGTCTGTGATTCCTATGGACAGCATTATAAAGAGAAAGTAATGTATCATATACTGTTTATAAGGCAGTCTGTGAATCCTATTGACAGCATTATAAAGAGAAAGTAATGTATCATATACTGTTTATAAGGCAGTCTGTGAATCCTATGGACAGCATTATCAAAAGGAAGTAATGTATCATATACTTCACTATAAGAGAATCTTATTATAAGATGTATATGGTACCTTTAGACTGCTTAGAATGAGGAAGTAAATGTACCATATACCTCATTTTAAGACAACCTCAATATAAGGCAGTCTGTGGTTCCTATGGACATAATTACATAGAGGATATTTTCTTTTCCTGGGTAAATACCGGATATATTTAATCATGTGGTATCCAAACTATATTTTAACAAAGCCACAAGTTAAAATATAAACTTCTGATACCATAATTGAAATATATCTGTATTAAAAACACAATTGTCTTTTTTTATCTACTAAACTTCAAAGTTTATAGGACTAAAGTCACTCTTCAACACAATATGCTCATTGCCACAAATTTTCATAAATTAACCTCAATATCATAGCTTGATAATATAAATAGGTGACTTCAGGATTGGGTTTACCTTACCTTTCACAGTAGATTAAATATTTGTCATTCTGTAAACAATTTGACCCTATCTAAAAACAACTTGAGTCTGATTTAGCAATGCTTCACAGTGGATTGTCATTGTTGTCATAAGGAAGTAAAGGGAAATCACTTCAGAGAAACACAAATATGTCTGGTGAAATTTCTTTATCAAAGATTAATTTCCATGTCCAAGATATATTGTAGTTTCTATTTAATAGTTCTTGCTAAAAAAATACATGTTTTGTTGCTGCATTTAAGATATATTTGGTCACACACAATTAAACTTTGCATGGCATGATGGGAAATGTTGTTTTCACAAGTGAACATATAAGATATATTTTTCACATTTGAAAACATAAGGATATATACTGCACATATTAAAATATAGAAATAAAAAAAATATAAAATTTAATTCATCATATATATACCGGTATATATATATATATATATATATATATATATATATATATATATATATATATATATATATTTCACATGTTAATGTTGTTGTTGTAGGGTTTAATGCCTTTTTTCAGCACACGATAGGCTATACATGGCATTCAGTATAAATGGTGTAGAAAGAACACGAGAAAACCCTGGAAAAAAACACTGACCCATGAGAAGATACTGATAAGCTTTCTCACATTGGCCAAACCTGAGACTTGAACCCACGCAGACAGAGGTGAGATGGCAGTGATCTGTAATGGTGAGCGCTTTGGACCACTTGGTCACTCACGGCCCTCACATATAAGAATAAAATAAAATAAGAGATTGCTGTGTCATGTGCTTCAAAATAAGGCAGTCTCACTAAAAAGTGGTACATGTATATTCAATGGCTTCCATAGATAGAATTATAATGAGGGAGTACTATGTAATGCACTTCATTATACAGGTATATCACAAGATGGAAGACTCTTAGGCTCCCACAGAAAATTATCAAAATAATTATAAAGACATCTCATTTTAAGGTGGCATACTCATTGCCTCCCATGGACAGTGTTATAATGAGGGTACACTGTATCGTATACTTCATCAGGCAGTCTACAGCATTCACTCACTAAAAGGCCTTCATTATAACACCATTTACGTTATAAAGTCAGCAATGTCATGTATCACATTTCCTTATTGCTTGTAAATTATATTCATAATGTCCCTAATTATAAGGCAATATACTACATGGACAGTGTTATAATGAGGTCACTGTATCACATACTTTATTATAAGACGTCTAACTTGAAGACAGTATTTTTATGGTTACAATGGAGAGTTAATAATGGGTGAGAACAGTAAATATATTTCCTACATATTTTGTGAGATAATTTTTCTCAAGCCTAAATTAGCCATCTTCTGACAATACTTGTTTCTTTTATTGAAATCTATGTATACTGTTCTTGTCTTAAGAAACCTTTTTTTAATAAAGGGCCATAACTCTAAAGTACTTTACATTAAAAGACATGTTTATGGCTACAAGTGTCTACATGGAACCTAACAGTATATGTTTGTCCCTTGCACATGTGGATTTATACAAAGTTAGATAAAAAAAAAACAAAGCAAACTTCCTAGTATGCTTTACTTAAATGTCTTTGACATTACTGATACACCATAAGTAAAATATACAAATAAAAAACAATCTCAAGTCAGCTGTAAGGTTTCTGTCAATAATAAAGGGAGGCCTTTCCAAATAGAGTTTTTACAGCTGTTGTAACACCTTATACTGGATACCATCTGTTAAATTCCCACCCTCTTCCATATAACTATACAATATAAACTGTCTTGAGAGACCACTGCTATGAGAGGCCACCTGTTTTGAGAGAGCAGAACTTCCATGCACAGACCTATTGATTATATAGTGTTATGACCAGTTATGACAGACCATCTGTCTTGAGAGACCATTATTTTTTGGCAGAAGGGGTGGTCTTTCAAGACAGGTTCTACTGTATTGGTCAAAATTCCTTCCTATGCAATCTACTGCATTTTTTTTTATTAACTGATGTCCTGATTTTTCTTTTAATGAATTCTTACAGGCTTGCAAACTATCATTTGTTCAGCAGGCCTTAAATAGCAAAATTTTGTGTTAACAAATGGAAATGTTGAACAATAATGAGACATAACTCTACAAAGTGATTATTTTTAAATTTCTGGTAATCAGTGTCAAGCAGGAATTCACCAATTTAAAGTAATGCATGAAATTCATATAGTTTACTGATTCCTGGTATTGCTATGATGCAAAAAAAAACGAAGTCTGAATAAATGGACTACTGTGAACTACACTCAACACTGGTCTCAATATAAAGCTGCAAAAACGTATTTGATTCAAATCCAACAAACCCATGTAAAATAATACACGGTGTAAACCAACATGTAGAAGGAGGGACAATGAGGGGCCATTACAACTTTAATCATAATGCAGACAGCCATGAACAGATGTGAAATGCCAAATTTTCGGTCGATCTATTAATAAACCATTAGTTGTGGCCAGATAGCCATTAGTTAGATTTATGAGACACATCGTGCAAGAAGGGTGCCTGTAAAGTCTAGGCGACCATTGTACTAATTGTAATGTTGTTTACACAGAGACAGGACTGACCAACAGCAACATTTTAAAGTTTCATTTTATCACGAAAATGTCAGAATTGTGAAAAAACAGAGCTTCTGTTACTTAAAACCAAAGCATGTCATATTGACCATGACATAAGCAACTTTTCAAGGAAAGCAGGAGAAAATACATTTGATTCTGATTGGTCACGGTTAAATAAGGGGTGTTTTACATGAGAAATCTTTAGAACATAATATCTCACTAGATAAATTAGAATTTAGTCTTAATTTTTTCCTGTGAGAGGAGACAGTATTAGAATTATTTTAGTAAGGCTCTGGATCGTATTTTAGAGAAGTACATCCATTAAATAACAGACCAGAGGGAAAAAGCGCCAAAAACAACGGTAGAGTGACACACCAAAACACAAAGGTATTGTCGAAATTCAAGTTTATTGTGATGCAATTTACATAATGTTTGCTTCGTTCACAGGTCTGTATGATTTTGTTTGATACATTTGTATAATTGATTTAATTTGATACATTTGTATAATAATGTGTTTTGTATTATGAATCGGAAGTACTTGCATGATTCCATTTGAAACATTTATTTAGTAATGTGCTTTTGAATTATGAATTGGAATTCTTACCTTAATTCTTAGTTAAGAATGACGTAGTGTTAATTTATGTCATGAAAACACTATGTTGAGTTATGGATAGGAAGTGTTATGTTAATTCTTGAATTTATCATATTGTTTGAATAATGATTGTGTTCTAAGAATTTAATGTATTACGTTAGTAAGGGATTTACAAGAATACATGTGAATTCACTGAATTTTGATGTCATAGATAATTTAGCGACAGTGTATAGTTCAATGTCTCGCTTTGTAGTATGTTAATGTATTAGGTCAAAGCAAAACGAATAACCAATTGATTTAACTACATTCATTTGAGGACATGTGTAGCTAATTACTAGTCATAAAATTGTTATCACTGATAGAAATATCTGATTGTTCGAACCAGGAATAATGGACAGTTTCAACTGTAATCATTGTAATGAGAGACTTAGGTTGTTTTAATTTTCTTTTGGAAGGAAGAAAATAGCTTTGGGAAAACGTGAAGTACGGATATAGAGACGTACATGTTGGAAAAAGAATTGAGAGGTGTATGCATGATACAATGGACAAGTCTGGGTTCAAGCGGAATATCCACAAGGGCAGATTATCTAGAGAGGAACAGACTTCTAGAACAACAGTAGATTGAACAGTGAACGTGGTTCGAGGATAACAGGTTATAAAAATCGAACAAAGCATTGACTTCAATTGTGCCACTCGATCCTATGATGATTTTTTAACTATCAGTAATAAAACCGCTAATTTGTTTAATTCTATTTATTATCTTATTTTAATTCGGTGAAAGTTTATTTCTAAACCAAGTGTATTCCTAATGAAAGGAAATTTCATGATTGTGTATGCATTTGATTAAATTGTTTATTTATCTTTACGGGGGCTCGGAGTTGTTTTGCTCAATATACCCACTCAGGTTACCATATACATTCTCTTACTCGAACCGGGCAATTATACTGAGGGCGGTCATCTCTTAGATAACGAGTATAAAAGTGGAGTGGGTTGTAGTATTATTATTATATGTTGTACAATACCCCTTGACAAAGTGTGACGTAACACTTACCCTTTGACAAGTGGGGCTTATACAATATTGTATAAATAATGCTCATAACCCTCGGAGAACCTGAAAACAGAATTTATCTGCTGCATACCAAAATCTGCTTGAAATTAAACAATCCTTGATAAAGTTATGTTTATCAAAGCAAAGTTTGGCTGAATAAGAAGTCATGGGCAATAACTCCTGTAAATGATGCCCTGGAATGCTATAAATACAAAATATTCAACACCATTGTCGCAGAATTGAAACCAAGTGGTTTTTGGATTAAATGAATAATTCAAACACAATGTGTGAAAGATGGAAATTTATGAACTTAATTAGTAAAGAAAAAAATATGAAGCATAAATGCATTCTCACATGCTTTCAGGATACGACTGACCCAATCACTCTATACAAACATTCGCACATTGAAAAATAAACCAAAAATATTATATCTATCTGATATACAGCTTCAAGAAACCTCAGTTTCAAATAATAGTACACACAAAGATATTCACATAATTTCACGTATAGACTGGGATTGAGGTTCGCACAATCTCAAGTTTTCAAATACATTTAAAATGTTTTGCACTGTAAGTGAGATTCACAAATCTCCTGGAACACAACTAAGATTCAAAATAATCTCATGTAAATAAAAATGTACCCAATTAAAACAACAATTGGACTAAACATATGCTTCTTGACCCTTGTACAGTCGCATGATTCACAAACTGATATACTGCACAGTTTCACCGAGTCCTTGGGTTGGCCCACACTTGTACTGGCCACTCGCACCCTTCACAGATCAACCACATGTACAGTCATACGTATACACATACAGACAGCATACAGCACCTTTGTATTAGCTACGCTTACAGTCATGGCTCCACCACATGTACAGACATACGTACATACATATTGACATCTAGATAGCTCTACTCATCAGCTAAACTCATCACACTTGTTAGCCCTATGGCTTAAAAGAATTCAATGGAGAACATGCGCTCCTTGACAAGATCCAGAATAACCATTGTGTCAATTATGAATTGATCTTGCTTAAATTCATAGGACAGAGAGTAATATTCAGGGTAAAATACCCATGCATATCATGATTATAATGTCCCTCGTCGCAAGTAATTTCCAACGTAATGCATGTTGGGTCTGTCACTTACCTGGAAAAACTCTTGCTCATCCTAGATAACGTTGTACGCATGCACAACAAAAAATAGTCAAATATTTCTAAGGCATAACCAAGTTATCTTTTGCCTAATTCTGTGACAACCTCTTCACTATAAAACTCATGCCATATAGAGTTGACATCTAACAAACCCAAGTAACATTATGTTGGGAAGCCAAACTAAGGAAAATAGAAAACCAGGGACCACAACTCCTTTAAAGATAACATGAGATGCCAGAATTAAACTTTTAAGAGCTCATCTATAAAAAAGTACATCCACATTTGGTTTAAATCAAATAAACTTTTAATAAAGGTATTCTCCAAGATGAATAATTATGAGGATGTGTATTCCGGGTGTCATAATTCCTGTCATAATTCCTCTGATATTGTATAATGCTGTTAATCAAAAGACATAACTACCAAAATAACCAAACTGCAGAGATTTACAAATTTTACACAAGTCACTTTGCCTGGTCCTGGTGGAAGATGACAGGAAAATTGAACTTGCCGTTGGAAAAATTGCCATTATAGAACCAGATACTACACTGTCATTATAGAACCACATACCACATACTATATTGCCATTATAGAACCACATACTAAATTGCCATTAAGCCACATACTGCATTGCCAATATAGAACCACATACTAAACTATGTACCAATACATAACCACATACTAAACTACCAATACAGAACCACACACTAAACTGCCAATACAGAATCACATACTAAACTACCAATACAGTAACCACATACTAAATTGCCAATACAGAACCACATACTATACTGCCATAGAACTACATACTAAATTCCCATTATAGAACCACATACTACATTGCCATTATTAAGCCACATTCTGCATTGTCAATACAGAACCACATACTAAATTGCCAATACAGAACCACATTCAAAACTGCCATTGCAAAATTACAATATTGAATTGCCATTAGAGAACCACATACCGGTACTTAACTGCCATCATAGAACCTAGGGCCTAACCAGAAATCGCCTCGGACATTCGCTTCAGCCGAATATCCGGCTTTTCGGTACTATTCGGAAGTATTCACCTCGGCAAATAATACATGCACAAATGGTTACAAGTAAAATAATTCAATAAATATCGAACTTTTAAAAAAAAGTTTTTTAATATATAATAATTTTAGTTAATAATAAAACTGTTCATCTTATAGGCGATATATACGGTATACAGTACACGAAAAGTTTAAGCTTCGCATACGATAATGAAACAAACGGTACTCTCTGGAGTCGCACCTACTACTCGGTTCATGCCCGGATCCGGTAAATTGTACATCCAAATACTCGGATTCGGTACTCAGCAAAAATTATCTACTCGGTTAGGCCCTAATAGAACCACATACTAAATTGCCATTACAGAACCACACACTAAATTGCCATTATCAAACCACATACTAAATTGCCATTACAGAACCACACACTAAATTGCCATTATCAAACCACATACTAAATTTCCATTATAGAACCATATACTAAATTGCTATCATAGAACCACATACATTGTACTAAATTGCCATTATGAAACCACACACTAAATTGTCATTATAGAACCACATACTAAATAGCCATTACTGAAATACATTCTAAATTACCAATACAGAACCACAAGCTAAATTGCCTTATAGAACCACATATAAATTGTCATTTAAAGACCAGGGCCCCTGATTGGCCGAGTGGTCTAAAGTGCTCTCCATTATGGATCACTGTCATCTCACCTCTGTCTGCGTGGGTTCGAGTCTTAGATTTGGCCAATGTGGGTATGTGAGAAAGCTTGCCAGTAGCTTGTCGTGGGTCAGTGGTTGCTTCTGGGGTTTTTCCCTGATTCGTCCTCCACCATTAATACTGGCTGCCATGTATAGCCTATCGTGTGCTGAAAAATGGCATTAAACCTTACAACATCATTATAGAACCACATACTAAATTGAAAAACCAGAAACACATATTATGTTGCTATTACAGAACCATATACTCAATGGCCATTAGAGAACCACATCGTAAATTGTACTGAAATCCACGAATCCTGGGTAAATTTATGCTACAATAATGAAACTTATGACAGGCAATCAGGGGCCACAACTCCAAAAAAACAAAAATTGATACAAATAATACTCTCTCCATGTCTCATCAATAGAAAGCTACATATCAATTTTTTTTTTAAATCCAACATTTTCCAGGAATGTTACAAACTATTGATGAACATAAAGCATAACAATGAGCGTTCATGATTTTCAAATAAATTCTATTTCCCAGGCTATTTACCTTAAATTAGTGGTAAATTAATGTCAAGAGGTATAAGGAATAAAATAGTTTTTTTTCTTTATAAATCAGTGGAAGAATATTTATAATCTATAATACAACTCCCCCCAATACCCCCCTCCTTTAAAGTTAGATGGTTGATCCCTATGCAATAATTGACTGCCAGCTGGTGGTTAGTGAATAGAGTATCAACACATAGCAACCATATGAAGGATATAATTTAAAGTGTATAAAGAGAGGTCAAGGTTTGTTTCTTTGGTCAGTGAATTATTACCCTAAATAACTGAAACCTACTTCTCTGCTTAAACAGATGTAGGCTGCATCTGGTATATCTGATCAATGTCATTCATTTTATCTTCTAAATTGCGCAGATCCAAAAGTATGTGATCCTTGACAAACTTACAAAAAAACAGAAATGTGTGATAAAACTGACAACTGAGTCAGCTGAGTATTTAATTACAGTTCCATGTAGTTTACCTGTTTCATGTACTTACATTAGGAATAACCAGCCATGCTGGTGAATGAACATGTAAATAAATTTGTAATCCAGTTTAAATATGTAATATGCTACAAAGCATTTTCCCAAAATACTTAAATCTAGTGTGTGAGTAATTTGAATTCTTAACTTTAGCAAAATCAGTCATATCGCTACGCTGTCTCTGCAGTGTGACAGTTTAAAGTGATGCCTACGGTACTCTGGTTTGTTTGTTTGTTTGTTTGATTAGGAATTTTAAGGTAGCTTTAACGTTTCAGTCATATCGCTACGATATTTGCACTGTGAGGCAGTTTATAGTGATGTCAAGCACTGGGGCATCATGCCGCAAACATGTCACATTATCCTGACACCAGGCCAACCAGTTTTAACACTAACCTCTTAATGCTGAGCATCAAGTGAGGCAGATGTTAGTACCAGTTTTGTAAGTCTTTGGTATGACTCGGCCGAGGATTGAACCCACGACCTCCTGCTTCTGCGGGTTCAATTATGCTGCAGACATCAAGTATCATGTCCAGTGGGAACCTAGTCACATTATCCTGACACCAGGCCAACCAGTCCTAAGACTAACTTTCATAATGCTGTGCACCAAGCCAGTACTAATTTTTAATAAGTCTTTTCTATGACTCAGCCGGGATTTGAGCCCACGTCCATTTGCATCCGAGGCGGATGCTCTAACCACTAGGCTCATGGAGCGGCGTTTCTAAATCTAGCAGTAGTAGTAGTAATATAACATGATTGTTATGTTCCATCATTGACATGACCTCATCTCTATGTACATGTATTGTAATACTACCGTGTATTGTACTCCTATGAACTCTGGAAAAAATTGGATGCAAAATGCTGGTATGAAATTATGAAAAGAAAAATGCTAATACAATTTTATTAATTCAAATAACAATCCTTTGAAAGAAATGACAAAGTCAATGAACAGATTAAAATTGTATGACATCTTTGTTACTACTCGGCAATTTGTAATTGGCTGTAAGCAAACTGTTGCTTTGGGTGTAATGCCATATTTCAGCACAAAATAGGCTATACATAGTGGCTAGTATAACTGGTGGAGGAAGAACCCATGAAAACCCATGTAAGAATGAACCACTGACCTACGGGAAGCTACTGGCAAGCCTTCTCACGTATCCATATTGGCTGAAACTGAGACTCAAACCTTGCAAGATAGAGGGGAGATGGCACACTAGATGACTCTACCACCCACCCCACTCCTCAGTCCACAGGTCCTGGGACTACTAATGGGTTCTTTTTTTTTTTTAAAACATTTATTTTTATTTATATAAATTTTCATTTTAAATTTATATCGGTATTTTGAATTATACTGGTATTTTAAATTTATATCTGTATTTTGAATTATACTGGTATTTTAAATTTATATCGATATTTTGAATTATACAGATATTTTAAATTTATATCGATATTTTGAATTATACAGGTATTTTGAACTTATAAAGGTACTTTGATATTATATTCCTATTTTGTCGATAGAATTTTACAGTCACGGGAATGTTAGACATGCGATAATTTCAAAGAAACTATATACAATACATATATTGTACAATTAAACTATCTTCTTACAATTAGTTATTATGAGGTGACCAGTCGAGTCAACACATTAACAAATTACATCTTTTCAATTAGTTATTATGAGGTGACCAGTCAAGTCAACACATTAACAAATTACATCTTTTCAATTAGTTATTATGAGGTGACCAGTCAAGTCAACACATTAACAAATTACATCTTTTCAATTAGTTATTATGAGGTGACCAGTCAAGTCAACACATTAACAAATGACATCTTTTCAATTAGTTATTATGAGGTGACCAGTCAAGTCAACACATTAACAAATGACATCTTTTCAATGTTGTCACATGATGTTTAAACTGTAACCTAAGACCTGAAAAACAAGAGTCGCCTGTGACAGATTAAGTCAGGCTGAAAATAATTACCAAGAATTCAGGATAAGTCAATTCCTTTACTTTAACGGCAGTGTTGAAACCATTCTTGATATATTCTTCAGCTATAACAAAATTTCAAAATTAGCGACTGTGGCAAGTGAGGCAGCTGCTAGTTCCATTTTTATAAGTCTTTGGCATGACTTTGCCGGGGTTCTATCCCACAACCTCCTGCATTAGAGGTGGATGCACAAACAGAAGAACAGCCAGAGGGGGCAATAGAGAAGGTATAAAAAGAAGATAAACTGCAATCTCAACCACAAATGTAAATGCCTTATACAAAGGTGAATTTATGGTCACTGAATCTAGTTGAAAAAGATACTTGATTTTCATAGAGTTTTTGGGGGAGATATTACAGTAATTTTAACATATTATTGGCTGAATCATCCCATGGAGTTAAGTGCCTTTCCCAAGGACACACAAAGACAGCCAATCCAGGCCAGCCTGGGGGGGGGGTATTGAGGTCCCACAACCTTTGAATTAAGAGTTCAACACTCTTATCAACTGATTTAGTACAGCTCCTCCTCCTCCCCCCAAAAGTACGGACTTAAAATTGACTAATTAGAAATCTTAATCAGGACTTAACTTTAGGACTAATTGTGTTGATCCTCTGCTATATAGGAAATGTGGATTTTGTAAGATAACTATTACATTTATATGGAATAAATCCAGAGTACTTTATAGGAAATGTGGATTTTGCTAGATAACTATTACATTTATACGGAATAAATCCGGAGAACACTTGGCTGGACCATCTGATTGCCAGTGAGGAGAAGTGAGTTCCTTACATAAACATTTGACCATAGCAATTTTTTCCTTTAAGAGACGTTACTACTCACACAAAAGTAACAAGCCACAATGGTTGTGAGGTTAACATGCCGAATTCACAGCTGAAAAGGCATAGATTCAAATACTGCCGTAAAAATATGGTGGGTCATTTACTATGGTGACAGTCCTCATATTGTGCTCCAAGGCACTAAATAACTGACGTGTTGCTATGCTTTAACACCAAACCAAGCCAAGGTAGAGTGACACATTTTGTGTTTAATTTAATTATGACTGAAATGATAATTAGTATCACAGATTTTAACTTGTCAGGCATGAAAGATAACTTTATTTTTTTAAATCCTCAAATGAATGGGGAAGCAGTGACAAATTATATATAAATCTTCCCCTGGATGGAAGTCTTGAGAGGTCTTTATCTCCTGTTTAATCTAGTTTTAATAGATTAGTCACAGTACAAATTGTGGAAGATGTTGACATCTCTGTTGGTCTTTAGCATTTTGAAAAATTATCATTTCCTTTTTATCCTTGACCCCAACATTAATGACATATCTATTTCACAAGCTTACACTTTCAAGTACATAAAACAGTCTCAGATTGGAAGAAAGATACAAGCTTGCTTACAAAAGGTGGGATTTATTTCCAAGGTGTGTACATTAGACAGGTGGGATTTATTTCCAAGGTGTATACATTAGACAGGTGGGATTTATTTCCAAGGTGTATATATCGTATAATATACATCTATAAGAATAATAATGGAGTCCATGATATGCCTAAGTGATTTCACAATAAACAAGAATCCCTTGAAGGGACGGATATCCTACCAGCCTAAAAGAATTTCCATCAATCCCAGATAAGCATGTTCCTTCTCTTCAACTGCTGAATATTTTAACCAACCCTCAGATAGTGTTGAGAAATTTCAAAATACCCAATTTGTTAACAAAACATACATTTTCTTTTGCTTGAGTTCACAAGAAAGATACCAATCTTATAGGCAATAATTTAACTAGAATCATAAGAAGTCTTTTAGTGAAATCCCCAAGTAGTTACTACAGAAATAGCTGCAACATGATTTTCAAGATGGCCACCATAGTGTGTGTACTGGATGTCATAAATGATACCCCCATTTCTTACATTCTTACTGTTATTGTTAATATGAACATAAATGATAAATACCCCCCAGTTCTTATATTCTTACTGTTATTGTTAATATGAACATAAATGATACCCAAAGTTTTTATATTCTTACTGTTATTGTTAATATGAACATAATTATAAATACCCCCAGTTCTTATATTCTTATCATTATTGTTAATATTTACATAAATGATACCCCCAGTTCTTATATTCTTACTGTTATTGTTAATATGAACATAAATTATAAATATCCCCAGTTCTTATATTCTTATCGTTATTGTTAATATTTACATAAATGATACACCCAGTTCTTATATTCTTAATAAGACTGACAATTCCCATATTCTTAATGAGACCACCAATTTACATATTCCTGATGAGACCACCAGTTTCCATATTCTTAATGATACCACCAGTTCCCATATTCTTAATAAGACCAACAGTTCCCATATTCTTAATGAGACCACCAGTTCCTATATTCTTAATGAGACCACCAGTTCCCACATTCTTAATAAGACCACCAGTTCCCATATTCGTAATGAGACCACCAGTTCCTGTTTTAATGAGACCACCAGTTCCTATATTCTTAATGAGACCACCAATTCCCACATTCTTAATGAGATCACCAGTTCCCATATTCGTAATGATACCACCAGTTCCTGTATTCTTAATGAGACCACCAGTTCCTGTATTCTTAATGATACCAACAGTTCCTGTATTCTTAATGAGACCAACAGTTCCTGTATTCTTAATGAGACCACCAGTTCCTGTATTCTTAATGAGACCACCAGGTTACATAATTCTTAATGAGACCTAGTACTTCCTGTATTCTTAATAAAACCAACAGTTCCCACATTCTTAATGATACCACCAGTTCCCATATTCTTAATGAGATCACCAGTTCCTATATTCTTAATGAGACCACCAGTTCCCATATTCTTAATGAGACCACCAGTTCCTGTATTCTTAATGAGACCACCAGTTTACATAATTCTTAATGAGACCCAGTACTTTCTGTATTCTTAATAAAACCAACAGTTCCCACATTCTTAATGATACCACCAGTTCCCATATTCTTAATGAGATCACCAGTTCCCATATTCTTAATGAGACCACCAGTTCCCATATTCTTAATAAGACCAACAGTTCCTGTATTCTTAATGAGACAACCAGTTCCTGTATTCTTAATGAGACCACCAGTTCCTGTATTCTTAATGAGACCACCAGTTCCCATATTCTTAATGAGATCACCAGTTCCCATATTCTTAATGAGACCACCAGTTCCCATATTCTTAATGAGACCACCAGTTCCCATATTCTTAATAAGACCAACAGTTCCTGTATTCTTAATGAGACCACCAGTTCCTGTATTCTTAATGAGACCACCAGTTCCTGTATTCTTAATGATACCACCAGTTTACATATTCTTAATGAGATCACCAGTTCCCATATTCTTAATAAGACCAACAGTTCCTGTATTCTTAATGATACCACCAGTTCCCATATTCTTAATGAGACCACCAGTTCCCATATTCTTAATAAGACCAACAGTTCCTGTATTCTTAATGATACCACCAGTTCCCATATTCTTAATGAGATCACCAGTTCCCATATTCTTAATGAGACCACCAGTTCCCATATTCTTAATAAGACCACCAGTTCCTGTATTCTTAATGATACCACCAGTTTACATATTCTTAATGAGATCACCAGTTCCCACATTCTTAATGATACCACCAGTTCCCATATTCTTAATGAGACCACCAGTTCCCATATTCTTAATAAGACCAACAGTCCCTGTATTCTTAAGGATACCACCAGTTCCCATATTCTTAATGAGATCACCAGTTCCCATATTCTTAATGAGACCAACAGTTCCTGCATTCTTAATAAGACCAAGAGTTCCTGCATTCTTAATGAGCAGCAGAGAGGGTGAGCCGGACAACATTTTTAGACAAGTATTCACTGAAATCACGCTTAAAATCAATGAAACCAATGACATCAGGCCCAAAAGTCAATGACATCAGGTCCCAAATATGTGTGTGAATCATGGATTAGGTCCAAAAAAAATTATGAAAAAATCAATGAAATTAATGAAATCAAAAACTTTTCAACTATTACATTTTTTGGGAAAAAGGGACTACAACGTCGTTGTCACTCACCCTCTCTGCTGCTATGGGTTAACCGAATATTTGATCCAGTCCGATACGATATCGTGTTCGAGGGTCATGTAAATTTATTGTTACAAATCCGTGTGGGGCAGACTGAGCATGACTAAAGAAATTTCTAAATTGATTGAAGTCCATATCAGAACACCATGTCTGCCAAATATTTCGTAGCGTATGTGTATCAACGCCGTTGAATACAGCAAGCATATTACAGTTATCTCTAATCACTTTTGGAATCTGAGTGTAGCGTTGAGTGACATAGATCACATCCGTGTTTTTATGCCTGCCTCGGGAAAATATTCTAGCAGGATTTTTTTGATTATCTAACATGACATCGTCGTATACAACTAAATTGTTGATACTTCCATCGAGGTCTTCTACTGATGGCGCCTCGTCAATATCGGTTATAAATTCAATAACATCCTCGCCGGCAATCTCTGAAGCGTTCTCATTAAAATCTTTTAGCACTTCATAGCATCGTTGATCATCTACGCTAGGGGCAATTAAATACAACTTATCCCACTTCATCCATCTCATTATTAAATTGAGCAACAATTGCGTTTTACCGGATCCAGATGGCCCGATTATAATTGCGCGGATAGAGTTTGGTAGCGCTGCATGATGCTTCACTGAATCTCTTGTTTTAGTCGCTGAAAAATCAATTATATTCATATCTCTATACATAAATTATGGATCTATATTGCGTGAAGTGTAAGGCGCGTACTGGTACAGATGACTTGACGACGATTACAACTAAAAATAACCGATCAGCTCTTTCTGGTAAATGCGTACAGTGTAGTACAAAGAAATTTAGATTTGTTTCTAAACCCAAGGAACCCAAGGAACCTTTAAAAAAAAACGAGGAGGTGATATCGCAGCTAAATTAGCAAAACTCCCTGGAACCCCATGGGCAAAATACCCCGGAGAAAAACACCTTCCAGGGTATAGTTATTGTGGACCGGGAACAAGACTTGATATCAGACTCAATGATCAAAATCAGCCCCGACCCGGTGAGGAACCAATAAACGCTATTGATAAGGCCTGTCATCTTCATGATGTTGCTTATAAAAGCAGCAATTTGCAACACAGGCATCTAGCAGATGTGAAATTAATTCATGCGTTGAATTCTATCACTGATAAATCCTTCAAAGAAAAATTGGCTTCATTTTTGATAAAATCGGCTATGAAAAGTAAATTGATGTTAGGTGCTGGTAATTAATAGCAACATGGAATCTATTTATTATTCCCCAAGAGGATACTGGAGGGGTAACGCTGCAATCAGTAAACTCGCTAGCGCCGCAAAAGTGAAAAAAACCACTGCGGCTCATTGGTTATCCAAACAGGCACTATGGCAAATTTATCTACCACCGCCTAAACAAATTCAATTCTCGCATTTTGATGTAACCGGACCCAATGAAGTTCATCAGGCTGATCTATTATTTCTGCCACATGATCGTGGTTACAAATATGCGTTAACTGTAGTTGATATTGCAAGTCGATACAAAGAAGCAGAACCGTTAAAAACAAAATCGGCCACTGAAGTGGCTTCTGCATTTGAAAGGATTTATCGACGAGGTCCTCTGCACTGGCCAAATCTGTTACAAGTTGACCCGGGCAAGGAATTTCAGGGTGCAGTGTTATCTACAATGAAATATCACAATGTCGCTATCAGACGAGGGCATACTGCACTGCATCGTGATCAGGCCATTGTAGAACGATTTAATCGGATTCTTGCTGAACGGTTATTTGGATATCAATATGCAAAAGAATTCATCCAAGAAAAAAGATCCCGTGAATGGGTTAAGAGATTACCAGGTGTAGTTACCGCACTGAATAACGAGATTACTAGAACCATCAACATGAAACCTATCAACGCGATTAAAAAGAAGTCGATACCTGAAAAACCACAAAAAGATTTCCCTAGAAACGCTAGCGTTTCCCAACCAATTCTTGGTAGTAATGTCATTGTGAGGTATTTATATGAACCAGGAGAGCTTGAGGGTGGTACAAAAAGGGCTACTGATCCTATTTGGAGCGTCACTACGCATAAGATATCTAGTATTACACGATCTACGGGTAGACCTCCAATCTATAAACTGGATTCAACTGCCCCTCAACGGGGTTTTACTAGACAACAATTACAAGTGATACCTGAGGATACTCAATTACCACCGCATGGGCTTAACTAGCACCCTTGCGTCTATTGCACTCAAGACAAGTCAACATCACATTATTTCTGACATGACCGAGATTGTTATTTTTTCTGTCTACGGTGAATTGGCGAGGATCCTTATCCGAATACTGCCAACGCATTATACAATTGCAACTCGCGCAGTGATTATTCTGTTGTTTCTTCAAAGTGATTATTAATTCAGCATCAATATCAAATTCTCGTTGTTTTTTTTTGTCCTGTTGTTTGTAACCGGAGAGTTTTTTATCAATAATATCATTATCATCGCCAATGATTTCATCATCGCCACCAATGATTTCATCATCGCCTGACTCTGTCAGGACAATTCTTCGAAGTTGATTTATTTTTCGTACTCTAGACACTGCGAGATAGACTAAATTCGACCATTCTATGCGATTATCTACCAACCAAAGAGTTGTATCCGATATAGTCAATCCCTGTGAAGAGTGTATTGTTGCTGCGTATCCTAGCGTCCACGGGGATTTATTGGCACGCAATGCATCTTCAACGACATTGATATCAACCAGCACAATATCATTTAATACTAAATTCTGCTTTTCACTTTGTCCTGGAATATCAACTTCGATGTTCTGTTTTCGCGTATCCGATGGCCTATAACAAAGAGGCACTGGAAGTGTTGCAAATTTTTGTTTATGCAATTCAAATAACTTCATCTGAAGTGTGTCCCTGACTATTTTTCTACTTGCAATGATTAAATCGTTTGGTCTCCACATTTCCCAAAACTCATTCATGGGAGTTTCCGAAATTATTTCACGGGTTATTTCACACTGGATTCTATCCGGTTGTAATCTAATTAGTTTCTTCAATTCTTTTAATTTTTCATCAAGTGATCTATGATCGGTATCAATTTCTTCATAATAGTCTACAAAACCCTTTAGCCATTCATGGGGGGATGCACCGACAAATGGTGGTGGTTGCCCGTGATCACCGCACATGACGACTTTTGTATTTTTCAATAACAACCACTCAAGAAATATTTTTAAGACATCTTCGGACACTGTGTCTATTTCATCCCAAATGATAATTTCAGGAATAAATTTCTCTCCCATGCGCTCAGGAGTCCATTTATCTCCCTTCCATCGGAAAAAGCTGTGATAAGTGCAAGCATTTACCCCTCTCTGTATCATTTCTCTTGCAAGTCTATGAGTTGGTGTTAGCACAATCATGTTAGAAACGCTAGCGTTTCCACGACGAAATAACTCAATTGCCCGGGTTGTTTTTCCTGACCCACCACAGCCGTTTAAATAAACTGTTTTATACAGGCATATTGGATCAGAAATCGGTGGTGCACTAGAAAATTCTGAACACTGATTGCTTTCTAAGTAATTATTTTCAATGGTAACATCTGCTGATGGAATATAATCATGAATCATTTCTTTCTTAATTCTCCATGATCCCCATTTCTCGTTGCCAGTAGCCTTAAAATCAGCCATTTTGCTATTTATGTAAAATGAGTCGGTAGCAACTCTAACTGCGGTGGTAGGAAATCTATTGATCATTGAAAACAGATTGATAGAAGCATAACCAAGCATAGAAGCTCTCAAATGTGTGTACTGCGGATGGTATCCATCATTGTAGGTAACAATTGTACCCAATTTGGTTCCATCGGACATAAATGCGTCCTTACGATTGACATATAGGCCCTTATTCGTTAAATCCGCCATTACAAAATCGTATTCAGCGTTGTCTATAATCAATCGTGAAGAATATTTCGTATTATCATCTTTGCCACCTTGGGTAAATTTACCGATTATTCTTCGTCCAAGATTTTTTGCTTCATTGTTTCTGATTTCAAATAACTGTCTGGACCAATCCATGATTTGTTGTTCATTAAAATCAGGAAACAGTTTTCGCTCTTCGCTAATTATTTTTTCTAGATCAGGTTGTGGTAACCAGACTGATTTCTGTGCCCGATAGGATATAATTGCTTCACTGACAATTAATGATTTTAACATCTTACAATCAAGCATATACCGTAACAACACTATTGGCATCCAGTGTTTTTCAGACATGTGTTTACCAATCCAAAGATAACTACACGGATGAAGTCCTTCAGCCATTTCAAATGATACCACACAAGCGAATCCGGTTAAATCAAAATCAGGAAGTGGTCCATTAATAGCAACGCGGGTCATTTCGTGTGTAGGGTGTCCAAATCGTTTGAAATATTTCTCGCATTCTCCATACCCAAGAAAACTTCCTGGATAACACGCAATCATATCAACTGAAATAACGGAATCAGAGGTGTATTTTGTGTTCCATAATCCGCCGTGGCTGTATTCAAGACAGGACAATTTGACATCTGATAAAAACTCACTTCGTGTTGGTTTCCACGCGTTTTTCTTTCTAGCAAAATGCGCTGCAATGGATGGTACTGTGAAACAGTTTGCTAATAATTGATCGTCTTCTTCTCCGTCCTCAGAAAACTCACTAGCTAGTTGTTTCATTTGATTCTGCAGTTCTTCAGTACGGTATAATTCTCCGTTGGGCCTTACAAACTGATCAAATCTGCATTCCTCGTCTGAATTACTATGAAATAGCCACGCTGACACAGGATCGTTTTTACTCAAATGGTAAATAGCATCAAATAATTTCTGCTCTGAAAAAAACTCTTCGGTTTGGGATAGATATTTTACGGTTCTATCCCGTGGGAATATTGTTACTGCAGATGACCACGCGTGCGCGTTATGATCAATAATTTCAATGGGGTTTCCTTTTTTTGATTGATATTTCGGTTCTTTTAATACTTCACCGGTGATTGTCCTTACCGATATTGGAAATCTCAATGATGTTTCTAATTTGGTTATATCCTGAATTGTTGCTCCATGCTCTTTTACCGTGAACTCCCACTCGGTTATTTTTTTTCGTCTTAGATCAGTTAGTTTATTTCCCCGGGACGCATTTGTGAAGTGTTCTATTATTCGTTCTGCTACACAATTGAGCCCTGTCGAATATTTCATGGGTGCTAGTTTTGAAATATCAGGTTTTTCATTGAGCGGATAGATCCCGTAAACAACTGCTGTGACAGGATAAGATCTTTCGTAGTAGAATTTATCAATTCCGGTCAAAATTCCCGGTTTGGAATCCTGATTCACGGTGACAGTTTTTTTGCCCCTGAGAATGGGTTCAAATTTATCCCTAATAATCCATTTGTCATCTTCACGGATAACGAATTTGATTCGGAAAAAATGACTTTTTTCCCCAACACGTGAAATGATCGCTGCTGCCTTTTCATCATTCATGGTAGCGTCAACAACACCATCAATTCGAAATGTTGACCAACAATAAGATGCTCCATCACGCTTGAATTCATTAAAACAGTCTCTGATGGGTTTATCAAGAATTTTATTCTTGGGTGTATTAGAAACTATATCAAGATTGAATTGAGCATCCTTCCATGGTGATCTCATGTTTCCGTCTCTTGGACGTTTGTTACGTTTTTTGGGTCTATCGCGATTAAATCTAGGATTGATTTTCAATAATCTCTTAAACTCTTTCATGTTTCCGTCTATTGTGCGTTTTGGACGTTTTTTGGGTCTATCGAGATTAAATCTAGGATTGATTTTTAATAATCTCTTAAACTCTTTCATGTTTCCGTCTCTTGGACGTTTGTTACGTTTGTTTCCGTCTATTGGACGTTTTTTGGGTCTATCGAGATTAAATCTAGGATTGATTTTTAATAATCTCTTAAACTCTCTCATGTTTCCGTCTCTTGGACGTTTTTGACGTTTTTTTGGTCTATCGAGATTAAATCTAGGATTGATTTTTAATAATCTCTTGAACTCTCTATCAGCATTGAATTTAGCATTTTTCGAAGTCAATCTCTTGAACTCCTTCATGCTATATAAAAAACAAACATTTAAATGAAAGTTTTATGTATAATGAATCACTGCAAATGGCTCATGATGGGAAATGTAACCCCGTGTAACAAATCATGCAGAAAAAATGAGTACTGTAGGTATCATATGCAAAGTTTTCGACGTGGAAGTCTTGGTCCGTTACCCTGTATTCGATGTGGGGTTGGGGTTAAGGGAAGATCACAATTGTGTAGTGATTGTGGTGGTAAGCGATATAGGGAATTGAAGCGTTATTATGATAAAAGAATAAAAAATGGACAATCTATCAGAAATTATGACCCTGAAAAGGCCCTTGACCCTGACAAAATCAAGGATAAAATCATAAGAACCCCGCAATACTATATCGAAAGATTTTCCAGTGATGTAATTATTGAACCAAACACTGAATTAGACAAACAATAGAATAGTATATATGGACCAAGAATTCAGACCACATCCAGTGATTACAAAATATGAAGCATCCAGTGATGGTACTGTCAGAAACCGTAGACTAAAGAAACCGGTCGGTGTTGTGAATAATCAGGGGTATTTGAAGTTTACTGTTGGAAAGAAAAATTATCTCATTCATCGTTTCGTATTTGAATGTTTTAATGGATTGATCAAAGATGGTTTTGTTATTTATCACAAGGATTCTAATCCAAAGAATAATTCTGTATCCAATCTGCAGGCTATCACACTGAGTGAGAATTCCAAACGAGGAAGAGCTGGCACTTGCAAAACGGTTTGGAAGAGACCTGTGACATCTTTGAATACAACAACTAATGAAGAAAAAATATTTCAATCATTATATGAAGCCGGTAAATTTTTCGATATTTGTGGACCGTCAGTACGAAAAGTTGCAGAGGGGGTTTATCGATCGGCTATTTCAAAAAAGACGGGGCAAAAAGTTCAATTTAGTTATGTCTAATGCGTCATAATTTCCAATTAGAGATATGTCATACTTATAGAATAATGAATTCTGAAAACATGAATAGCATCATAGTTGAAATAGCAAAATTGAAAAATCAGGATATCAAACTATCAGATGGATTAAATCCTGACCAAATTGTGTCTGATTTTCAGGATATTGAATACGGAGTTAGCACTAACAAATATATGCTACCCAAGAAATATGCACTCATCAAAAAAATTCAGAATTCTATTAAAGACTCTCTTTCATTTTCCAGTGACATCAGTGTGTTCGTTCCGTTGTATACTATCGTAGAGGGAATACGAAAAGAATTAGGTAACGAATACGAATTGAAAAAAGAAGTCAACTCTAAAATTAGAAACCTACGAGCATTAATTCAAGAAAATGAACAATTTTGATTGCCCGACCATTGATTGCCCCGACTCTTATCATTTTTTGATTACCCGATTATTTATCATTTTTTTTAGCCGACCCTCAGAGGGATGTCAAAAATCGATGGACGATGTGTCAGATTGGTCAAAACTAGAATGTTGAAACTATCAGTATTATTTTATTTATATACAATTTTGATACTTTCAACATCAATGATAGAGCTGTCAAAACAATCAAATAACACTTCCATGACCGTATCAAAAATCATCCGACATGTCATTGATGGCGAAACTATCAGTATTATTTTATTTATATACAATTTTGATACTTTCGCCACACCTGATAGAAGGTGTCTCACGATGAAATAACACTTCCATGACCGTATCAAAAATCATCTGACATGTCAAGTGTTTTGCAATTGAAAAATAGTTTGCGATTTCAAATAATGGTCAATGAAGCATTAACAACCCGATTGGCTCGTGAACGACTGGATTCAATTAAGAGATTTGTACCAATTCGCGACTCTGTAAGAAATAAACTGCAACAACGACAGAGTTTACAAACTGATTTTGCTCTGGGGTCTGAAGAGTTGTTTAAACCAGTAACCACAGCAACGAAGGGGGTAGAGCGTGCTTTACTGGGAGATGGTCCCGAGATGGGAAAATCTGTTATTGGTGAACTTGAAAAACTAGCAGCGAAAACTGAACAAACTGAAAAAACTGATCCGAAAAAAACGACTATTTCTCTGTTGAATAAATTTACTGATCATGCTAAAATATTAATAAAAAAACCTAGTTTATTGAAATCAAAGGATTATCAAGCCTTTGGTAATTTTGCTGCTCAAAGCTATAATTCAAAAAAAGATTTTTTAAAGGACGAGTATAAAAATGATAGAATATCAAGTAATGATTGGTTCGATTATTTGTATAAACTAAATAAAGGGATTGGTCGTTTGAATAAGGATGAGATAGGATACAAGGAATTTAAAAAGGGAATTAGTAATTATAAAAGAGAACAAATAGAAGAGCGACAACGAGAAATAGAAGAACGGCAAGAACTAAAACGTCAAACACCAACACGTAGACAAACAAGAAGACAAAAAAAACAACAACTACCACCTGATGATGATGATGATTTAGAAGAACGACGTCAAACACCAACACGGAGACAAAAAAAACAACAACTACCACCTGATGATGATGATGATGATACTCTTGATTATTTACAAACCACGGATACAGACAAACTAGATGAAGCAGCTGGCTATAGCGGAAGTGGATTAGGAAATCCAAGGATTGGAAACATTTGTCCTGATAGTGTTATCAATGATATATCACGATTAGATGTTCTCATCGGAGGAAAACGAGCTGGAAATAACTCTCCAGAAATAATTAATGAAGCAGCTGATATCTGTAGACGGTTATTTGCCGGCGGTATCATGGATATCAAAACCTATCGAGATTTCATTGACGAGTTAGCAAATGGGTATCATAGTGATTAAATAACAATTGAAAACACTATTGTTTTTATAATAATGATCATCCATTACAATCATGATAAACCAACCCCCGTCTATGTAGTTAATTCACGGTTTCCAGTTTATAAGGCATACTACGGAGATGGCCTCGGCAATACCATTTTAGGATTCTTTTCAAGAATGGCCCCAAAAGTGATGCCGTTAGCTAAACAGTTATCAATGAAAGCCATTGATGTTATTCGTGATAAGGGTATTAGTACTGTTGGAAATCTTGCCGGGAAAGCGTTTTCAACTGCGAAGGATAAAATAACATCATTAGTGGGGCGAAAAAAGAAACCGTTACCGTCTACAGAAGAAATGCCTGCAAGTGTTAGTAAAATTATAAATAACGCAGTAGATGAAAAATTAGCGTCGATGGTAAATCAAGGAGACCAAAGCAATATTGCAAACATGATAGCGGGAAGTGGCCTTAAAAAACTACGTCGATGAAAATGGAAAAATCGTTTACGATTTCACTATTTAGACTCTGATAAATAGAATAAAATGTTCAAAAAATCATCTGATCCAGCGTTTGATATAGACGCCCCAGTTGGCAAGGATGATTCTGTACGCGATTATCAATATTACGCCTATCATGCCATAGACTCAAATAGTCGAGCAAGAATTGATCTTCAAGTCCATGATACCAGTAAATACTTTTTACCCTGTGAAGCATTTATTGAAGTAGAAGGAGAAATTGTAACAGCTGCTGATACTCCTGCTGTACCAGCACCGTATCCAGCTGGTACTCAAGTCGGTTTTGTCAATAATGGTATTATGGCGCTATTTGAGAGTGCTAGATATCTCATTGATGGAAAAGAAATTGAGTCCATAGATCGTGATGTTGATGTGGCTACAACAATCATAGGGTTAGCGAGATATTCTGATGATTATACAAGATCAGCGGGTCCATCTATGATGTTTGCAAAAGATGGTAAGAATACCGCTGGTGGAAATCCATTTGTTGTAAGACGACCAAAGAATAATGCTGGCACCGCTAATATTGATGCCGAAGATATGATTATAAACAACGATGTTAATTTCAATCTAGGAGCTGCAACACGAAACGCAATGTTGGGAGTAGGGCGTAAATCATTTTCATGTGCGATTCCACTGCATCATATTTTTGGATTCTGTAGAAACGTCAGAAAAGTTATCTACGGGGCGAAGCATACAGTATCGCTTGTACGAAAGAGTGATGATAACGACGCAATTTGGAGGATTCCAGCAAACCCAGCTGCAGCACATATAAATGATGATGCCGGTAAAGTCAATTTAACAAAAATATCATTGTGGATGCCAGTGTTGACTCCAGCAATCACCGCAGAACAACGACTACTATCATTTATGGACCAAGGAGGAAAGTCGTTGTTGAGTTGGCTAACCGTGAGTACAGATGTGAAGCAATCAAATATCAACGGGTTATTCACTTGGAACCTAGCATCAAAACAAGGTGTTTCTGCGCCACGTCATATATTTATTGCGTTACAGGATAACGCACGAGTTGGCAATCAACTCTCCAGTCATATGATATTTGATCAATTAGGTGTGAAAGACGTCTCACTGAGAATAAACGGCCAGCAGGAACCATCTGAGGATATACAACTTAATTACACAGAAAATCATATTGCACGAGTTTATCATCGTCTGTTGTCATTTATGGCACGCGATCAAAATGTGGATACTGGTTTGCAAATATCACAATTTGATTTTAAAAATCTGTATCCGATCTACTACTTCTCACTGGAACATCTCGATTTGACAAGACAGTCAGTTGTTGATATACACTTTAGAGCTAATGTGACTCGTGGTGCTATTGCTGATTATAGAGCGGTTGCTGTCATTCTCAGTGATAAATCAATGCTACTCGAAGGTGTTGGTGGAAGAATGAGAGTGGTAGATGCCCCAGTAGAAAATCTTTGAACGATTTTTCTCGATTTTTCATTGAATTAGAATCAATCAATTATATATAATGTCATATAGTGTTATTAGTGTTACGTTAACTCCTGGTCAAATCAAAAAATTGCAATCAGAATCGGCTAAAAAAATGTGGAACCACAATCACGTTGAAACCTAATCAAATGACGGGTGGTGAAAATAAATTATCGCTGACAACTCGTCAGGTGAAACATTTCAATGATGCTTTCAAGGATAAAAAGGGAGTTCAGATTACTCTCTCTGCGGCTGCTATTAAAAATATGATGAAAACGGGTGGTATATTTCCATTGTTAGCTGCAATACCAGCATTGATTGCAGCAGCAGCCCCAGCGGTGGCTAAAGCAGCAGCGTTAGGAGCCGTTGGTACTGCAGCAGGAATGGCACTTAAGAAGGCAGCTGGACAAGGATATAAAAAAAAGAGACGATCCGTTCAAGGATTGGGTCTAAGACTACCAGGAACCCCGTATTCGTGGTACAGCGGAAAAGGTCTAAGACTACCAGGAACCCCGTATTCATGGTACAGCGGGAGATCCGTTCACGGATCAGGCCTGAGACTACCAGGAACGGTTTATTAATTCAGAAATCTTCAATGGTTCCCATGTCCAATTTTGATTTAATGGATGCTGCTAAAAAACTAGTGATTAAAAATTTCAGAGGAGTTTTTATGAAAGATCAATTACCACATCAACCAAACAAAACTGAAACAGGTATTATTAATCTCGATAACAGCACCGGACCTGGATATCACTGGGTTGCATACGCTATTGATCCACGTGGGATTGTCTATTTTGATTCATATGGATTAGCCCCACCAAAAGAGTTTATGCGTTACATAAAACAATTTCCAATGAAGACTTGGTATTCTACGCTACCAACACAACAAATCAATGACCCACCAATATGCGGCAGTGAAGTATTAACTGTCCTTGACGCTATTTCTAACTCCTTGGGTAACCCAAGGGGAAAACCACCACACATTGTCGTAAATGACTACACTAGTAATCGCTTTTTAGAGAGAGATATATAAAATATCATGATTGATATTTGGGGAAGACCTCTGAAACCCAAACCCGATGACACTGCAACTCCTGATTCTATCAAGGATATACAAAAAAAAATTAAAGATGAAATCGCTGAGACGTTGAACTTAACAAGTGTTGACCCGAATGAAATAGTTGTATTTCAAGACAAACAGGGTAAATTGAAATCCAGTAATATTTCTCTGGATGATATTTTGGTTAAAGAACAAAACGCAATCGAGGATACTATCGCGTTATTTTCCGATCAGGGTAAACTCAAACCGGGTGTACTTTTTTCGACGATTACAGATCGATTCACTGAATACAATAAAGAATTTGACGATCATTTGAGAAACTACAATGGTTTCCGTAGAAATGTCGTTCATAAGTTCTTTGGATCTCCGATTGTAGTTACACCATCTATCGCTGAAATTAAAACGTTTGTTGATGATCAAAAGGTTATCAACGAAGCAACAAAAACAACAACCGACGCCATTGATAAATTTATTGGAACCCCGTTAGATAAAATTGAACTAAAACTCCCTGATATTAAAAAATCCATTGATGAGACGAAAACTTCCATCGAAGGCATCAAAGGTGATCTTTCGAGGATGATAACAGCCATTGAAAAAACAAAAATTCCTCATGAGAAAACCAACAACTTAGTATACACAATCCAACACGGATCATTTGAGTGGACACCTACAAACAACACATTAGATATCACTGCAACCGTCAAGGGTATTTATCGATTAACACTAGTAACACCATCGTCTCAATTTAATATTTCATCGTCCAGTTCATCTGGGGTCAATAATACGATTTCAACGATCATCGACAAGAATACAACTGAAAAGTTCACAATCACATCTACTGATAAACATTTGGTTAGGGTCTCAACAACGTGGTATGTGGAATTCGTAGCGAATTTAAGTAAATCGTAATTGAAAACGCTAGCGTATTTAAAATAAAAATGATTTCATCATCGCAATATCGCTATGATCAGGTCAGAGAGTATCAAACTAGACTCAAAACCTTGTCTGAGGAGTATGAATTGAAAATTAAAAAATATCGCAGGAGAATTACCGCAATTGATGTTACTGTGTACGCTGTGAGTGGTGTAATCACCGGAGCTGGTATTATACTGTCTTCAGTGACAATGATGGCTCCGATAGCTGTTCCAATTTGCATTTCTGCGGCAACAACAATCGCTGGAATAATTTCAATAATCACAAAAAAAATATCCTCATGCAGCCAACGGAAACTACAAGACTACATAATTCAATTTCATGTTGTGTCTACTGCATACTCGCAATTATCCTCATTGATATCGTCATCGCTCGATGATACAATTATATCAGAGAGTGAGTTTTCAGCGATGGTAGATATATATGATTCTGCGATGTCAAAATTAGAAATACAACATGAGTATAATAACAATGACAACACAGATGGAATTACTTCAACAAATAGTGGAGAACACAAACCCAGTACAAACAAGCATGATCTCAATAACCTCAACGAATCCAGAATTCAGTGTGAATTTCCCCTCTCCGGTCCCAGTGAAGGAGATAGCGCTAGCAAAATTACGAGTATACCACAGTTGGCCAAATATTAGGTCAAAATCATTTGGTGGTCAACAACCGAATAATTCCCTGGTATTTGCAAATAAGAACAAAGACGACGGTACCCCAGACTGGAATGTTGTTTCCATACCAACCGGATCATACCAAATTGAACAAATCAATAATGAATTCGCGCGTAGAATAAAATCGATTACTGGAAAAGAGTCAAAAATAGCTATAACGGTTCATGAGCCAACACTATCATCTGCCATTGAAATAAGCACAGAAGGATACGTCGTAGATATCTATCAGAGTTCTATTAGAACCGTACTAGGATGGCCTGAATTACCACCCGGTGGAAAAACCGTTAAATTACCAGAACCACAAAAAAACAGATTATATCACCGACAGGATAAAATCTGATAATCCAATAAAAAGCTATAGATATTATGATAAGTCGTATTTTTTCATTAGAGTAGAATATGATGAAAGAGCACGACTTATTCATCATCTTGCTAACCGGGATAAAATCACTGAAAATTTCACAGCTTTCAATAACGATATTTCGTTGTTGTTTATATCACTTAGATCCGGCACTCTCACCCGAGATGAATTTATCAGTGTCGTAGAAACATGTAACAAAATCATCAATGACATGGAAACATTTCATTCACAAATTATTCAAGAAGTATTAGGTGACAGTAGTCCTAAAACAAGAGATTTATTTGCAATAGAATATAGGATCCGCATAGGAGATATTCCAACATTCAAACTTCCAGGATATAATATCTCAGAACTACAAAAATCTCTCGATGATGCCATCGATGAAGGTTTCAAAAAAATCCATGATACGTGGAAAAAAACACCATCACAACCACAAACAACTATCCTGACCCATAATAATGACCCAGATGGTGGTGGCAGGCATATTGCTCCGTTCAATGTGAATATTTCAACGGTGATTGCGCTCAATTTAGTATGTGATGTGATCGAAGGAAGCTATCAAATAAATTTAGAACGATCAAATCAAGCTCAGCAGGGATATATTTTGTATTCATTTGCACCAACAGCCCCTCCAGGATTTTTAATAATTGAGTCCCCGGTGAATCCAGTCTATATGCGATGTCATAATAATTCATTAACCAGAATTAATTTCAAACTCACTGACCAGTCTAATAATCTGATTGATTTACAAGAGGAGGTTTTACAAATTAGTCTATTTGTGAAATCCTAAGAGGATTTTCGTCCCCAGACAAGGTCTGGAACACGATATCGTATCGGACTGGATCAAATATTCGGTTAACCCATAGCAGCAGAGAGGGTGAGTGACAACGACGTTGTAGTCCCTTTTTCCCAAAAAATGTAATAGTTGAAAAGTTTTTGATTTCATTAATTTCATTGATTTTTTCATAATTTTTTTTGGACCTAATCCATGATTCACACACATATTTGGGACCTGATGTCATTGACTTTTGGGCCTGATGTCATTGGTTTCATTGATTTTAAGCGTGATTTCAGTGAATACTTGTCTAAAAATGTTGTCCGGCTCACCCTCTCTGCTGCTTAATGAGACCAAGAGTTCCTGCATTCTTAATGAGACCACCAGTTCCTGTATTCTTAATGAGACCACCATTTCCTGTATTCTTAATAAGACCACCAGTACACCTATTCTTTTTTTTATGCACGAGTTCACTCAGGGTTATGCTTAGTAAGCATAAAGAAAAAACAATCAATAAAGTTTGAAGACTTTCAATGACTAGGAACCCTCTATTTCAATGACATAATCTGTTTAACCATAAATAACATGTCAGACCAAAAAAATCATAAACCCAGATTTACTATCGCATCATGCCTGAAATTATAAGCAGAATAAATAATGTACACCCTGTCCCTCTTGTGAAACAATTGAGCAGGAATCTGAAATTCAAGCTTAAAACTAAAAAGTCAAATTTGATATTTTTGATTACACACTGTGTACTTTCGAAATTGAAATATATACTAGGTTGCTATTAAAGTGTTCAGAATTCAAATTTGGCATGTTGTAAAGAAAACAAAGATAAAAGCTTGTAATTCACACTTCATTCTAATCAAAGTTACAGAACTTCAAAGTTTCTGGCATTAAGAAAGTGTCGAGAATAATGGATCATATCTACTGGCACATTAATCAATGCAGATTTGGGTATATACACAATATTAGCAGAACGGTAAGCAATACATACAAGCAAATGTAGTCCAGGTATTGTACCTATCTTGCCAGATTCGAGGGTTGGGGGACTGGGGGTGTCCTGCGCTTGACCTTGTGCCTCTACAAATATTGAACCTGAGATTAGTGACCTTGTCTTAGAGCACTAGACATTACAGCAGAGTTACCTACTGTAAATCAAAATATTACCGTATTTTCTCCATTACAAGACTAGGGGTCTTATTATCAGAAAAGTAGGGGTGGGCTTATTATCAGCAAAAATATTAAAAGTAAATGCTTTTTAAACTTTTAAAACTGTCAGGATGGATTTATCAATAAACATCAGCTTATCATCTATGGCTTTTAATATGGTATGTAGTTTAAAAATATACAGCTGTGAAAATGGTCTTATTATGTAGTTTAAAAATATACAGCCATGAGAATGGTCTTGTTATGTAGTTCAAAAATATACTGTGCTGAGTATTGTATTGTTACGTAGTCTAAAATAAAATAGCCCAGAGTATGGTCTTGCTATGTAGTTTAAAAATATACAGCCATGAGAATGGTCTTGTTATGTAGTTTAAAAATATACAGCCATGAGAATGGTCTTGTTATGTAGTTCAAAAATATATAGCTCTGAGCATGGTCTTGTTATGTAGTTTAAAAATATACAGCCCTGAGTATGGTCTTGGTTTGTAGTTCAAAAATATACAGTTCTGAGTATGGTATTATTATTTTCAGGTTACTCATGGGTTATGAGCATTATCCGTATAGTATTATACAAGCCACACCTGTCAAAGGGTAAGTGTTAAGTCCCACTTTCTCAAGGGGTATTGCACAACATATAATAATAATAACTATAACCCACTCCCTTTTGATACTCATTTTCTAAGAGATGACCACCCTCGATATAATTGCCCGGTTCGAGTATGAGAAAAGATATGGTAAACTGAGCAGGTATATTGAACAAACAACTACGAGCCCCCCGTAAAGATAAATAAACAATTTAATCAATTACATACACAATTATGAAACTTCCTTTCATTAGAAATACACGCGGTTTAGAAATACAACTTTCAACGAATTACAATAAGATTTGAAATAGATTTAAACAAATTAGCCGTTCTATTACTGATAGTTTTAAATCATCATTGGATCGAGTGGTACAATCGAAGTCAATGACTTGTTCGATTTTCATAACCTGCTATTCTTGATCCCGTCACTTGTTTGATTCAATGTTGTTCTAGAAGACCCTGTCTCGTCTAATCTCTAGTAACTCTGAACTCGTGGATGTTTCCACTTGATTCCGGACTTGTCCACTGTGTCATGCGTTCACTGCAATTTCCCTTTCTCAATTCTTTTTCCAATGTGTAAGTCGCTATTCCCGTAACTTCACTATCTTCCAAAAAGCTATTTTCTTCCTTTGTGTTTTTGGTGTGTCTCCCTTCCTCAGTTTGGCGCTTTTTTCCCTGAACTATGATTTAATGGATGTACTTCTCTAAAATAACATCCGGAGCCTTTACTAAATAATTCTACCCTTTGTCTCTCTTACAGAGCAATTTTCAAGACTAAATTTTAATTTCACTTGGCCGTTATTATGTTCTACGAATATCTGTTTGACCCCTTATTTAACCATGACCAATCAGAATCAAATGTCTTGTGTCCCGCTTTCTCTAAAAGTTGCTTACGTCATGGTCAATATGACATGCTTGGTTTTAAGTAACAGAATCTCTGGATTTTCTCAATTCTGACACTTTTCGTGAGAAATAAAACTTTAAAATGTCGCCAGCAGTCAGCCTAGCTGCTGAGTAAACGTTTAATTAGTACAATGGTCACCTCCTACTAAACTGATCCCTCATTGGCATAGCATGTCATCATAAATCTAACTAATGGCTATCTGGTCTCACCTAATGGTTCATTAATAGATCAACTGAAATTTGCCACTTCACAGTTATGTAGTTTGAAAATATACAGCCTCGAGAATGGTAATGTTATTGATTTAATATCAACTCTTCAGAATGACATTCAATGCAACAATCAAAGTCCATGTACATGTATATCAACCCGTCATTGGCAACCAAAACCCATCTACATGTATAACAACCAATCGCTGACAACCAAAACCCATCTACATGCATAACAACCAATCATTGACAACCAAAACCCATGTACATGTATACCAGTCATTGACAACAAAAACCCATGTACATGTGAAACTACCAATCGTTGACAACCAAAACCCATGTACATGTATAACCAATCGTTGACAACCAAAACCCATGTACATGTATAACAACCAATCATGGGTCCAGTTGGAAAACAAGATGCCTGCCTGAATCTGATATGCTTTCTAAATAAGGATGGCCGTTTGTGCATACTAATAATATTCAAAATCTTAAGTGTATTGGATAAAATGGTGCTGAAATAAAACAAAAATGAAAACACTTAATGATGAAGGTAATCTTCCGTTTGGATGCATGCAGAGACTCTGTGTTTGTGTGTGTGTATGTGTGATTTGGATATTTTATGTAGCTTTTTGAAAAATCTGTCATGTCTCTATATCTGCAGTGTGGCAGTTTATAGTGAAGTCTAGCACTAGGGCATCATGCCACAGACATGTAGCATCATGTCCCATCCAGTCACATTATCGCGCTACCAGGCTGACCAGTCCTAACACTAACCTCTTATGCTGAGCACCTAGAAAGACAGTTGCTAGTACCATTTTTGTTAGTATTTGGTATGACTTAGCCAGGGTTCAAATAAACAACCCCTTGCATTATCTCGACACTCTAACCACTTAGGCAACCAAAGAAGTCCGGACACAAAGAGAGGTGCATGGATGTGCCCGCAGATGACAATTAAAAAATCACTATATTGAGCTACTGACAAATCATGCTTGAAAAATATTGTCGCTGTTAGAGATGGGTGTTTTTACCGCTATATAGCAACAATAAAATTCAAAAGATGTCAAATGATTGTAGAATTTTCAACTGAATGTCTAGAGGATATACTACTGAAATTTGCATCAAAACTTAAATATTTTTTGTCATATGTAGCAGCTTTTGCAAATTAGTGGTCTACGTCGGAGATACTGGAACATAATCCATCTGTCACATTTAAAAGCTATTGCAGCTGTGTGATTGTGGTTGGAAATGTAATACCCTACATCTGTCACATGTAAGACACATAGAAAAACGTGTATTTCTTATTGCATCAGAAACCCATTATTTTGGCCTTATAGCTTTTGCAACCTAATGATCTGGGTAGGAGATATTGCAATAACAGTTATCTGTCACATGTAGGCTGATTTGATTGCCCATCCATCCATTTATTTGCCCATCCATGTGTCAGCAACCATATTAACTCCTAAACTACTTTATTTGACACACACTCTTTCATTTGGGGACCATTTGCAAGTGAGATATAGATTTTCAGACTCTCCTCCAGTTCCAAGGAGAACAGGTGTCAAAGGTCAAATATACAAACTTTTAACTACCTGGTACAATGATATTTTGGAATATTTTATATCCAGCTTGCTACATGCATTCATAGAAAGCATGACAACACATTAGAGATGGAGTTTGGGTTACAACCCCGTAATCATTGTTGCAAGCATGTTTGGATTAGGAGCGGCAGGTATGGAAGGGTGTATGAGGGACGGGAGGAGTCATATAAAAGGTATGTGAATCTGATGGTTTTAGTTTCAAACTGATCAACAAATTACCAATCTGTCTATAAAGGTCACCTGTCTCAGAGGGAAAAATGTCCATTGTTAGCTGATGGTTTAAACTGAGTTAACATGTTATGGAAATTAAAGCAAAGCTATCCCAAAGACAGTCATGCATGCTCAGGTGCCCTGAATATTGAGGTGTCCATATGACAGGTGTCTTACTGATTATAAAGGTGTCCAGCAAGGCACGTAGGATTTTATATTACTGAAATATGAATGTAAAAGTTCTCACCTTTTTCAAGAAATATTTCCAACCTCAAAATGAAATTGTAAAAAGTTCCCTTGATTTAACTGCTCTTGTGGCAACACTGTGTCTGGCTCTCTGACGATTTCAGACTGAGCACTTGATGATATGTGGTTTCCCTTTCACAAGTTTTTCATACCATAGTCTCCCCATGCCAAGACAACATGATTATAACCCCCAAAAAAGCAAAGGAAGGTATGTAATTGCATTATTCAATCACAAATTAAAGCCCTCAATCCTTACAAGAAATTAACTGTACGAACCTCATCATTTAGCTAATTGTATTGCTGATCTCTACCCTGATTCAAGAAAGCATTTAATTGAGTGAGCCATATATTTGACAGGTGCCCCAACATTTACTCCAATGATAAACAAGCTGTTCTTAAGATAATGTTACAGCTTCACTTTACTGATTAATGCATTCTATAAAACAGAACAGTGACTTTACATATGGGGTCATTCAGGTACAAAATCTGACTATTACAATTTTGTCACTGTAGATCAAGCGACTTTGTTTTGCTGTTGAGAAAATAAGAAATCTGAGAAATTATAATTCATGAGAAATTAGTAATTTTCTCCCACTTTACCAGTATTTATTATCTGCCTTGTCTTTATACACAACTTATAGCATAATTCTTATATGAATGCAGCTAAACAAAAGCCGAATATTGAAAACTGAGAGTCTAGTATACAGAAATATATGAAACTAGGCCAAAGTTTAAAAATTGGTAGTCTAGGACAAGAAACTAGGCCAACATTTTAAAACTAAGAGTCCTGAATGAGAAACTAGCCCAAATTTTTAAAATTGGTAGTCTAAGACAAGCAACTAGGCCAACATTTGAAAATTGGTAGTGTAGGACAAGAAACTAGGCCAACATTTGAAAATTGGTAGTCTAGGACAAGAAAATAGGCCAATGTTTGAAAACTGAAAGTCCTGGACTAGAAAATGGAATGACTTTAAGAGAGGTCTACAAACAATGCAAAGCAGAAGCTTTCAATCTGAGAGATATTGCAAATGGTGTGTACAAGTTAGATTTTAAAAAATTAGATTTTGGATATGTATACAAATTAGATTTTGGATATCAAAAAGATACTACTGCAGCTATTGGTGTGTACATGTTTGATTTTGGAAATGTGTACAAGTTGGAGTCTGAATATAAATTGGATATTACTACAAATGGTGTGTACAAGTTATACTTTAGCAAGTTGTGTACAAGTTATTTTTAAAAAAAAATGTAAAACAGGATACTATTGCAAATGGTGTGTGCAAGTTAATTTTGGATATGTGTGCAAGTCATATTTTGGTAATAAAATAAGATACTATTATAAATTAATTTTTTAAAATATAAAACAGGATACTATTGCAAGTTGTTTGAACAAGTTAGATTCTGGAAATGCGTACAGTTTAATTTTGGATATGGCGGCACTTTATAATTTCATTATTTGCATAATCACTACATATTTGGTATTGTTAAAATAACTTTTAAATCCCTTAATATATTGTACAAATGGTGTAGATGGGTTACAGATTATACAGATTCGCCTAATGCTTCAGATGTGCGCCTATCAAAAAGATGCTAGCTCTGCTTGGTCCAGATGCTAGCTCTGCTTGGTCCAGGACTTCAAAGGTAAAGTATTTTTTAAAAAACAGTTGATAACTGTTTTTCCTTTTGTATATTTTATAATTCATTCACTACACTTATAAAAATTCATTTTAATATAGTGTACTGATAATGAATTCATCTTTTGAAAACATTGGTGCAGCCATTTCGTTTGCTTAAATCATGTATAATTAAATTTCTACCACAGCATTTGAAAGTAACACTGAATGATGCCACTGGGCATATTGTAAATGCAAAAAACTTCACCTTATACCTGTCACTCACTCAGAAATTTGTAATATCTGTGGACTACCCTCTTGGAGGAAGATGGCAGAGAGAAGCTAGATTGTAAATAGATGTGGACAATTCAACCATGAAGATTTCAGGTGTTGACTACACAGAATACAACCCAAAATGTCTGACTAATACAACAGAAACATAGAAAGGAGAAAACAAAATGTATTACTTACCCAGAATTCAATACAGCGTCCAAAATTGAATGGTCACCACCTTCCTCTGCAATAGTTACTATGCTGAAACCTGACCATGGCACTTGTGACAGCTGTAGAGTTACTTGGCAGATACAGTAAGTATCAGTTACATGTTATGGCAAATGACATTAGAGTACAAACAAAAGGGAAGAAATTGATCAATGGCGTTGACCTTGATGACTTAAAAAACCTGACTGTGATTCACCAGATGCCATCAAATTCAAAAACAAAGTGTACCATGGCTCATCCCTCAAACTTTTAATGATAGATGGATGGAATTATACTATTTTTGTCACCTTTGGAAGGGGTGGAGTTGAGGCTGGTGCAGTAATGCTAAACTTTACTGTTTATTACAAATGAAGAAACTTAAGTACAAAACTGAAATACAAACAATCATGAGTAGAATGTACCTATGCTTATCTACAAGTCAGTCCAAACTGCAAATAACACAGACTCAAACCAGCCATAAAATAACATCCTGGAACATCGTTGTCTTTGTTATCTAATTGATTTATAAATTCTATGAAACTGCATAGGCCCATATCTGACAGCACATTATGTGATAATGGGTCAAGATCCATGCCGAGACAGGAACATGTATGTACATTATTCAATTTAAATTAAATTTTTATTCATATTAATGTTTCGAACACAAAGTTGAATCTGATATTGCATATGAATTTTCATACATGAAACCACTTCAATTGAAATTAAGATAATATAATATATGCGATGAGGAACTGAAGAAACATTGTTAAATGACAAACATTACCCAATGTGACTTGATAGTGAATAAATTTGCACATAGGTATATATCAAATGTAATTTAGAGTATATATACTTACCTACATGTGTGGTATGTATTTCATGAAATCTTATTTACACATTCTAATACTTTTAATGCTTTTAAAGCGTTTTAAATTGACCGATTGCCAAAAAAGGCTGTAAAAACTGCACCGTATTTTGTAGCATACATCATATAGCATTTTCTTTAAATCAAAAGGTTATCTTTTGAACATATTAAATACAAAAAAGAAATTTGTATTTGTGATTTTAAAAAAGAAATTTAAATTTAAATTAAACTAAATTTGTACATGTTATAGTGTTTAAGGTGTCACTCCAAGATCTGACCTCCAGGTGTAATTAAATAATGATTGACTCAAAGTCAGGTATGCAGGTACTTTTGTCCACAGTGACTGTTATTTCCAGACAGGTGGGTCTTTATGTATGCAGTTCATTTAAACCAACATCAATGTTGACCAATAAAAACCTTTTTTAATGATTACTGCATTGATATAAATAATCAAAGTTTTCAACATCTTTATTATTTCTTTTGAATTTTTATAAATAAAAGTTTGGGACAGTTTTAGTTTGTATTAGGGCAACCACTTGCCTGACACCCTGAAAAACTTTAAATTCAGCAAAGGCAAGCTTACGTCCGCAATGTACATGCCTGAAGGCAAGTCCAAAAAATTGCAAGAGAATGAGAGGTCATGTTCACTTTTAATGCTTTTTATTCTGCAAGTTTAATATAATACATATATTTGCAACTTTTTCAGCATTTCATCTATTAAATGAACTCCCTGTTTCATTCACCCATCAACCCTTTATTCCACATGATCTTCAGTCAGTGTTCCATCATGTAGTCAATGTAAAGCTAAGATATTGCATTTTCATATATAGATATGAATGGGAATAAAAAAGTTATTTTTTAACTAGTCGGTTACATTTTAAATTCTAATATTTGTACATACACTGTTATGTTTTGTTATTTTCCATCTTGTAGTCATTTCCAATCAGTCTCACATTTTTAATGCAGACACGATAATGTTTATTGTTTTGGGGTTTAATGCCATTGTTCAGCACAAAATAGGCAATACGTGGTGGACTGTATAAATGATGGTGGAAGAATCTGGAGAAAAAAACAGTGAGAACCACTGACCCATGGGAAGCTACTAGCAGCTTTCTTACATACCTGCATTGGCTGGACCCTAGACTTGAACTCACAGGCAGTGGTGAGATGGCAGTGATCAGTGAAGGCAAGTCAGTTTTAGGCCACTCTGCCACCTGGGGCCCCATATGATAATGTGCATATTTATTATTTAAACCAAATTTTCACAAAATGGGAATAAATAATTTACTGTAACTTATCAGTTACATTTAAAATTAAGATGATCTCAAAACAATGTAACTTTGATTCTGTTTTATCAACCTAAGTTTAGCATAATTAACATGTTAACTCTGCCCATTTCATAATGATTCTGTATAGGTGTGATAAGATGTAAACTTAAGAATAGCAAAATTTTGGCGCACAGTAAATTTGTTAAGGACAGAGCGCACTTGGTAGGAAATTATGCAAGAGGCAAATCAAGGGTAATTAAGTCCAATGCTATGGTCCACATCAATGTGCATCACAAAATTGCACAGGTTGGAATTTGAATGTGCATCATAAATTGCACAGGTTGGAATTTCAATGTGCATCATAAAAATAGACAGGTTGGAATTTCAATATGTCAGATATGGTTCATATTTAAATTCCAAGTATCCCAACTGGTGGTTACATGATTATCATCTTGTCATTGTTCATACACAATACCCGATGTCACTGTTAATGTCATAAAAATCATTAATAAACCTGTTTTAATATTTGCACAGATTCATTTGCATTGTTTACTGTCAAATACAACTATTTACATCCTTTTATCACAAAGCTGCTATTGGTTTGGTTAGTAACTGATCACTGGTTATTTATGAGTCCTTGGAACTTATTTGGGGGTGTGTGCATGTGTGTGCATATGTGTGTCTGTGATTTGGATTTTTAATGTAGCTTCAACAATTTTTCAGTCATATCGCTACGATGTCTGCAGCGTGTCAGTTTATAGTGATGTCTAGCACTAGAGCATTATGCCTCAGACATGTATCATCATGTCCCACCTAGTCACATTATTTTGACACCAGGCCGACCAGTCCTAACACTAAACTCTAAACGCTGAGCACCAAGCGCCTCAGGCAGCTGACAGTACACTTTTTAGGAGTCTTTTGAATGACTTGGCTGGGGTTTGAACAAGTGACCTCCTGCATCTGAGGTGGATGCTCTTGCCACTTACGGCATTGGAGTGGTCTTAAAATCAAATAAAGATGCATGCAACAAAAGCATCAATACATTATTGATTGTTACAACTAGAACACTTCAACCAAACAATGTGACATAGTATTTGAATCAGCTAGGCTACGATAACACTAATGATGGTGGTGGTAGAAGCATCAGATGGTTTATTTAGAGAAGGTAGTTCATGTTGATAGTTGTAGCAGTAGTAGTGATGATGGTGACAGCACAACAAAGGAAAAGGAAGGTAAGGAAAAAGATGATGACTATAATGACAACAAATGAAGAAGAAATGACTATGACCAGGGCCAGCCCTACCAAATAGGCCAACTAGGCAGCTATAAGTTTCATTTTTATAAGTCTTTGGTATAATTGAAATAAGGTTCAAACCCATGACTTTCTGCATCCGAGACAGACACTCTAACCACAAGGCCGTAAATGTATTTGGTGAAACCCTAACTGCTTAGTATTATTATTCATATGTGACAATATTTTAACTATTCAAATACATACACAAACAGTATAGAGAAAGCTAACCTGAGGCTTTCATCCTCCCAATAAAGACTTCATCAGCTGACTGACTGAATCTCTACCGACTGTTAAGATTACTCGATGGAATTGTGAGCAATGTTAACAGATTGTCCCAGATGTGTGGCAAGTTGGAATGGCACGTCCCTGTTCAGTGTCGTTTGTATGTATTCTGAAGCCAAATTTTCTCGACGTAAGATTTTTACAGAGTTGCGAGTTACAGTATGGCCAGTGTAGAAATCTAAGCTTTCTCTATATTGTTTATCTATGTGATTGAACAGTTAAAAGATTGTGAAATAAGGATTTATCAAAGAAACTGATACCTTGCACACCCAATTATAAACAGTGTCGAATCAGATCTGCTGGGGTAACATGTTTCTCTAAAGAAAAAAGTAGAACAAATAAGTGTAACATAGATCTATCAACATTAAGTGTAACAGAGATCTATCATCAATAAGTGTAACATAGATCTGTTATCAATAAGTGTAACATTGATCTGTCATCAATAAGTGTAACATAGATCCATCATCAATAAGTGTAGCGTAGATCTGTCATCAATAAGTGTAGCATAGATCTGTCATCATATATTGTTCTGACAAATTGGAATGATATAAGCTTTACAATTGAATCAGTCACGAGTAGAACAAATACACAGAGTTGGATTCCCAAATCTACCAACACACTATACACTGACAGATCTGCAGTGTCAAATTGCTTATCAGCAGTCATGAGTAGAACAAATAGAATGGATCTGTTGTTGTATAATGCACCAACAGATCTGCAGTGTCTACATTGTTTCCTTAAAGTCACAAGTGAAATATCACAGATGCACCTCAATCATTGCTTAATTGGCATACTACTGTATACTTGAAGTTATGAGTAGAACAAATGCACAGATCAAGATATAAAAATGCACAGTACACTGACAGTTCAGCAGGATTTAAAATCTGTATTAATGTCACAATACAGAGACAGATAGCAGGATTTATATACTGTATTAAAGCCACAATATATTGACAGATTTACAATCTATAATAAAGTCTCAATATACTGAAAGATTTACAATCTATATTAATGTCACAATACACTAACAGATTTACTATCTGTATTAAAGTCACAATATACTGACAGATTTACAATATGTAATAAAGTCACAATACACTGACAGATATACAATCTGTCTGAAAGTCACAATGTACCAACAGATCAGTAGGATTTACAATCTGTATTAAAGTTAATACACCAACAAATTTAATATCTGTATTAAAGTCACAATATATTGAAAGATTTACAATCTCTATTAAAGTCACAATATATTGACAGATCAGCAGAATTTACTAGTGTATTAAAGTCACAACACACTAACATATTTACAATCTTTATTAAGGTCACAATAAACTGACAGATTTACAATCTGTAATAAAGTCACAACACAATGACATGTACAAACTGTATTAAAATCACAATGTACCAACAGATCATCAAGATTTACAATCTGTAATAAAGTTTATACACCAACAAATTTAATATCTGTATTAAAGTCACAATATACCAACAGATTTACAATTTGTATTAAAGTTACAATATACCAACAGATTTACAATCTGTATTAAAGTCACAACACACTGACATATTTACAATCTGTATTAAGGTCACAATATACTGACAGATTTACAATCTGTATTAAAGTCACAATATACTGACAGATTTACAATCTGTATTAAGGTCACAATATACTGACAGATTTACAATCTGTATTAAAGTCACAATATACTGACAGATTTACAATCTGTATTAAGGTCACAATATACTGAAAGATTTACAATCTGTATTAAGGTCACAATATACTGACAGATTTACAATCTGTATTAAGGTCACAATATACTGACATATTTACAATCTGTATTAAAGTCACAATACACTGACATATTTACAATCTGTATTAAGGTCACAATACACTGACATATTTACAATCTGTATTAAGGTCACAATATACTGACAGATTTACAATCTGTATTAAGGTCACAATATACTGACAGATTTACAATCTGTATTAAAGTCACAATACACTGACATATTTACAATCTGTATTAAGGTCACACTATACTGACAGATTTACAATCTGTATTAAGGTCACAATATACTGAAAGATTTACAATCTGTATTATTCACAATATACTGACATATTTACAATCTGTATTAAGGTCACAATATACTGACAGATTTACAATCTGTATTAAGGTAACAATATACTGAGAGATTTACAATCTGTATTAAGGTCACAATATACTGAGAGATTTACAATCTGTATTAAGGTCACAATATACTGACAGATTTACAATCTGTATTAAGGTCACAATATACTGACAGATTTACAATCTGTATTAAGGTCACAATACACTGACATATTTACAATCTGTATTAAAGTCACAATATACTGACAGATTTACAATCTGTATTAAAGTCACAAAAAGAATAGTCTATACCTTGATCAGCCATCACATTATGCAATGGCAGATTAGAGTCTACACTGTTAGACAATTAAATACAATTTTTGAAACAACCTCCCTACCCCACCTAAGATGCTACCAGCTTGAGATTCAAGATCTGGTTTTTAAAGTCCACCTACAAGATAAGTAAAGAACTTCCCTTCCTATAGTTTCCTCAATTCCACCATTAATATATCAGCTCTGGCAACTGATATCTATAGAAAATTGTAATAAATAGGTTTTTGTTGCAGAGGAAGATATTTATGGTGGCAAGGTCTTTTTAATGACTGTTCTGCATCTCAAGATAATCTAGATTCAAACAAATCAAACTCTTTTTTTACTAGACATATATAATTTAATCTTGTGACTTGTTGGCTATATGTGCATCTTGCAAAATCTTCTCACTGTGCTTTATTAAACATTATGTATTTCATTTTCTATAATGTTATGATTATAGTGGAATAAACAGCTGCATCCATTGCTATAATTAACTGCAAAGTGTTAAGAACCTGTTTCCCTTCATAAGACAGTGATAATACCGTATATACTCAAGTAAAGTCACACCCAACTTCTTAATGCAAACAACATATGCCCTGAACTAGCAACACATAAAGACCTGCAGAACCAAGTCTCAGACTGATTAATCCAAGCACACTCCACAGACCTAGATCTGGCAGTGAATCATGCAACAGTGAATCTGGGTCTATGCTATTTGATATGGAAGTATATATGGTTAATAATTTTTTTAGGCCATTGTCATCTTATCTTTTTGCAAGAATACAGACACTCACCTAACCAGACAAACACTATAAACAAACACTCACCTAACCAGACCACTCATCTAACCAGACAAACACTATAACCAAAACATGCACATCAGGTCCACCTCTTCTATTATTATTATTTCTATACTCTATTTACAAAATGTTGCCACACTCCCCAACCCAACCTTTTATTATAATTTTCATACTCAATATAAAAGACACCTGCCCATAAACAACATTTATTTTGGATTCTCAAGTGACCTTTGGAGACACGTTTCACTGTAGATCTATCAAACCATATTCCAATGGCTATGGTAATTATACTAACTGCTACACTGGTAACAGCAAAAGATCACTGCTCCCAAAATCTGTAAAAGTCCCAACATCACAGTATACAATTTCTACATGGAATCTACAGGAAATCTTAGTTCTAACACTTTCTTCTGATATCCAACAGCACTGAAGTTACATGTATCCATCTCTAATTATTCCACTAATGAACATCATGACCAATCCCCCCCCCCCGACCTCAATCTTAGAGAACTGATTATAAAAGTCTTCAACAAGTGACTTGCATATAATAAAAAAACATCCTCTTATTTTATCTTGATGTCTTTATGAAAATCGAATTGCAGCACCCTTAATGCATCATCAATCTATGCATAAGCACATATGGATTAGCTAAGACATTTTACTGGAAAGTTTAGCAACAAATAGATGTTCCCACAGGTGTGACCTGTGTTATAATCCCATCCCATCCCCACCTTCATTTATCTAAATTTTGTTGGTAAAGATGCAGGGCTGGAACCTTCCAAAATGCGTACATAGCATAGTTTACTGAACAGTACTCAGCTTAGCTGACCATATGCACATAGCTCAGTTTGCAGCCTGGAAAGACGAACAAAATCAGTAATCATGTAAAGGAGGTAAAAGTCAACAGTCTTCACTTACTTTTGTTTATTATTTTGTAATTAATTTCTTTTTCTTAAAAACCAAAATGCTTTGCTCGTTAATTAAGAAAAGGATAATGAGTACAATAAAACCAGTCTTGAGACCACTTCAGCCAAAGAAACGTGATCCCTCAATATGGTATCTCACTGGTGGTCATAAAATTAAGTGTAGTGGTCCCAAACTGTAACACTAAGGTTGTCATAGATGTGTACTGTGATATAAACATGATGCCTTATAATGGGATACTGTGATATAGACAAGGTCATCTTATACTGAGGTACTGTGATATAGACAAGAGTGCCTTATAAAAGGGTACTGTGGTCCATACACCATCTTACAATGGGGTACATTATACACAGAACCTTTATAATTCCATCATTCACGGGAACCATAAAAGTACAATGTGATATAGACAAGATTGTCTTATACTGGCATACATTATAGACACTACAGTGATCTCTTAACCTAACACTTTTAAAGGAGCCATACAAGTGCAGCAATCTATGCAAATGGAAACGTTGTAATCCATCTGTCTTATATCAGAGACAGTGTAATACTGAGGTACTTTATAATGAGATATTTGACCATATGTTATATCAGCGATAGTATTGTAGTGAGGTACTTTATAATAAGATATTTGACCGTATCTGTTATATCAGGGGCAGTGTTGTACTGAGGTACTTTTGAGATATTTGACCATAGCTGTGTTATATCAGAGGCAGTGTTATAATGAGGTACTTTATGAAATTTGTTGTATCAGAGATAGTGCTTTATAATGAGACATTTTACATATTTGTGTTATATTAGTGTTGTACTGAGGTACTTTATAATGAGATATTTGACATATGTGTTATATCAGAGACAGTGTTGTACTGAGGTACTTTATGAGATATTTGACATATGTGTTATATCAGAGACAGTATTGTACTGAGGTATTTTATGAGATATTTGACCATATATGTGTTATATCAGGGACAGTGTTATAATTGGGTGCTTTATAATGAGGATACACATTTTTGTACATAGAAAGTCTGATCTTTAATGACTTGTGGTCTTAAGAGAGGTGTTACCGTATGTCCTGATAATATTTTGAACCAAACTGTCCTCACATTTTATTTTCCTTGGGCAACACCCTATGTAAGACATGCATTATATCATAAAAACATTATCTTGGTGTAATGCAACAAAATTATCTGCATACCACCCATTTAAAATTAAAAAATAGTTTATGTGCATAAATACAATATAACTTGTATTAAGTTCCTAAAATATATATGTAAACACTGTTACACCTGTCTCAATGTATCAAATAAGAAATTTAATGTTTAACAAAATATTACAACACCCAAAAGTATAAACTGCATTTTTTAAATGTTGTCTTGACATACTTTGGTAACTTGTCTAGGCTGTCAACTTACATTTTACAACATTCACCTTACACTTTACAACTCTCATTCAACAGTTTTATAATGCTCACCTTAAGTTTTATGACTCCCACCTTAAGTTTTATGACTCCCACCTTAAGTTTCATGACTCCCACCTTAAGTTTCATGACTCCCACCTTAAGTTTTATGAATCCCACCATAAGTTTTATGACTCTCATGTTAAGTTTTATGACTCCTACCTTCAGTTTTAAGACTTCCACCTTAAGTTTTATGACTCCCACCTTAAGTTTTATGACTCTCATGTTAAGTTTTATGACTCCCACCTTAAGTTTTAAGACTCCCACCTTAAGTTTTATGACTCACACCTTAAATTTTAAGACTCCCACCTTAAGTTTTATGACTTCCACCTTAAGTTTTATGACTCCCACCTAAGTTTTATGACTCCCACCTAAGTTTTAAGACTCCCACCTTAAGTTTTATGACTCCCACCTAAGTTTTATGACTCCCATCTTGTTTTATGACTCTCATGTTAAGTTTTATGACTCCCACCTTAAGTTTTAAGACTCCCACCTTAAGTTTTATGACTCCCACCTTAAATTTTATGACTCCCACCTTAAGTTTTATGACTCACACCTTAAATTTTAAGACTCCCACCTTAAGTTTTATGACTCCCACCTAAGTTTTATGACTCCCACCTAAGTTTTAAGACTCCCACCTTAAGTTTTATGACTCCCACCTAAGTTTTATGACTCCCATCTTGTTTTATGACTCTCATGTTAAGTTTTATGACTCCCACCTTAAGTTTTAAGACTCCCACCTTAAGTTTTATGACTCCCACCTAAGTTTTATGACTCCCATCTTGTTTTATGACTCTCATGTTAAGTTTTATGACTCCCACCTTAAGTTTTATGACTCTCATGTTAAGTTTTATGACTCCCACCTTAAGTTTTAAGACTCCCACCTTAAGTTTTATGACTCTCATGTTCAGTTTTATGACTCCCACCTTAAGTTTTAAGACTCCCACCATAAGTTTTATGACTCCCACCTTAAGTTTTAAGACTCCCACCTTAAGTTTTATGACTCCCACCTTGTTTTATGACTCTCATGTTAAGCTGTATGACTCCCACCTTAAGTTTTAAGACTCCCACCTTAAGTTTTATGACTCCCACCTTAAGTTTTATGACTCTCATGTTAAGTTTTATGACTCCCACCTTCAGTTTTATGACTCCCACCTTAAGTTTTATGACTCCCACCTTAAGTTTTATGACTCTCACCTAAGTTTTAAGACTCCCACCATAAGTTTTAAGACTCCCACCTTAAGTTTTAAGACTCCCACCTTAAGTTTTATGACTCCCATCTAAGTTTTATGACTCCCATCTTGTTTTATGACTCTCATGTTAAGTTTTATGACTCCCACCTTAAGTTTTATGACTCTCATGTTAAGTTTTATGACTCCCACCTTAAGTTTTAAGACTCCCACCTTAAGTTTTATGACTCCCACCGTAAGTTTTAAGACTCCCACCTTAAGTTTTATGACTCCCACCTTGTTTTATGACTCATGTTAAGTTTTATGACTCCCACCTTAAGTTTTAAGATTCCCACCTTAAGTTTTATGACTCCCACCTTCAGTTTTATGACTCTCATGTAAGTTTTATGACTCCCACCTTCAGTTTTAAGACTCCCACCTTAAGTTTTATGACTCCCACCTTAAGTTTTATGACTCCCACCTAAGTTTTAAGACTCCCACCTTAAGTTTTATGACTCCCACCTAAGTTTTATGACTCCCATCTTGTTTTATGACTCTCATGTTAAGTTTTATGACTCTCATGTTAAGTTTTATGACTCCCACCCTAAGTTTTAAGACTCCCACCTTAAGTTTTATAACTCTCATGTTAAGTTTTATGACTCCCACCTTAAGTTTTAAGACTCCCACCGTAAGTTTTATGACTCCCACCTTAAGTTTTAAGACTCCCACCTTAAGTTTTATGACTCCCACCTTGTTTTATGACTCTCATGTTAAGCTGTATGACTCCCACCTTAAGTTTTAAGACTCCCACCTTAAGTTTTATGACTCCCACCTTAAGTTTTATGACTCTCATGTTAAGTTTCATGACTCCCACCTTCAGTTGTAAGACTCCCACCTTAAGTTTTATGACTCCCACCTTAAGTTTTATGACTCCCACCTTAAGTTTTATGACTCCCACCGAAGTTTTAAGACTTCCACCTTAAGTTTTATGACTCCCACCTAAGTTTTATGACTCCCATCTTGTTTTATGACTCTCATGTTAAGTTTTATGACTCCCACCTTAAGTTTTATGACTCCCACCTTAAGTTTTATGACTCCCACCTAAGTTTTATGACTCCCATCTTGTTTTTTGACTCTCATGTTAAGTTTTATGACTCCCACCTTAAGTTTTATGACTCTCATGTTAAATTTTATGACTCCCACCTTAAGTTTTATGACTCCCACCTTAAGTTTTATGACTCCCACCTTAAGTTTTATGACTCCCACCTTAAATTTTATGACTCTCATGTTAAGTTTTATGACTCCCACCTTCAGTTTTAAGACTTCCACCTTAAGTTTTAAGACTCCCACCTTAAGTTTTATGACTCCCACCTTAAGTTTTATGACTACCACCTTAAGTTTTATGACTCCCACCTAAGTTTTATGACTCCCATCTTGTTTTATGACTCTCATGTTAAGTTTTATGACTCCCACCTTAAGTTTTATGACTCTCATGTTAAGTTTTATGACTCCCACCTTAAGTTTTATGACTCCCACCTTAAGTTTTATGACTCTCATGTTAAGTTTTATGACTCCCACCTAAGTTTTATGACTCCCATCTTGTTTTATGACTCATGTTAAGTTTTATGACTCCCACCTTAAGTTTTATGACTCTCATGTTAAATTTTATGACTCCCACCTTAAGTTTTATGACTCTCATGTTAAGTTTTATGACTCCCACCTTAAGTTTTAAGACTCCCACCTAAGTTTTATGACTCCCATCTTGTTTCATGACTCTCATGTTAAGTTTTATGACTCCCACCTTAAGTTTTAAGACTCCCACCTTCAGTTTTATGACTCTCATGTTAAGTTTTATGACTCCCACCTTAAGTTTTATGACTCCCACCTTAAGTTTTATGACTACCACCTTAAGTTTTATGACTCCCACCTAAGTTTTATGACTCCCATCTTGTTTTATGACTCTCATGTTAAGTTTTATGACTCCCACCTTAAGTTTTATGACTCTCATGTTAAGTTTTATGACTCCCACCTTAAGTTTTATGACTCTCATGTTAAGTTTTATGACTCCCACCTTAAGTTTTAAGACTCCCACCTTAAGTTTTATGACTCCCACCATAAATTTTACGACTCCCACCTTAAGTTTTAAGACTCCCACCTTAAGTTTTATGACTCCCACCTTAAGTTTTAAGACTCCCACCTTAAGTTTTATGACTCCCACCATAAGTTTTATGACTCCCACCTTAAGTTTTAAGGCTCCCACCTAATGCTTAAATTCTTTTGTTATTTATTATACCAACTGAACAGATTCCAATCAACAACAAAATATTTACTCCCAAAATATGAACTCCAGAAAATCTTGATACTTGCAAAGAAATTTCTTTAAATTTAAACACTGATTCTCTTTTTAAAATCACAAATTTACAGATATTTTCCAAGAGGTGAGAATTTTCTTTTATATAAAAAAGCTCTTGCAAAAAAAGACTAAGAAAGAAATGTATTGCTAGACAAATATCTGTACCACTTGATTTATTTTTTAACTTTTGTATAACCATACCATAATATATAGGGTAACAAGCATGGTTGACTCTAAAATGTATATCACATTAACCAGAGGCCCTTGGAATACATAAAGATTTAGTACTGCTGTCACTGTTACACAGTAGAACACTCTATTTGTCAAACTACTAATTATGAGACAAGATAATGTACACACCTGCTTAACTCCCCCAACATATATCACCTGTCCCCAAAACCTTATATATCCCAGCACAAGACCATCCTGTTCATCAATAATCCCCAAACTTACTATACACACTTGTTTATAAGCTAAGTGCAAACTGCATAGACCCAGATCTGCCACTGCTTAATAAAGCATCAGATCCAGGTGTATGCAGTTCACTGGGAGTAATCAGTAGAACAATCAAATGGACCTTGACTTGCCATCGCATAATGTGCAAGCACATCTCGGTCAATATAGCTTGTTAGGAGTAATCAGTAGAACAAACAAGAGACCCTGATCTACCATCACCTAATGGGCAGACAGATCTGAGTCTATGCATATTGGAATAATCATGAGAACAAACCAATGTATTGAGTGTGAGAACATATTATTTGATTATCTATGATAAAATTTGATTTTTCGTCAAATAAAGATTGTATAGATACAACACCAATGAAAATATCACATCAAAGCCTCAACAAGAACAATGCCCAAGCTTATAAAAGTTGTCTGTCCATCACTGTAAAGAATCTGATCCTGGATTATCATGCAATTTGCAGTTGACCTTGTGTGCACATACACACAAACACACACACACACACCAGCTCGGCTTGCAATCTGGCAAATTTTGCAGCAACATGAAAATAGATTTTCAAATTCAGTCATGAAATGATTGTTTCATTCCATTTTAATTTTCACTGTATTAGTCTTGCGCTCTCCATTTTCTACAATATGCACTTGTTTATCCAAGATCTATCACTAGGTCTAAATGTAATAGTTTGGTATGGTACTATGTCAAGTACTATGTCTAAAGGAGTTGGTTTTGTTTGGTAATGGGTCTGGAACAAGGTCTAAATATATATATTGGTTTGGTACTAGGTCTAAATGGCTTGATTTGGTTTGGTACTAGGTCTAAATGGTTTGGTTTGGTTTGGTACTAGGTCTAAATGGTTTGGTTTGGTTTGGTACTAGGTCTAAATGGTTTGGTTTGGTTTGGTACTAGGTCTAAATGGTTTGGTTTGGTTTGGTACTAGGTCTAAATGGTTTGGTTTGGTTTGGTACTAGGTCTAAATGGTTTGGTTTGGTTTGGTACTAGGTCTAAATGGTTTGGTTTGGCTCGGTATTTTGTATTACAGAAAACAAGTATGTTACTTTGTGTTGGAGTGCATTGCCCTCAGACACACCAATGTGGTTGACTTAAGGCTGATATGATGGGAGCATTTGAACCTGACCCTTTAGGGCCCCAATGGAGCACACTTAGCAATGAACCACTGTTGCTCTCAGACCTGAATGTATGCACCATGGAGTATGTAAAGTTTTACTTTCAAATAATCCTGCCATTGACTGTGCATGGGAAATCTTAATTATTATTATTAATTATTATTATTTTTGTGGGGGGAGGGTATTTTTGTCTAAATAAGATCAAGTTGCCAACAACACAGACCCAGATCTGTTGTTGCATATTGCTCTGGCAGATATAGATCTATACAGTTTTTTAATGTCTAATCACAAGAATAAACATCCAATATCTTGATTAACAGAGACATAGATATGTCAGTGCATTGTGCCATAGCAGATCATGTTATATTACTGTATCTAATATATTGTCATACTTCATCAATTCTTCCAAATTATATTAACCGCTCCGGTGGCCTAGTGGTTAGAGCGTCCGCCCCGGAAGCGGGAGGTCGTCGGTTCGATCCCCGGCCGAGTCATACCAAAGACTTACAAAAATGGTACTAACAGCTGCCTCGCTTGACGCTCAGCATTAAGAGGTTAGTGTTAGGACTGGTCGGCCTGGTGTCAGGATAATGTGACTGGGTGAGACATCATGCTACATGTCTGCGGCATGATGTCTCAGTGCTAGACATCACTATAAACTGCCTGAATGCAGACATCGTAGCGATATGACTGAAAAAGTGTTAAAGCTACGTTAAAAATCCTAATCAAACAAACAAACCAAATTATATTTGTACCTGCTAATTTGCCACAATCGCAAAGACTCATTTCTCATTCCCCATGGCTTTTGATGTACTGTGATTGGAATACATAAATATTCTTTGTTTAGTCAAAGATAAAAAGTTTTAACTTACCCACCTGCCTGCATAATGTGTGTGTTATTCAATAATTAAAGTCTTTGTCTATTATGTGCTCTATCTTTCAATCTACCTGTCAAATGCTTACCTGCATATTAAGAACACCTGTTTATAATGAAGACTCACCTTTTGTCCCTTGAATGGCCATTACCTGTGTGTGTGTGTGTATGTGTGCAATCTATACTTTTCTCAATTGTATTTCAAGAAAATTTGGATAATTTTTAGATTAATAATCCTATAATCTTCAAATTGAACCATGTACATGTAATTGGTAAACACTGCAAGGTATATCACCTTAAGAAGCAATAAGGTACAGTAAATATTTACTCCGTTACACAAGAAAGAATGGGACACATTACTAATAAAAATGAAACAATTCATATACAGACAATATTGAAATATACAGACGATATTGAAATATAAATAATTTTTATATTACAAAGCAACAGTAGTGAAAGTCAATAATGAGTAAGGTTATGGTATTTAGAAGTTTTCCATGAATTTGAAATAATGTTTGTATTGCCTCATATTGTTTTTGTTATTAGTTTATATGCATTATATTGTTATTGTATTATATCAGTTTATATGGCATTATATTGTTATTGTATTATATCAGTTTATATGGCATTATGTTGTTATTGTATTATATCAGTTTATATGGCATTATGTTGTTATTGTATTTTAAATTATTTTATATGGAATTGTATTGTTATTGTATTATATCAGTTTATATGGCATTATGTTGTTATTGTATTATATCAGTTTATATGGCATTATGTTGTTATTGTATTTTAAATTATTTTATATGGAATTGTATTGTGATTGTATTATATCAGTTTATATGGCATTATGTTGTTATTGTATTTTAAATTATTTTATATGGAATTGTATTGTTATTGTATTATATCAGTTTATATGGCATTATATTATTATTGTATTTTAAATTATTTTATATGGAATTGTATTGTTATTGTATTATATCAGTTTATATAGGATTATATTGTTATTGTATTATATTAGTTCATATGGCATTATATTGTTATCGTATTATATTACTTTACATGAGATATATTATTATTGTATTTTAAATTGGTTGATATGGAATTATATTGTTACTGTATGATATTAGTTTATATTTGATTATACTGTTTTTGTACTTCCTTACTATGTTTAATCATTTTATCCAAGTTAACTACGTAATTTTGAAATATTATATCATTATAAAATCAAGGGCATTTTTGGAAATGGTAATGTTACTGATTTCTGCTACAGAATACTATGTAATTTAATCTTATTTGAGTGAATCAGACAGTCTTATTATTGTAAATTATCCACATTTCTTATTTGAGTGAATCAGACAGTCTTATTATTGTAAATTATCCACATTTCTGCATGTTCTTTAAACATGACCCACAATTCTAAACGTATCCTTTTGATCATTTGTGAGCAATATCTTTTGATCCTCATCAAACATGTCCCATCCCTGTTTAAGCAACTTTGATCAGAACATGTGACAAAAGGAAACAATATATCCATACTTACAAGTACTTACTCAATGGCAAACTACACAGATCCAGATCTGCCACCACATAATGTCCTGATAGTTCTGGTTTTATGCAGTTTTGTTTGGACAACAAATCAGTAGAACAAACAACACAGGATTTATCGATCAACGCATTATGTGTTGGCAGAACTGGGTGAATACAGATTTTTTTAGGAAAAAATGAGTACCTGGTATAACAAACAACGCAGGATTTATCTGCCAGCGCATTATGTGACGGCAGAACTGGGTTTATGTAAGCTGGACTAGATCTATGCATCGCTACATACAACATATGTCCTTAAATGTTTCCTCAGGGCCAAAGGGCCTTCAAAGGTTTTCTCAAATTGCCAGCAGTGTCTATCAAATTATTTAACAACATATTTGTTTCTTTGTAATTGAACTAAAACTTTTTGAGAAATACAGATATTCGGAACAACTGATTCAATTATGCATCATGAACATATTTGACAATACTTGTTTCTAAAAGTCATTTTTAAACGTTAGGATTTCTTGGTAAATTTGCTGAAATAACATCTAATATTTCTTTCACTAATTTTTAAGCTACACTCTTTTAAATGATGACAAACAAATCATTTGTTGTATCAATTAGTTTATTTTTTATATGATGTCAACCAAATATGTGCTGTTTATACTTGCTTGTGTATTCTAACAGCAATTTCTACAATGAGCAAATCTGTGTGTGTGCATGTGTGTGTGTGTGTGATTTTGCTTTTTAATATAGCTTTAACAATTTTTCAGCCATATTGCTATGGTGTCTGCTGTGTGGCAGTTTATAGTGATGTCTAACACTGAAGCATTATGCCACAGACATGTAGCATGATGTGCCACCCAATATGAGTCACATAATCCTGACACCAGGCTGACCCATCGCAACACTAACCTCTTAATGTTGAGCACCTAGTGAGGCAGCTGTTATTATGATTTTTATGTCTTTGATATGACTCAGCCAGGCTTCTAAAGCATAACCTCCCACATCCAAGGTGGATGCCATAACCACTAGACCACATGAGAAGTGAGAGAACATCTAGCTCCATGCAGTTTGTTACAATAAACAAAAGGGTCTACTTTGTTTTCTATTGAACTTAACTAATAAGCGAGTATATATGGTAATAAGCGAGTATATACGGTAATAAGCGAGTATATACGGTAATAAGCGAGTATATACTGTAATAAGCAGAGTATATATGGTTAAAATAATGCAATTCTTCCTGCTGCTATTTATTTATGATGCAGATAAAAAAATGAAAGTACAATATAACAAAATCTGTAAAAATGTTATTTATTCTTACTCAAATAAACCTCAATGATAAAAAAAAACAACCTGCATAAGTATAGCTAAAATAGAGAAATGGCGTAAATGTAAATATACTCTTGACTCTCCCAGATAATGCCCAAATCCCTGATGGAGATGGATATAAAGAGAAGGGCTGTAACTCATTTTAAAATACACAAAAATTATGTCTTATACTATATTCAACTACAGGTCAAAGCAGTGATCTGTTGTTGTTGTTGTTGTAGGGTTTAATGCCATTTTTCTGAACACAATAGGCTATACATGGTGGCCAGTATTAATGGTGGAGGGGTTGAGGAAGAACCCGGGAAAATCCCTGGAAAGAACCACCGACCCACAAGAAGCTACTGGCAAGCTTTCTCACATACCCACATTGGCCGAATCTGAGACTCAAACCCATACATGGTGGCCAGTATTAATGGTGGAGGGGTTGAGGAAGAACCCGGAAAAATCCCTGGAAAGAACCACCAACCCACAAGAAGCTACTGGCAAGCTTTCTCACATACCCACATTGGCCGAATCTGAGACTCAAACCCATGCAGACAGAGGTGAGATGGCAATGATCTGTAATGGACAGCTCTTTAGACCACTTGAGGCCACACAGTGATCTGTTGGTAAGCAAAGACTCAGGTGATGCACTTAAAATTTAAGAAGTTTTTTTTGCAAACAGATATGTTGTGCTAATGACATATGTACCAATTTAAGGTGGAAAAAAAATGGGCAATAACTTTAGCAAAAACTATGGGAGCAAAATGATGTGTTCATACATGTATGCCCCAATTCAGATTACGACCAATATTTACAAAGTTTCATGCTATCCATAAAAATGTCTGGACTAGTCTAGAAAGACAGACAATAGATTACTGATATACTCCCACTGGGTACTTAAATTTGTCATAAGGATTACTGACATACTTCCACCATGGTATATAAATTTATCATAAGGATTACTGATATAATCCCACCTGGGTATATACTTTTTCATAAGGATTACCGATATACTACCACCAGGGTATATAAATTTATCATTAGGATTACTGATATACTATCACCTGGGTATATATATTATCACAAGGATACTGATATACTCCCACTGAGTACATACATTTTTCATAAGGATTACTGATATATTCCAATAAGGTATATAAATTAATGTGAAGATTACTAATATACTCCCACCTGGGTATTGTTATGTATATTTGATATAAGTCATTTATATTTATTTTTATTTTTGTTTGTTTGTTAGATTTAAATTTGGCATTTTAAGTTTTAAGATTCATTCATTGAAAGGGGGGTGGGGTGCCCTGTACTTTACAGAATAAACACCAGGTGTTGACCTCATTTCTGACCTGGTTTCAGAGTTGTAAACAAGCTTTTAAAATAATTGGTTGGTTCCAAGGACAAAATGGAGTTTTGTATAAACATCTTTCTATTTTAGTTGGGTCATACGCTGTTTACGTGATTTCTTGAACGTAAAATTGTTCTGAGAGATTCTTGAAGATTGTGACCCCTTTCTTGTTTACGTAAACACAGGTATATAAACGATGTTTTGGAGCGAGTTATTCAGTAGAAGTTGGGCTTTTAGAATATTAAGTTGTGTCTTTTTGAGTTATTTTAAATTACCTTGTACTGGAAATTATGTCAATTCGTTTGGATCAAGAGGAATTATTTTGTTATTTATCTGGAAAAGAATTGTGCTCATAGAAATTTTATTAACAAGAACTGACTTCATCAAGTGACATCGTCTTCCATATTGGATACTTCGCTGGGATTCAAACTTAGAACTATTTGGACATTTTATTACCAAGACTTTTGCAATTTCTCTAGTGGATAGTATTTTGAATTATTTTGGATTAATTTTGTAATTGATTCTTAAAACTGTAAGTTTATTTTTTCTTTTCTGGAAAATATTTGTGCTCAATAAATTGTTTTTTAAGTTTTTACAAGCTTGTTATTTTCACTCTTTCTGTGTTACTGTTTATTTGAGCCTAAGCATGTAACAGTATATAAATTTATCATAAGGATTACTGAGATACTCCCACCTGGGTAATAAATTGATCACAAACAGTGCCTTATCAGCATCTAAACATTTAGACATGCTTTAATATGAAAATCTGTTTTATTCTGCATTGCTAAAACTTCCCATCTCATGAATTCTTTAGCCCATACATGTAAACTGTTTCAAAAGTTATGTTTTTAAGTCATAGTGCATATGAATCATGGTGGGTGGGGTGGGGGGAAGTGGTGATGGGAGGACAGGAAGGTTGGTGGGATTTATTTTTTAATTAAAACAATTACTGCCCCCTCATATAGCTGGTCAAAAAAATGAGTTTTAGAAAATAAATAGTTAAACCTATTATATTACTTTTACAAATATATTATGTTCAGATCAACAAAAAATAAAATATAATGGTTCTAAACAAAGTCCAAAATCCCCCTTCCACACCCCCACTAACAAAATTAAATGGTCAGTTCTGTATATAACCCCCTAACACTTTACCATGTAAATTTGTACAGAACACATTAATTAATTATTATTTGAAATTATTTATATTATCTAATACTTCAATACATCAGTAATATAAAAATGTTATAATTATTTCTTGTCTTTTAACTTTTGGTACACTGAAAATATTAGATGAAACATCTGCACAATTTTGGCATCTAAGAAGTGATTAGTTTTATTTTACCTAAAATCTTTGTGAACCTGGGAAAAAACTATTAAAGTCAACACACAAATACATACATGACAGGTATTTATCTGATGGCGCATAAAACAACAAAGTAACATTTTTATCTGTCGTACCTGGTTCAGTGCATATAGAGGCCATTCATTTAACTGCATACATTTTGTAAGATCTAACAACAATTATTACAGGTAAGAAAAGTAGCTATAAACAAATCTAAAAAATTTCTCAATTAATTGTTGATAAAAAAAAAAATTGAAACACTTTCCTATGACTTACTTCATCCAATGACAGAAAATATCTGCAAGTGTCCATAACAAATGTCCACTTCAATCATCCAACACAACCTGACCAGGTAACTCAGCTGTTGTTCACAGGTAGAGTAGTGTACATCAACTGACAGTTGCAGGCATCCAATTACCACAGATATGGCCCTGTATTCAACACAATGGGATGAAGGAAGGAGATGCCCAGTGTCATTTTGGACAACTCCTTGGACTACCCCATTAATATACGTCAATGTAATTTGAGTATTTATGCACCAACACTGGAAACTGACACATCAATATAAAAATTTATAGGAACGTTTCACTTGAGTGAAGTACATTTGTATAAGCCTCTAGTCTTTTGTCAAATTCAGTAGGATACAAACAAAAAAGATAGATAAGGTGTCTACTACAGGAATATATATGGTACTGTTGTAGTGGGCATCATCCAGCTATGGGACAATTTAATTTGCCCTGGGGCCTATATATTTGAGGCAATAATAAACAGGTAGGAAAGCAAGTAAATACAATGCCATCAATCTCCTAAAATCTCTGTTCAATAAAACTCATGTAATTAAAAGAAAACTTAATGCGCACACACAAAAAAAAGAAAAAGGTTCAACTGTATTACCAATCATTAATAATTACTATCATTTTTATTTTGTTTCTCTACAACTTCTCTTCAATGAAATCACCTCTTAAAACATTATGTATACATGACATATGTTAATTTGTATGTATGGACTCATAACCCACATAAAGCCATATCAATAATTGCTAAGGCCATCTCAGTTCAGTTTCTTGGAATGGCTCTTAATTGACATCTCTTCATTACATTATGTAGATATCACATATATATCTTACTTTGTATGTATGGACTTGTAACCCATGTGTAGCACTCACTCGCGTCTCTTCATCACGATAAAATTAACATTAAAAACCAACTGCCTCAAAGTGTCCATGGGAATGGCTCTTTCTCGCATCTCATCATCACGATAAATTTAACATTAAAAACCAACTGCCTCAGTATGTCCCTGGGAATGGCCCTCACTCGCGTCTCTTCATCACGATAAATTTAACATTAAAAACCAACTACCTCAATGTGTCCATGGGAATGGCTATTTCTTGCATCTCTTCATCACGATAAATTTAACATTAAAAACCAACTGCCTCAGTATGTCCCTGGGAATGGCCCTCACTCGCATCTCTTCATCACGATAAATTTAACATTAAAAACCAACTGCCTCAATGTGTCCATGGGAATGGCTCTTACTCACATATCTTCATCACGATAAAATTAATATTAAAAAGAATGCTACTGTAGCTGTATATATTAAATACTTCAATATAAGGCAACTTCGCTATTAAGGCTATTCACTATTATGGCTCAATAAATATTATTTTATCAACGGATTACAGTCCTTCACAACAACACACATCATTATAATGTACTCTATTTTATAAGGTCATTATATTCATAGATGCCATATTATTTAATTATAAATACCTCACTATTAAGGCTATTCACTATTATGGCTCAATAAATAGTATTTTATCATGGGATTACATTCCCTCACAATGACATACCTCATTATAATGTAATCTCTTTTATAAGGTCGGTATATTCATAGATCCCATATCATTATTTAATTATAAATACCTCACTATTAAGGCAATCTTGCTATTAAGGCTATATAATATTGTGTATAATATTGTGTATAATATTGTTGTAACGTGGCTGCGCTGGCGGGTGATCAAAGTGTTATTAAGACAATATTGTACAAGGCCTGGTCAGAGGTATTGCGCAACTTGGAAATAACACTTGATGACCGCCTCCCACTAATTGGCGTTATCTAGGAGATGATCGCTACGGTGTGATTTGCCCGGTCAGTGAGTATAGTAATCTGAGATGGTACTTTGAACAAGACAATACACGAGCCCCCGTAAAGATAAAATATGAATTTAATTGAAAATACAATTAAGAAAAGAATGACACTGTGAATTACACTTTCTCTCTTTCTGAATACACTTAGTTCAGAAAAATACAAATACTGAAGCTTTAAAATAATGGATACATTCAAAGAATCCAAACACTAATGAAAATAAATGAAGTTAACCGTAATACTGAGAGTAAATTTCATCAAGGAATCGAATGTTCATTTAACATTGGACTGTTGGGAGATTCAACATGACCTTTTCCGTCGACTGGTTTTTCTTTCTTTTCCCTGTGTGCATCCGTCTCCAGCTTGCCCTTTAATTGAACGGGAATTCCACACTAACTTCTTCCTTTTGACTTTTCGCTGATTCTCACTCTTGCCCAAAATAAACTCTTGCCTTTGACTTCTCGCTGATGCTTACTCTTGCCAAAGTAAACTATTTTTCCTTTGTGTTTCTGGCGTCTTACAAACGTTCCACATTCAGTTCCCTGGAACCACAATTAATTTACGAACGTCTTTCTTTCAAAGACGTACGGAGTATTCTCCTGTGTTGGAATCAATTATTCTGACCGTCTCTCGCAGACGTCTTCCTAGACTGACTAACATCCTTTGATACGAACTATATATTTCCCGATTCTGGGTTTCGACCCAACCCTCTGTCCTGTACATTTGACCAATCGGCATAAACGCTATTTTTGCAGACCTTTTGAAAACCGTCTATCAAGATGCCAAAAATGCCACTTAGGATCGAGATGTCACATTATCGTTTGTCTTAATCATTTTTGAAAGCTCTGCGTGAGTAATCCCATAATTTTACGTGTCAAACACTCAGTCCGTTTTCACTTTAATTATTGTACCAAGCCTGACCAAGTTAAACTAACATTCTTTCCGTTCCAAACTCTGCCCCAAGACAGTTGATTGTCGGCTAGCCTACGAATTAATTACTGGATGTCACCGACGAAAAATTTGGCACTTGACATTACCCCCTTCTAAGAGAAAAATCGGTATTTTTACTTCCCCAAATTTTTCGGTGATCTATACTGCTCCCGTTACATGTCCTTAGGTGACCTATTCACTTCAGCCATTCCTAACCGACTTAAACAATCCGCTCCTACATTATCCCTACCTTTGATGTATCGCACTAGAATCTGATACTGTTGTAGAAACAGCGACCATCTCATTAATCTACCATTAATTTCGCCTGGGCCAAATAAGCCAGTGGTTGATGATCTGTTTCTAAAGTAAACTTCCTACCATACAGATACCGTTGGAACTTAGTTATTCCAAATATAATTGCCCAACATTCTTTCTCCGACACTGAATAATTAATTTCTGCATTTGACAGTTTCCTACTTCCATAAGCAACTGGGAATAAGCTTCCCTCGTGTTCTTGCAGTAACACTGCCCCTAAACCTCTATCACAAGCATCTGTCCTCAAAACAAAATCCCGTGTCACGTCAGCTAACTTAACTATGGCGTCTGACGTCAGTCTGTCTTTTAGCGTCTGAAATGCGCGTTCACATGCGTCTGTCCATACTACTTTGGTCGGCGCTTTTTTCCGAGTCAAGTCAGTCAATGGACTTGCAATAACACTAAAATTTGCCACATATCTCCTATAGTATCCTGCCAAACCTAGAAAAGATCTAACTTCAGTCTTAGTAGTCGGTCGTAATGCGTCCCTAAGTTGTTCAACCTTTGAACTCTCTGGTTTTAACGTATCCTCGCTGAGGGTATGTCCTAGGTAGTCTAATTGTCTGAACCCTATATGGCACTTTGATGGTCGTGCGGTCAGTCCAGTGTGTCGTAGTCGTTCTAAGACGTTTTTCAGCAAAAGCATGTGTTCTTCCCATGTAGCTGTAGCTAATAGAAGATCGTCCATGAAGTTGGAAACCCCCTTCCCCCGCAATGGTTCAAGGAATTTCCGCATCATACGGGTGAAGACACTGGGCGCGTTCTGCACCCCGAATGGCATGACCACCCACTGGTAAGTCCCATCTGGAGTTGCAAAGGCGAGTTTTGCTCTGTCTTCACTACGGACTGGAATTTGTAAGTATCCTTTGAACAGATCAATCTTCGAAAAATATTTAGCATGGTTTACTCCTGCGAAAATAGACTCAGGGTCAGGTAAAAGTTCTACCTGGAATTCTGTAATTCGGTTTAACTTTCGTTAGTCAACACAAAATCTGTGTGCACCATCCTTCTTCTGGACCAGTACAACAGGAGAGCTATACGCCGACTCGCTTGGTTCGATAATACCCAAATCTAACATAGTTTCAACTTCCTTACGGACTGCTTCTAACTTCGCGTACGGCAACGGATATGGTCTTAACTTTACTGGGTTATCATTCAGCAGCTTCAAAGAGAACTCCTCCAGCTCTGTCCTCCCGGGTCTCTCTGTTAAGACGCTCGAATATTCTTGTGTGACGTCATTCAAGTGTGACGTCGACGTAGGTTTCCTCCCTCGTCAACGGACAACTAGGGAGTACTTCCGCCTGCCCTGCATTGTCGTCGGATTCTTCCGTCACGACGGTAGCCACCACGAACTCCGTGGGTGGTTCTCGCACACGGTACCGTTTCAAAAGATTTACGTGGAACAACTTATCCTTATCCCCTACTCAGATACGGTAGTTTTGTCCACCTTTCTTCTCTGTTACAACAAATGGCCCCCTCCATGAGACTTGCAGCTTGTTGTGCTCCAATGGCAACAACAACACCTTGTCACCCACCTCAAAGTGACGTTCCTTCGCCCTTTTGTTGTAATACTTGGCTTGACATCCCCTTGCGTCGCAGAGATTTTCTTGAGCCAATTTACAAACTTCTTCTAGTTTGTTACGCAAGTCGACAACATATTGGTATGTCGTGCGCACTTCTTCGGATGCTTGCTCATCCGTCCATAACTGTTTCAATACAGCCATGGGTCCCCTTACCGTCCGCCCATAAACTAATTCAAAAGGTGAAAAACCCAAACTTGCCTGCGGTACTTCACGATACGCGAACAGTATCTCCGGAAGGTATCGATCCCAATCCCTAGGTCGACCTTCACATAGCTTCTTTAAAGCTTGTTTCAATGTCCCATTGAAACGTTCTACCAACCCATTACACTGCGGGTGGTACGGGGTAGTCGTCAGGTGTCTAATGGAGAGTAATCTATTTACCTCTTCCATCACCTGGCTCACGAACTGTGTCCCTTGGTCGGTCAGTATCTCGTCTGGAACTCCGACTCTCGACCACACCCCTAACAAGGCCTCAGCCACCGTGACTGAGTCAATGTTTTTCAAGGCCACTGCCTCCGGGTACCGGGTAGCGTAATCTACGACCGTCAATATATACCGATTTCCACTTTCCGCCGCCGGCTTAATCGGACCTACTAAATCCATCACCACTCTCGAGAAAGGTTCATCTATTAGTGGGGTGGTTCCTAGTGGCACTGGGCGATGGGAGGTTTTCGGTGCAACTCGCTGACACTTGTCACATGACAAACAAAACCTCCTCACATCCCCATGCACACCTGGCCAATAAAACTCCCTCACCAACCTATCTCTGGTCTTCGCCACGCCCATGTGGCTTCCGAGAAGACCCTCATGTGCTAACCTAAGCACTTCGTTGTGCATCCCTACGGGTACCACAACTTGTTTAAACGTATCGACCCCTTTCTTGGCGTACCGATACAAAATACCGCGTTTTGTCGCGAACTTAACCTCGCCGTCTGGCAATTTCCGTACGGACCCGTCCGTCGCGTACCTATGTACCTTGTCAAGAGACACATCTTCCTTTTGAAGCTTCTCTAACTCACCAGGTACCAAAATGTCTATGGGCGAAGTCACGGATCTTAGCGGCTTCGACCCTGACCTTCGCTTCATAGCCCTCGTCTCCAATGACCCGACATGTATAGGGTTACACGTCATAGGGTTAGGTTGGGGCAACACATACCTACACCCTAATATTACATCATGAGACAGTCCCGACAAACACGCTGCTTGAATTCGCCCTTTTACATATGGCGAATCAAGGTCTATGCTAACGACCGGAAGCGAATCCTTCGTCCTGTTAGCAAACTGTACTTCCACCGTCTCACCTGTATAATCTCCAGGTTTGACGTATCTACGGTCTACCAAGGCCGGGTAGCTACAGCCGGTGTCATACAGCACTGTGGCTTCCTCACCATTTACCGTAGCTCTCGCTACATTCGTAGACTCCACTGTTTTCCCTTTCTTAACAGTATTCGGAGTTACCGAATTAACCGTTGTCGGACGATGCTTTCTACAGTCCTTGACAACATGGCCTGGTTTATTACAGCCATAACATACTGGCTCACCTCTTCTACCCGAGGTATCCCTATCTATCTACCCGAGGTATCCCTATCTACCCCTTGAGTCTTTCCCGACCCACGGAAATGTACTTGGCTGGGATTCCCGGCCCCTGGCCTCCCACCATTTTGACCATTTCGTCTATGGGTTGCTACATCAGTGGTCTTTCTAAACTCACTGATTCCAAGTCGGTCCCTACCGTTCCAAGTAGTTGGACGCGCATGCGCGCTCTCATAGCCATTACGCTTATCTCATCCAAAGTTGAGAATTCGCGCTCCACCAAAAACACAATTAAATCTTTTCTGTAGGTACTTAACACGTGTTCCTTTAAAATCTCTTCGCCAGACATTTTTATCCATTTATCAAAAATCACGCGCACTCGACCGTGAAATTGCGCGTGTGTTTCGGTAGCCCTTTTCGACGATTCCCTAAAAAGTTTCCGGAACGTTTCCGCTGATAACTCATAGTGGTGAAGTAGAGCTTTCTTCAGCGCGTCATAATCGTCTATGTCGGTTGGGGTCATGTTGTGGTACACGTCTTTCGCTGCCCCCTGCAAAAAGGCTGAAATATTGATGGCCCACTGGTCCTTAGGTATTTGGTGAACCTTGACACCAAATAAAAAACTTGACAATTGTCTCCATGAATGGTATTCTAATCAGGGATTATTGAGGCAGTCATGAAAATTAGGTCACTGTGATGTGTCTTTCTTAAAAATAATATGCATTACATCACTGCTGTCCAACCTTTTTGACACCATAGCCCACTGAATTTTGTTTCTTAAAGCAGAGGGTCACATTAATAAAACCTCGATCAATATGTTGCCCTGGCTACAAGTTATAGTTACATAACTATCATACAATGGTCATCATGTGATCGATATATTGTCCTGACTACAAGTTCAAGTTACATAAATATCATGCTGTTGTCATCAAGTGATTGATATGTTGCCCTGGCTACAAATTCTAGTCACATAAATATCATGGTAATCATGTTAAGAGTATATGTGACAAGGACCATTTAATTTCTGTCAAATGAACAACATGGTTGCCAGTGTCAGAAATGACCTTAAATTTTTCCGTGTCAAAACATCAATGCTGAGGTCACCAATTTAGTTGATATGTTGTTTTTGAATCAAACAGCAAAGCTATACAGTAAAGGACAATATATAAACCAGTACACGAAATTCGACATAGTCTTTTACAGCAATCAAGCAGAGAGCAATGCAGGCATCAAAATTTAAACTCAAGATATGGCATTTTTATTAGCTACATCATTCATACATGTTCACCTGAAACAATATGTACAGTTGACTCTGCTCTTGAAGGTCCACTATCAAGAGAAGTCACTCCCTAACCAGAGAACTTACCCAACATAAAAGTAGTATATTTTTACCATTTGATATCCTTTAATCAAGCCCACTCTTTCTATCGGGACAACTTTTCAAGACGGAAGGGGCAGCCTTATAAGAGAGGGACCATTGTAGATTTTTAGAATTAGATTTTTGATTGCACTACAATTTTCTTCTTGAGTACAAATAAAGAGCTGTCACAAAGAGAGATGAAAATGTATTTGGAGAGAATTTAATTGAATTAAGGTGTCAAATAAAAACTTATTATAGAGGTGGGCTCAGTGATCATAAAATTCAAAGTAACCACCTCCTAACACCTGAAAAATTATCTTGGAACAAAGAAGTCTTGAACTCCAGGTGCCCAAAATCAAATACTGTATCAAGCTGTCCATCAGTATGTGTGTGTGTGATGTAAGGTACCTCAATCCACATGACTGCAGATGTTAAAGTGAAACCCAAGGGAAATGGTCTTACAGGTTTTGATCCAATCCCTGGGGGTAAGGCTAATTGATGTGGTAAGATAATGGAAGTAAAGGTACATTCATAACAATGTAAAGCATGGTCACAATGTGGGGGCTAATCAGTCTTTTCTAAATTTCCATTCAAAATATCAGTATTATATGCATGTCAATAAAAGTCATTTGTTGTACAAATACAATAATTTACTTTTTGAGAATGGCATATTATTATCTTCAGATCAATTAAATAGAAAAAAAACTCTTAATCTGAAAAGGGCACCTGCATGATTGGCTGCAGATAGAAGGATATAATGTTCAACAAGAAATCCAGTAAAAAGTGCTTCAAGATTGGTCACAGCTTCTTCACGAGATCAATCCACAACTGTGGAATAATTTGACACATCCTGAGTGTTTCTCTTTGTCAGATGTTAAATACCTGTGAAATGAAGTATATGAAATTAAATATACTGACTCCGAAACAAAATATAAACTGCACTCATTCACAAATATGAATTGCATTTAATATTTCTTACTGTTTATTAAAACTTCAGACACAATTAAGTATTTGTTTCTCTTCCCAATCTTACTAATATCTTAGGCAAGTAGGAAAGAGATGAAAAATCTAAATTGTTAAAGTACATTTTCAGGTTTATGGCTAAATAATAATAATAATAATAATAATAATAATAATAATAATAATAATAATAATAATAGTGATAATAATAGTAATAGTAATAATAATAAGAATGAAGTTTTAGTATTCTTTTTATCTGTAGATGTATTGATTAAACTGTCGTTGATTCAACTGTACCTGATAAAATCGATCTATCAGTGTATCCTACATTCGTTAAAGATAATCATAATTTTAATGCTGGTACTCAAATTACAAATTGCAGCATGCAATTAAGGCCATAAAAAATAAACTTTAAGATTAAAAACTTACTTTTTTGACTGGAGATTTCAACAACAATCATCGAGCCCGCCACTGGCAACTCGGAAATATGAACTGCACGTCTTGCAAAATCCTACATGTTTATCACTTCCACAAGTCAGACACTGAGATTCCAGGCTCTGAGAAGCTCGAAAAAAATGTTATACATTCTTTTGACTTTCCAACTTCATAAATATTTCCTTTTCTTTAAGACATGATAGAATAAATAACCAAACATATGGATTGAAGTCCTACACGCTGGAAAATTTCCAAAACATATTTCATTGAACAAAACTAATTTTTCCCATTTTATCTGAGAAAATTTTTTGATAGGGAAAACAATAATGTGGGAGTACAGATGCTGCAGGTGAAATCAGGAAGTCTCCCTAAAAAAAATGGGAGGATTGGCATGTCTGCTAATAATGTATTCACCAAACTAATGGGAATATGAAATATGTCCATGGTCTATTACAAGGCCACTGCTGTTTACTAAACTAACTGTGAAATTAGATTGTCAGCACTTCTTAATATATTTTCAGCCAACCAACACATCAGCTGTTTGAATTTGCAATCTAAACATTGTCAATTAACAAACATTTTAGTACAACCTTCAAGCCAGTGACTAGATTGGTTGTTTATTCAAATTTTAATTCCAGTGCACTCTGTGAACATGTTTTTTCATGAAAGCATGAAATAAATAAATAATAACTGTTGAAGAAGAAATGTTTCTACAACCATTGGACTATTTAATATGTAGCTTTCTATAACCATTGGACTATTTAATATTTGTGTAGCTTTCTATAACCATTGGACTATTTAATATTTATTTAGCTTTATATAACCATTGGACTATTTAATATTTGTGTAGCTTTCAATAACCATTGGACTATTTAATATGTAGCTTTCTGTAACCATTGGACTATTTAATATTTGTGTAGCTTTCTATAACCATTGGACTATTTAATATGTAGCTTTCTATAACCATTGGACTATTTAATATGTAGCTTTCTATAACCATTGGACTATTTAATATTTATTTAGCTTTCTATAACCATTGGACTATTTAATATTTATGTAGCTTTCTATAACCATTGGACTATTTAATATTTATTTAGCTTTCTATAACCATTGGACTATTTAATATTTATTTAGCTTTCTATAACCATTGGACTATTTAATATGTAGCTTTCTATAACCATTGGACTATTTAATATTTATGTAGCTTTCTATAACCATTGGACTATTTAATATTTATTTAGCTTTCTATAACCATTGGACTATTTAATATTTATGTAGCTTTCTATAACCATTGGACTATTTAATATTTATGTAGCTTTCTATAACCATTGGACTATTTAATATTTATGTAGCTTTCTATAACCATTGGACTATTTAATATTTATGTAGCTTTCTATAACCATTGGACTATTTAATATTTATTTAGCTTTCTATAACCATTGGACTATTTAATATGTAGCTTTCTATAACCATTGGACTATTTAATATTTATGTAGCTTTCTATAACCATTGGACTATTTAATATTTATTTAGCTTTCTATAACCATTGGACTATTTAATATTTATTTAGCTTTCTATAACCATTGGACTATTTAATATGTAGCTTTCTATAACCATTGGACTATTTAATATTTGTGTAGCTTTCTATAACCATTGGACTATTTAATATGTAGCTTTCTATAACCATTGGACTATTTAATATGTAGCTTTCTATAACCATTGGACTATTTAATATTTATTTAGCTTTCTATAACCATTGGACTATTTAATATGTAGCTTTCTATAACCATTGGACTATTTAATATTTGTGTAGCTTTCTGTAACCATTGGACTATTTAATATGTAGCTTTCTATAACCATTGGACTATTTAATATGTAGCTTTCTATAACCATTGGACTATTTAATATGTAGCTTTCTATAACCATTGGACTATTTAATATGTAGCTTTCTATAACCATTGGACTATTTAATATTTATGTAGCTTTCTATAACCATTGGACTATTTAATATGTAGCTTTCTATAACCATTGGACTATTTAATATTTATGTAGCTTTCTATAACCATTGGACTATTTAATATTTGTGTAGCTTTCAATAACCATTGGACTATTTAATATGTAGCTTTCTAGAACCATTGGACTATTTAATATGTAGCTTTCTATAACCATTGGACTATTTAATATGTAGCTTTCTATAACCATTGGACTATTTAATATTTATGTAGCTTTCTGTAACGATTGGACTATTTAATATTTATGTAGCTTTCTGTAACCATTGGACTATTTAATATTTGTGTAGCTTTCTATAACCATTGGACTACCGGTATTTAATATTTATGTAGCTTTCTATAACCATTGGACTATTTAATATGTAGCTTTCTATAACCATTGGATTATTTAATATTTATGTAGCTTTCTGTAACCATTGGACTATTTAATATTTGTGTAGCTTTCTATAACCATTGGACTACCGGTATTTAATATTTATGTAGCTTTCTATAACCATTGGACTATTTAATATGTAGCTTTCTATAACCATTGGACTATTTAATATTTATTTAGCTTTCTATAACCATTGGACTATTTAATATTTATGTAGCTTTCTATAACCATTGGACTTTTTAATATTTGTGCAGCTTTCTATAACCATTGGACTATTTAATATTTATTTAGCTTTCTATAACCATTGGACTATTTAATATGTAGCTTTCTATAACCATTGGACTATTTAATATTTATTTAGCTTTCTATAACCATTGGACTATTTAATATTTATGTAGCTTTCTATAACCATTGGACTATTTAATATTTATGTAGCTTTCTATAACCATTGGACTATTTAATATTTATGTAGCTTTCTATAACCATTGGACTATTTAATATTTATTTAGCTTTCTATAACCATTGGACTATTTAATATTTATGTAGCTTTCTATAACCATTGGACTATTTAATATTTATGTAGCTTTCTATAACCATTGGACTATTTAATATTTATTTAGCTTTCTATAACCATTGGACTATTTAATATGTAGCTTTCTATAACCATTGGACTATTTAATATTTATTTAGCTTTCTATAACCATTGGACTATTTAATATTTATGTAGCTTTCTATAACCATTGGACTATTTAATATTTATGTAGCTTTCTATAACCATTGGACTATTTAATATTTATTTAGCTTTCTATAACCATTGGACTATTTAATATGTAGCTTTCTATAACCATTGGACTATTTAATATTTATTTAGCTTTCTATAACCATTGGACTATTTAATATTTATGTAGCTTTCTATAACCATTGGACTATTTAATATTTATGTAGCTTTCTATAACCATTGGACTATTTAATATTTATGTAGCTTTCTATAACCATTGGACTATTTAATATTTAGGTAGTTTCTATAACCATTTGACTATTTAATATTTATTTAGCTTTCTATAACCATTGGACTATTTAATATTTATGTAGCTTTCTATAACCATTGGATTATTTAATATTCAGGTAGCTTTCTATAACCATTGGACTATTTAATATTTATGTAGCTTTCTATAACCATTGGACTATTTAATATTTATGTAGCTTTCTATAACCATTGGACTATTTAATATTTAGGTAGTTTCTATAACCATTTGACTATTTAATATTTATTTAGCTTTCTATAACCATTGGACTATTTAATATTTATGTAGCTTTCTATAACCATTGGATTATTTAATATTTAGGTAGTTTCTATAACCATTTGACTATTTAATATTTATTTAGCTTTCTATAACCATTTGACTATTTAATATTTATTTAGCTTTCTATAACCATTGGACTATTTAATATTTATTTAGCTTTCTATAACCATTTGACTATTTAATATTTATTTAGCTTTCTATAACCATTTGACTATTTAATATTTATTTAGCTTTCTATAACCATTGGACTATTTAATATTTATGTAGCTTTCTATAACCATTGGACTATTTAATATTTATGTAGCTTTCTATAACCATTGGATTATTTAATATTTATGTAGCTTTCTATAACCATTGGATTATTTAATATTTATGTAAATTTCAATAACCATTGGACTATTTAATATTTATGTAGCTTTCTATAACCATTGGATTATTTAATATTTATGTAAATTTCAATAACCATTGGATTATTTAATATTTAGGTAGTTTCTATAACCATTTGACTATTTAATATTTATTTAGCTTTCTATAACCATTTGACTATTTAATATTTATTTAGCTTTCTATAACCATTGGACTATTTAATATTTATGTAGCTTTCTATAACCATTGGATTATTTAATATTTATGTAGCTTTCTATAACCATTGGATTATTTAATATTTATGTAAATTTCAATAACCATTGGACTATTTAATATTTATGTAGCTTTCTATAACCATTGGACTATTTAATATTTATGTAGCTTAATATAACCATTGGACTATTTAATATTTATGTAGCTTTCTATAACCATTGGACTATTTAATATTTATGTAGCTTTCTATAACCATTGGAGTATTTAATATTTATGAAGCTTTCTATAACCATTGGACTATTTAATATTTAGGTAGTTTCTATAACCATTTGACTATTTAATATTTATGTAGCTATAACCATGGTACTATTTAATATTTGTGTAGCTTTCTATAACCATAGGACTATTTCATATTTATGTAGCTTTCTATAACCATTGGACTATTTAATATTTATGTAGCTTTCTATAACCATTGGACTATTTAATATTTATTTAGCTTTATATAACCATTGGACTTTTTAATATTTGTGTAGCTTTCTATAACCATTGGACTATTTAATATTTATGTAGCTTTGATTCAAACATTTGACATATCAACATGTACATTTAATACAAATCTATTTTCGTTGGAGAAATTAAACTTAAATGATAAATGGTAAAGCAACAATGCCTAATTCAATTCAAATTTCAATATTAAAGATTTAAATTATATCTAATCTTTATTTAAAGTGCTGCTGTTCATTAATATGGATCCAAAAAAGTCTGCAAAAGATGAGTTAAATGAATATCAAAATGAAATAACGAGATTCTAAAAAAGTGTATTGATGTTTTTTGGGATTTTTAACATAGCTTTAACAATTTGAGTCATATCACTATATCTGCAGTGTGGCAGTTTAAAATGATGCCTATAACTGGGGCACCATGTCCCACCCAATCACATTATTCTGACACCAGGCCAACCAGACCAAAGAACTAACCTCTTGATGCCATGTACCAAACGAGGCAGCAGCTAGTATCATTTAGTATCATTTTATGAAGTCTTTGGTATGACTTGGCCAGGGTTCGAACCTGTGCCCTCCCGCAACCCAAGGTGGACACTCTAACCTCACTGGAGTATAGTCATCTCTAAAAGTGTACTACTATATCACAAGAAATTCTTAAATTCATTGCACCAAACAGTGAAACCTGCCTTAGCATACTACTCCATACAAAGGAAACTGCTTATACAGGACAATACTCTTAAGATTCCTTCTCTGATTTTCCTAATGAACTGCATAGATCCAGATCCACTGGCATAATATGAGAAGGCTGATTCTAAAACCAGCCATTACAAGCACATAGTGACCCTCTACTAAGGTCGACTATGATAACATTTGAAAACAGACCACTGTTATGTATTTTTAATTTGTATTGTGTTATAGACATTTGTTCACAATTTGAGGGCAGGTGTTTGGGTCTACATACCTAATGTGTCATGTAGGTTCAACATGCTTACTTGGTTTTGAGTTCTAGTAACAGCACTGATTCTGACCATGCAAGATTCCCAAAATTAATTTCGTTTCCAGTTTAATGCAAAATTTGATTGACCCTCATACTGGTCCTCTTATGTGACTTATATTAGGATTATTGATATTAAAATTACTCATTCCTTTCTTTAACAACTAAAGTGGAATTATTCTTTTAGTTGCTTTCAATTTTAATTGGATGATTTATTTATTCAAATTATTCACTGGAATTACAAAGTGCTCATTATTAATTTTGGACTAAATCACTATTTTGGGATTATTGTGAAATCATTTAACGGCACTTTGGATTATATAATTGTGATACACTACTCCAGGCTATTGATATATCAGCACATTCAAGATAGGAATTCGTTTGTAACACCACTGAAATTCATTGGGAATACTTCTATACTTTAGGTCCCATGATTTAATTTTGAAGACTATTTGTTAATTAATCCAAATACTGTAAGTTCTTTTAAATTTACAATTTATATTTTAGGAAAACAAATTATTTGTTGAATTTTACACAAATGTTTGGTTTTCACTCTTTTCTGTTACTTAGTTTAAGATCAAACAGTTGTAATGCCATATACATGTACATAGCGGCCTTTAGCTGAGGTTAACATTGATCAGAGATGTCAAACGTTTTGGAAAATTCTACTAGATAACCATCAGTCCTAATGATTGCATACCTGCGTACTCACTGGCATCTTTAACACTGTTTTAATTTGAAAACAGTTGATATATGAGCACATAGTGGTTCTCTATTAAGGTTGATTGTTGTTTTGTTTTAGACTTAACAGCATTTACCCGCAAACAGTAGGCTATACATGGTGGTCAGTATAACTGTGGAGGAAAACCTGGGAAACCCTGAGAAGAACAACTAACCCACTAGAATCTACTGGCAAGCTTTCTCACAGACCCACACTGACCAAGTCCAAGACTTGAACCCAAGTGGACTGAGGTGAGATGGCAGTGATCAAGTCCTTTAGAACACTCAGCCACCCAGGGCTCCTCTACTATGGCTGACACTGATATCATCTGAAAATAGGCGTTAAACATGCAGATAGTGGCCTTATACATCGTTATACAAGCAAATAGTGGCCTATACATCATTATACAAGCAGATAGTGGCCTTATACATCGTTATACAAGCAGATAGTGGCCTTATACAACATTATACAAGCAGCTAGTGGCCTTATACATACATTATACATGCAGCTAGTGGCCTTATACATCATTATACAAGCAGATAGTGGCCTTATACATCATTATACAACCAGATAGTGGCCTTAGATATCATTATTAAAGCAGATAGTGGCCTTAGACATCATTATACAAGCAGATAGTGGCCTATACATCATTATACAAGCTGATAGTGGCCTTATACATCATTATACAAGCAGATAGTGGCCTTATACATCATTATTAAAGCAGATAGTAGCCTTATACATCGTTATACAAGCAGATAGTGGCCTTATACGTCGTTATACATGCAGATAGTGGCCTTATACATCCTTATACAAGTAGATAGTGGCCTTATACATTGTTATACATGCAGATAGTGGCCTTAGACATCATTAAACAAGCAGATAGTGGCCTTATACATCGTTATACAAGCAGATAGTGGCCTTATACATCATTATACAAGCAGATAGTGGATTTATACATTGTTATACATGCAGATAGTGGCCTTATACATCATTATACAACCAGATAGTGGCCTTATACATCATTATACAAGCAGATAGTGGCCTTATACATCATTATTCAAGCAGATAGTGGCCTTAGACATCATTATACAAGCAGATAGTGGCCTTAGACATCGTTATACATGCAGATAGAAGCCATATACATCGTTATACAAGCAGATAGTGGCCTATACATCGTTATACAAGCAGATAGTGGCCTTATACTCATTATTAAAGCAGATAGTGGCCTTATACATCGTTATCCATGCAGATAGTGGCCTTATACATCGTTATACATGCAGATAGTGGCCTTATACATAGTTATACGAGCAGATAGTGGCCTTATACATCGTTATACATGCAGATAGTGGCCTTATACATCATTATACAAGCAGATAGTTTGTTTGTTTGTTTGATTAGGATTTTTAAAGTAGCTTTAACAATTTTTCAGTCATATCGCTACGATGTCTGCAGTGAGGCAGTTTATAGTGATGTCTAGCACTGAGACATCATGCCGCAGACGTGTAGCATGATGTCTCACCCAGTCACATTATCCTGACACCAGGCCGACCAGTCCTAACACTAACCTCTTTATGCTGAGCGTCAAGCGAGGCAGCTGTTAGTACCATTTTTGTAAGTCTTTGGTATGACTCAGCCGGGGATCGAACCGACGACCTCCCGCTTCTGGGGCGGACGCTCTAACCACTAGGCCACCGAAGCGGGCCAAGCAGATAGTGGCCTTATACATCGTTATTCAAGCAGATAGTGGCCTTAGACATCATTATACAAGCAGATAGTGACCTTAGACATCGTTATACATGCAGATAGTGGCCATATACATCGTTATACAAGCAGATAGTGGCCTATACATCATTATAAAAGAAGATAGTGGCCTTATGCATCGTTATACAAGCAGATAGTGGCCTTATAAATCATTATTAAAGCAGATAGTGGCCTTATACATCATTATACATGCAGATAGTGGCCTTATACATCGTTATACAAGCAGATAGTGGCCTTATACATCGTTATACAAGCAGATAGTGGCCTTATACATCATTATACAAGCAGATAGTGGCCTATACATCGTTATACAAGCAGATAGTGGCCTTATACATCATTATACATGCAGATAGTGGCCTTATACATCGTTATACATGCCGATAGTGGCCTTATACATTGTTATACAAGCAGATAGTGGCCTTAGACATCATTATACAAGCAGATAGTGGCCTTATACATTGTTATACAAGCAGATAGTGGCCTTATACATTGTTATACAAGTCTGTAACTCAATACATTTTTAGGTCAACGTCACTTAATGTAGCTGAATTTACCTAATTCGTTTCACAAAAAGTATTTTATACAAATTATGTACACATTTAATGATGATGATCCTAAAACATGCAAATAAAATCTGTGATGCTGTGAGGAATTAAACTACACTAACTTTCCTGAATATTAATGGTATCACTGTATACTATTTCCTATTACCGGAAATATAGAAATGGCATCACTGATACCAAAATGTATTTTTTTCAGTTTTGTTTTGGAGTGAGCTAGGAATAAATGGAGGGTTGGATGGCATACGTATTCCAATTTCTTCTTGCACACTGTGATCTTAATTTTTAAAAAAAACGTATGCTTCGATATGAGAGAGATTTCAGTAATTCTTCATACTATTTAATACCTTACTTTGTAGTATTCACAATACCTTACTGTACAGTATTCACAATACCTTACTGTACATTATTCACAATACCTTACTGTACAGTATTCACATTACCTTACTTTGCAGTATTCACAATACCTTACTGTGCAGTATTCATAATACATGTACCTTAATTTGCAGTATTCACAATACCTTACTGTACAGCATTCACAATACCTTGCTGTACAGTATTCACAATACCTTACTTTACAGTATTCACAATACCTTACTGTACAGTATTCAACAATACCTTACTGATAGCATCATTTCAGTATAGGTAGCCTCATTAATTTGATCTTTTCTGCCCAATCTTGGCCTCGGACAGGTGTTAGCTTGGATGACCTGACCTGAATATTTTAAAATCCTACTCAATGTCAGGTCTTATATTTGTTCTTATACGATCCCTACTCCAGAATAATAATTATTTTTACACATTATCTTTTGTACCTTTGGAGAATTTCTTTACATGTAAAAAATTACATGACATACGATAAAGTAATTTCAATAACATAATCCATATTAAGTTGATTGGAGTATAAGACAAAGCAAAGATTTTCAGGTAAAAAGTACCGACTTAAGGGCAACCTAATGTAACTCTTTAGTACAGAACATTTTAATACATATGGGTGTGTACACTACAGTGCCCCTGCCTAATACAGAACATAGTGACATACATATGTGTGTGTACAGTATCACTGTCTAGTACAGAACATCATAACATACATGTGTATGTACAGTAGTGTCACTGTCTAGTACAGAACATGGTAATATACATGTGTGTGTACAGTGTCACTGTCTAGTACAGAATATTATAACATACATGTGAGTGTACAGCAGAGTGTCACTTTCAAGTACAGTACATGGTAAAATACATGTGCGTGAACAGTACAGTGTCCCTGTCTTAAGTACAGAGCATGGTAACATACACAGGTATGTACAGTGTCACTGTCTAATACAGAACATGGTAACATACCTGGGTGTAATCAGTGCAGTTTTACTGTCTAGTGCAGAACATTGGAAAACACAGGGGAGTGTACAGTACAGTGTCCCTGTCTAGTGCAGAACACGGTAACACACATGGGTGTATACAGTACAGTGTCCCTGTTTAGTACAGAACATGGTAACATATATGGGTGTTTACAGACCAAGCCATTTAAGACCTGTCTATGGGTTATTAATAGTAATGTGGAATCTGTCAGGTGGTGACAGGTAAAAATTACCACTGACATTGTAAGTGTAACCTTCATAATTTACTTTACCATTGGGTCCAACACCTTTCTAAATGTGGTGAAGAACATCACATTTAATATTCAAGAAGAGGTGGGGGTGGGATTTTTTCAAGCCACAATAACAGTTATTTTTCATGCTAATTTTAGGGCCAGAAAATTAAAAAGGTCAGTCCCTGAAATCTAAAATGGGCTACTTGCAAAGAACATGGTAGCTCAGCTGGAAATCAAAAGTACTGATAAAACTGTTGAACTTGATATAAACCATTGGCTTAGAAACTTTGCTGATAAAATTATGCTTAACATCTCTTGTGGGTTGGCATGTGTGAATAGAAAACAAGGTAGCTCATGTTCACATTTAATACAATTTCCATTCAATCACATACTCAGGTAAATGATTGTTATAACTGATATGTACACGGCAGATATTTCCTTAAGTTTTGACATCTCTACCTAACACCATCATCTTACTGCTAAGCATCAAACGAGGCAGATGTACCATTTTTTAAAATCTTTGGTTATAATGACTTGGCCGGGGTTTGAACAAATGATCTCCCACATCTGTAGTGGATCCTCTAACCATCAGAGAGAGAAAAGTATGTTAGGGCCTTCATCATCAAGTTAATGACTGATAGTCATTAAATTAATTTTAAAATCTTAATTAAAGTTATGGCTCCTGTAACATTATAAAATTCACCATTTAATAACTTCACAAATCTCTGCACAAAGTAGACATTTTTTTAATTTAACACTCTTTTGAAATTGTTCGTTTTTATGTAAAGTTTTTGGATAATAAATACAATTTAATTAAATCATAAAATTATAGCTTAAATTTAAACAGAAAAAAGCAAAATAAAAGACCCAAATCTGACAATGGGCAATTTTTTCCTTAGGGCATTCACTTCATTCCATTTCCTTATTCACCCAAGAATCTAATGTCAGCTGAATCACTCACTGACAGAATGAACCAAAACAGCTTCATAAGTAGCATCAGATAGTCCTCCTAGGCAAACAGTATAATTATCAATAAAAACTTGACTGGATCTGTGTTTTGTTGTGTGTGTGTGTGTATGTATATATATATATATATATATATATATATATATATATATATATATATATATATATTTTACAAAAAAGTAATCTCTGTACTAAACTAACTATTCAATAGTCTACATAAAATATGAATGCTTTTCTTTTTATACAAACTATATTTAAGTAATTATGACTTTTTATACAAACTATATTTGAGTAATTATGACTTTCTCATTTTAATATAAACATAGTAGCAAAAAACAATTACTGACACTTTTCATATATGACACATTAAAGACAAAGAAACTGTAAAAAAAATTATTTCATTGGAAAAAACTTATTTCATGAAAATTAAGGCATGCATAAAGACTAATTACTAAACATGCTAAATATCGAAAGAAATCTCACATCAAATCACTGAATGGCAAGTGGATTCTATAATTTTAGGGAAATGCAGTTGTTAAAATTATAGAAAAGAACCCAAAAGGCTTTTGATTTGGGGCTTTACGGAAAGGCAACAAAAGTTAGTTATTACCAAGACAATTAGAGTAAAGTCCATTAATTACCCAAGGGCACACCAAGGTAGCTGACCCCAGCTTGTCCAATCATAGGATTCAAGCCTGCTAACCATTAAGACACCGCACTTCACTGAAAAGGTAACTATTAAAATAATGTGTACATATTTTTTGTGTTATTACACTATGTTATTTTCCATGGTCAACAACATCTATGCCTAGAATCTGTGTATCAATCAACCCCTTTTTCTGCCCAGATAACTTGCCCCTCCCCTTTTTTTTCTTCTTGTTTTGGAGTGATGATAATACACATGATCCGTAAGATGGACATTTTAAAAGCAAGACGAAGGTGCTATTGATTCTTTGTGTCTTTGTAAAGCCGGAATAGACTAGAAGTTTTGTTGGGTCATTTTATCAAATTCAAGAGAAGATACTTTGATTCCCCATCAGTATATTTTTTCTTTTACTTCATGATATTTTTTTTTCGACTAACATTATGGACAAAATTAGTTCAAAAATCTCCACATATGTACGCAAGAGTATATATCTAAGCTAAGAATATATTTCCCAAGACATATGCACACGTCTTTTTTCCCCCTTTCACATATTTCCAAGACATGCGCACACATCCATGTTTTTCCCCTTTCACATAATTTCCAAGACATATGCACACACGTCCATCTTTTTCCCCTTTCACATATTTTCCAAGACATACGCACGCACATCCATCTTTTTCCCTTTCACATATTTCCCAAGACATATGCACACAAATCCATTTTTGAAAATTAAACAGCCAGTCCCTAATGAAGAACAGACTTTGACAGGTCCCCATACTTACAAAGATAATACAATGCTACCCTTGTATTTTGCACACCGGTACATTTTAACACACATAAGTGCAAAAGAAATGCATAAACACAGGTTTCCTGCAGATTTTTCAAAAAACAAATTCAATGACTTTTCCAAAGCTTTGCCAGGTCTATTTCACATAACTCCAGGAACAAAATATATTGCTTGTCAAACTTTTGTTGATCATGATCATGTTGTGTTTTAAATGTTTTCAAATCGGTGTTCATCGCTCTATAAAATTAACAGTTATCAATTTTTTTGCACTTCATTGTCAGAATTTCTACAAAAAAATAAACAAAACTATGCAAGGTTTTGAGAAACTTCACAACTTTTCAAGACCCTTGAAATTTTAAATTCCAAAATGCTGTCAAGATTCTATGATACCAGAATTCATTGGAACATGTATTTATAATAAATACTTATTACATGGACATGTTCCACATGCATACTGATTATATGTACAAGCTTCACATGCATACTGGTTGTATGTACCAGATCCACATGCATACTGGTTATATATACAAGATCCACATGCATTTTGGTTTATTATACATGATCCACATGCATACTGTTTATATGTACAAGATCCACATGCATATTGGTTTATTGTACATGATACACATGCATACTGGTTATATGTACAAGCTCCACATGCACACTGATTATATGTACAAGCTCCACATGCATACTGATTATATGTACAAGCTCCACATGCATACTGATTATATGTACAAGCTTCACATGCACACTGATTATATGTACAAGCTCCACATGCATACTAGTTGTATGTACCAGATCCACATGCATACTGATTATATGTACAAGCTCCACATGCATACTGATTATATGTACAAGCTCCACATGCATACTAGTTGTATGTACCAGATCCACATGCATACTGATTATATGTACAAGCTCCACATGCATACTGATTGTATGTACAAGCTCCACATGCATACGTGTTATATGTACAAGCTCCTCATTGGTCTGAACTGCTTACCTACATGAAGATATCCATCCTGTAAATTCTGTAGTCTTGTTTTTCAGTTCTGTCAAAGAACAGTAAAGGCAACAAAGAAATGGTGTTGAAGATGACAGCACCTTGCACAGCCTTCCATCCCTTATCTGTACACATCCATGTGTTTGAATTTACTCTGTAATTGGAACCCATTGTCAAAAACACAACCAGCTACAAGGGGACTCTGAAAGAACTAAAGAGAATGACAAATGGTCATTTGAGCATGCTTTAGACAAACAGATGAATTACATAGAATCTTTATAGAGCATGCTGTAGACTGACACAGGAATTGCAGATTATCTTTGCAGAGCATTCTGTAGACTGACACATCAATTACATATCTTTAAGTAGTACAGTACATGCTTTGAACCAACACATGAATTACAGATTATCTTTATAGAGCATGCTGCAGACTGACACATGAATTATATAGAATCTTTGTAGTGCATGCTGTAGATGACATAAATTACATAGTATCTTATAGAGCATGCTGTAGACTGACATATTAATTACTGAGCATCTTTATAGTGCATGCTGTAGACTGACACATGAATTATATGGTATTTTTATAGAGCATGCTGTAGACTGACACATTATTTACTGAGAATGCTGTAGACTGACACAGGAATTACTGAGTAGCTTCATGGAGCATGCTGTAGACTGACACATGAATTACATAGAATCTTTATAGAGCATGCTGTAGAATGACACATGAGTTACAGTCTCTTCAAAGATGATCATACATTACAGAGTATCTTCTTTGAGCCTCAAACCCAACCCCACCCCACCTCTCTCTCTCTCAGCTTTGGTACTTTACAGAAGTTGTTGACAGTCTTGTAATCAGAATCAACTTTGGTATTTTACTAATGTTGTTGACAGTCTTGTAATCAGAATTAACTTGGGTATTGTACAATTGTTGTTGACAGTCTTGTAATCTGAATCAAGTGGTACTTTACAAATGTTGACAGTCTTGTATTCAGAATCAGTTTTGGTACTGTACAAATAATAATAATAATAATAATAATAATAATAATAATAATAATGAGGACTTTGTATAAGCACCTAATCTTTAGAAGCTCTAAGCGCTTTACATATAATGATATGAAAACAAAAAACAAACCAAACACCTTGAATTTAGAAAACAAAACAAAATGCTGAAAATATTTAAGGTAGGAAACAATTATTAGGTCTTTAGGTTTGTTCTTGCAGTTGAAACAGGGGAGTTTTAAGAGCACTCTTGAAAGGGATCACTGTCTTTTTGTCTAATTTCAATGGGCAATTTGTTCCATGTTGCTGGGCCCTGGTGTGCAAAAGAACGTTGTCCATATGATTTCATTTTCATAGTGGGAATAATGAGTATGCAATTGTCAGAAGAGGAGCATAACAGTTTGTTGACAGTCTTTTGATTTAAATCAACTTCTCAAATTTTGGGCTGTCCTTCAGTCACCATTTTAAAAGTGCATGCTTTTTAAATGCACACCGCAAGCCTGTTAAGCCAAATTTCATTTATTACTCAAGTAAAGAAGAATTTCCTTCCAGTCAGAGACTTGTATTCCTTTTTGTGTCTCCACTTCAGTCTGAAAGAATTCTACTGGAGCAAAAACATTTTAAATCAGTTTACCCAATATGTAGGGCATCACTTTAGTCTTATTGGTATTTTATTCTGGAAAGGGGAAGGGGAGGCGGAGCATCAGTAATTTTTGTATCCTCTTTCAAATTTTCACACCACACTTTGATTGCAACTTGAGATAAATGCCTTAGGACATAGTGGAGGTGCCAGCACAGAATGTACTTGAGAACCCAGTGTATTGTTACTTCCTGTTCTTATCACCAAATGAAGTGCTGACAAAATCACACATTTTTGCCTAAGAAAACTGCCATTACTCATCAACAACTGGGTCATTTTGCTTGCTACAAATTTCAATTTACTGTGAGAAAAACAGAAAAGAAGCAAGAACTGGCAGAATTTTAAATTACCCTCAAACCCATCTATAAAACAATTTCAGTAATCTTTTCTCCAAAGGTCTTAACTAGGCAGTATTTCCTCTGGATGAATGGAAAGTTTTATATGTAGTAAACCGATATAAAAATGTATAGAAGCTATTGCATGCCTGCATAAATACTATGTGTACAACGTATACAAATCATTACTTGTCCATGTACGTACTGCATGTAAAGTATATATGTAAAATGATCTCTTACTGTACTTCTACAGTATAAGAATGAGATGGACATAAACAAATGAAAGTGCACATGATTAGTATAATTAAATGATTATGGTATTTCAATTAAAGTACATGCCCAAGAAAAATACAGGAAAAATCAGTAAATATATGTGCAAGGAAAATATCACTGAACACAAAATACTGACCTGAATCCTTTAGTTATTGACATATTAGGGCTTAAAAGAAACAAAGTAAAAAAGTTGCTGTTGTTGTTGTTGTATCGTTTAATGCCATTTTTCAGCACATGATAGGCTATACATGGTGGCCAGTATTAATGGTGGAGGAAGAACCCAGGAAACACCCCAGAAAGAACCACCGACCCATAAGAAGCTACTGGCAAGCTTTCTCACATACCCACATTGGCAGAATCTGAGACTCGAATCCATGCTGACAGAGGTGAGATGGCAGTGATCTGTAATGTTTAGTGCTTTAGAACACTCGGCCACTCGGGGCCCCAAAGTCAAAAAGAAAATGGACTCCTATTATTTTACACCTCTAGCGTTACTATTTTAGTGCTTACTCGGTAATACCACAATACACTGGTGAACCATGTTTTATTTTATAATATGCTTACAATTAGTCATATAATGTGAGATGTAGAGTTGTAGACCCTTTTATGTTTCATTTTATATGCTTACAATTAGTCATATTATGTGAGATGTAGAGTTGTAGACCCCCTTGTTTTATTTTATAATATGCTTACAATTAGTCATATAATGTGAGATGTAGAGTTGTAGACCCCCTTATGTTTTATCCTATAATATGCTTACAATTAGTCATATAATGTTAGATGTAGAGTTGTAGACCCCCTTATGTGATATGGATGGTTGAAAGACTTAGAAAATGACCTTTAGAATCATTTTAAGTTTACTTCTAACCCTGTATTTATTTTTTTCAACTAATATTATAGATTTAATTATTTATAAATTATTTTGGTTCTATAAATCTCGACTTTTAAAAAAAAACTTCACCCAAAATATTTGAAAGCCGATAGTTATTTTAAAACTATCCTAGGTCGCACCATAGGAGTCTGACGTTTTATCAATAAAGCACGATGAAATCTCGAACACGAAATGACATTATCGGTACAATAAATTAACGATGATTTCGTGTTGTCAGAGATTACATCGTGCTTTATTGATAAAACGTTACAGATGTGGTCGCATCTTCTCAACTTTTCACTGTTCCAAAAAATGCAATGGTCTTGAACGTTTCAAGTTGCGCACAATACAAATATCAGCATCGAGGTCATGCATGTACGATTAAGTAAAGGCCTCCCAAGGTTACTGTCTTTGTGTTCATATTTGCTGAAAAACACGTTTCGATGTTAAAGTTTCAGCAATTACGATATACGTTTGATACCATGTAAATAATCACAATCTGGTGCGCCTTACTTTGAACTTTAACTATATCGTTGGTCTTACCCTTTTCTTGATTACCCTGATGAACAGTGAATACCGCCTTTTCCCGGTAAATCAGTAAATTGAACATAGCGCCGCCTACTGTAAAACTTACAACGTAAATTATATCTAGGATTCTTTTATTCGAAAATTAGCTCATCCATTGCTACATATCTCGACACAAAGATATCCAAAACTAAGATGATAATATTAAAGAAAGTTCAGTTATACATTTAAAAAAAATTATACAAAATTATTATGTAGATGCAGTACCTCAGTAACTAATTTGTGTTATCTAAGACTTATAATGGGTATTTTATGGGGAGCCAGCAAAGATAGTTTTGGTGGAGGAGGGGCAAAAATGTAGTTGTCACTCGTCAGCTAATAAGTTTAACGGCTGTAGAACGTCACAAATATAGTACATGCAGCTAAATCAGCCACCACAGTACGAAGATCATGGAAAGTTCCAGATGCAAAGAGCTCTTCGAGATTAGTAACAAGCTAATGTCAAGGAAAAAATGTAGAACCCTTCTAACCCTTCTCTTCAGTCGTCCTTCCGGACCTGTTTGCAAATTTCTTCCGTGATAAAGTACAGGATTTGAACCTGTCTCTATAAATTTAGTACAATCGTGATGAAGAGTGCACCAAAGTCACGGGAACGTTACAAAATTCCAACATCGCTGCTGCTTGGTTGCTTAGATCCAGTATTACCTTCACTAACTGATGTTTTTAATACCTCTCTCTCATCCGGGAAATTCCCATCATTTTTTAAAACTGCCATTGTAAAACCTCTGCTGGAGAAACCAAGACTCGACCATAACGATTTAAAGAACGACTGCCCAGTTTCTAATCCCACATTCGTATACAAAATCTTAGAAAAAAGTTACTTTAACCCCACTTGTAGCTCATCTGAATTCAAACAGTCTTTTTAGCAATGTACAGTCTGCATATCGCCCTTGCCACAATACTGAAACTACTCCTCTAAAGTAGTTGATTACATTCTCTCTGCTTTGGATAGCGGAATACAGTCCTCACCGTCCTTGATTTGTCTGCAGCATTTCACACAATATACCATGCTATATTACTTAACCGTCTCCAGCATGTATTTGTCATTCATGATGCAGCCTTACTGTGGTTCAAGTCCTACTGGGTCCACAAATGAAATATACTCCAACGCAGTTGATCTTCGTTGTGGTGTTCCCAAGGGTCTGTTCTTGGACCTGTTCTATTAATTCTATACATTCAGCTGCTCTCAAGTGTCATAGATAATCATCTAAAGTCTCGCCAATTGTACGATGATGACATCCAACTATACAAATCCAGCCACGCAAATGAAGTTGATGCTACCATCCAAGGTGTAGAGAGGTGCATTTCTGATGTGAAGTCATGGATGAAATATAACAAGCTGCAGATGAATGATGATAAATCTGAGGCCATTCTGATCACAACATACAGACTTTCTCATTCACATCCTTTACCTCAGACAATAAATATCAGCAACACCAACATTAAATTCACACAGTCAGTAAGAAATCTAAGTGTTACTCACGCAGAGGCGTAGCTGGGGGGGGGGGGGGGGCAGGGATACATATGTCCCCGGGCGCCAAGGTACAGGGGCGCCAAAATGAGGCTTACAACGTTACATTATAATAAGTAAACAAGGGTAATAGAAAAATGTGATTAAACGGGGAGGGGGCTGGGGCGCCAATTTTATAGTTCGTCCCTGGGCGCAAAATATCATAGCTACGCCTCTGTACTCACGATAGTACTCTCACAATGTATCAACATGTCATGCACATATGCAAGGCTGCATATCTTGAGCTGAGACCCATCAGCTTCATTCACAAATATCTTGTAGTTCAGGGCCGGACCTAAATTTTTCAGGGGGGGGGGGGGGCAAATTTGTTATTGGGTTAAGCGAAGGCGCGAAGCACCGAGCCTTCTAGGTGGGTCAGGTGGCATGCCCCCCCCCCCCTCGGAAATTTTTTTTTCAAGGATGCAAAATGGTGCAATCTGGTGCAATCTGAACCTTGAAAAAGGGATCTAACAAAAGTGACTAAAAACTGCAGTTTTAAACACACTAAAAATATTTAGAAAAATAAATAAATTAAAAAAATTAAAAAATTCGGAACCCCCTTTGCATTTTTTATCAAAAGCAGTGAATAGTTTTTTTTTTTTAAAGGGGGGGGGGGGCCAGGGCCCCTATAGCAGATCCGGCCCTGTACTTGATGCTACTAAAACACTTGTGTTCATTAGTACTTTCAAGGCTCAATTATATCTCAATTCTGTCTGATTCGTCTCAATATTTACTCCAGAAACTTAAAAAAGTTCAAAACACAGCTTATCGGATCATACCTAGAGAACCACAACCAGAGCACATCTCCTCGCTGCTATGTACCATACACTGGCTATTCATTCGATCCATAATCAATCATAGAATTTTGTTCTCTATGCTACGTTTCACTGACGGACTCCAGTCCAACATACCTATCTGACCTCGCCCATGTGTACACACCAGCAATATACTATTTCACCTGTGTATTGGGGCTCCTGTCCATAATAAGTTTCCTTTAAGGATAGGTTCATTAGGATGAAGGAACATTTGGGTCAGAGTAAAGCATTAGCAATAATCATTTGCCAACAAGAAAGAGGCACTATTAGGGATGCTATGGCATACTCTTCTAGCGCTTTTTTCTTCTTCGAATAGTGTAATGGTCCATGCTAATGCAACGATAGGGTTAATACCAATGGTACAACTTTATTTCAAAAGATAGGATCTCGAAATGATGCAAGTTTATGTGTATTTAGATTAGACAAATTAAATGGTCTTTGCGACTGATTTTTTACACATATATGTATTTTGTTAGAGCATACACCCCCGACCCCCCCCCCCCATCCCACCCACCCGCAAGTAATAATGTCAAGGGACGTAATTGCTTTGAATACTAATCTTCTCCATCAGATGCAGTTCTTACATAAAAGGTTGCAGTATTATTTATTATTTTCACACCATTTCAGTCTATAGTGTTTCGAATAAGATGGATGGCATGAGATGGTGAAGTCGAATAAAAGAAGCAAAAGGAGTAGTATGATAACTGAACGTTTCGACTTTTTCTGATCTACGTTAAAGTCCTCTAACTATCTTGACTTTGTCCTTACATCGCACGCGCACGCCACGCCAAAGTTGCCTAATGAGGCGACTAGGCCAGATTAAAGTCATTTCGGGCAGAAGACTTCAGCTTATACCAGTTACTAAACAAAACATATTATCATAGTATTCCCTCCAATTCGTCCTTTCACTCCTTCTTTCCTCCCGTTTTCCTTGCTCTCCGACTTTCTCGCGGTTTCGCCTCCCTTCTTTTGGCGGACAGGTACATATGTAGAGTTTTTAATGCGTCTGAATATGTCTCAAATATATCTCTGCAGACTTCTCACTGCGCGTGAAGATGTCCCAAATATATCTCTGCAGACTTCTAACTGCATATGAAGAGCACTTTTCCCCTTTAGTTGTGTTGTTTACATCCCAAATCTTCACAGGCATCCGGCCCCGTGGTCAACGGTTATCACGAGGAGAATTTCTTTCAAATTCTGTCCTCGGAGTCAAAGACTGAAGTCAAAAGACTAGAATCCTCCCTTGTGGAGCAACTTGGACTGATTTGAATTTTCGATGTATGATATTAAACTAGGAATTTCAGTGTGGGAAACACGCCCCTTTATTTAGTGTGGCCAATCATATTTACTTACATTTTCCGCCTTTTTAGAATCGACAAACCTGATTTACATGCGCAATAATGTTTTGTAAAATTCAACAAATAATTTTTCTTACCTAGAATACAAAAGTGAAAACTTACAAAGAATGACAGTATAAAAATTAAAATATAAAAAAAACTAATAAAGATCTATCACATGTCCAAAATTATAGCGTTCCAAATGAATTTCAGTGGTGATCTGAATGAATTCAACTTCGAAAGTGCTTATGTGCTAATAACATGGAAAGTGGCAACGTGTTAATATCACAATCCAAAATGCCCTTAAATGAATACACAGTAATCCCAAAAGAGTGATATAGTTCAAAGGGTATTAATGAGTACTTTTTAATTCCAGTAGAGAACTGAAATAAATAAATTGAAATAAATAACTTTTCTCAAATTAAAACTGAACATAGCAAGCATATCGATTCCACTTCGGATGATCAGCTAGGAATGAGCAACCATGCACTAAACAATTTTTCTCCACTTGAACTAGGTCGCAATTACTATTTTCTGAAAATACTTTCTGATCTTAAGGAAAATTAGTTTCTGACACGTTCTAAGGTCAAAGTTAAGACGATATCAATAACTCAAACTGACGTATACATGTTTGCAATTATTAATTATCCTAATACATAGCCTGCAATGATAGACACATATTAGAGATGTATTATGCTTTTACAAAATAAGTTCACTAATCTGGTTGACCCTTACAGTCTGTAATCATGAATATATATATATATATATATATATATATATATATATATATATATATATATATATATATATATATATATATATATATATATATATATATATATATATATATATATGACGAATGGTTCACAGTGCAGTGATGTGCATAGGATTATGAAAGTATTTATAACTATACTTAATGCAGGAATCATATTATCCAACCTAGGAGTGTTTTAACGATAGAGAAGATACTAAATATCTATTTTGGGCGCCATACAGATTTGCATAAAGGCTCAAAGAATTTTGCGTGTTATTTTCAATCCTGACCTTCTAGATAGATCACTCAACCTATGGATTCTATTGGAAGAACAATGACGTACACCTGGCATTGAACACAATAAAAAGCGTGATCGGTCATGTATGAGACTGTGCAAGAAAACTTAAAATCCCGAACGTTAACAAGAAAATCTCGTGATGACGAGAGTGAATACGTCACCTATGATAATTAATAAAGTAATGAGAAGATCAGTTTAAAAAATTATGTTTTCGTAACAATTTAACAATGACATCCGCACTTTATTTCTATTTCAAAATGGCGTACAAAGCTGCAGAAGAGGCGCAACGCAAGCACCGGTAAAAATTATCTGAAGCTATTCTAAGCAGTAATGAAGCAAATACTTTTGAGAAAATTTACAAGCACTCTTAGACATTTTTACATTTTTGGATACAAACGTACAAAGTCTGGTCGTATTCGAGTTAATATAATACTCAAAAATAGGTAATTTGAGTCGAAACCATCTTGAAAGATATTTGTTTTGAGTATGCAAGGAAATTTATGACGATTCCAATAAAAACACAAAAAAACAAGCTTCTTTATCTTCCAAATCCTGATTCAAAATTTCGAATTACAATAAAAAAAAATACCATTGGTTGCTTGATGAATGAATTTTAAGATATTACTTGGATTATGACCTCATGTATGCAAAGGAGGAGATGAAACAGCGGAGACTAGAAAAAGAAAAGGCAGTGTATATATAAAAGTTGCATTAGGACTTTGCGAGACTCTGAAAACTCTCGTGCTTACGACATGGAATCAGTCAGTAAAGAGATTCGATGAAGAATTTCACCGATGCTTGGGAATGACTCTAAATTGTTATTGGCGAACACGAGACCACGCGTAGCTCTGACATCTCGATAACATCTGCACCATACGTAGTTATCATCGCACAGTCGTAGATAACAATTTCAAGATTTCCTCAAACCAAATTACGCCAGACATTCCATTTTCACGTGTTGTATAAAAAATCCTTGTCCTTAAAATTGCATTTTGTAGGTCAAGATTTTAGAATGTATCTGTTAAAGTAAACAGTAGTGGTTGCAAATTATGTCGAGATTTTAGACTGTGCCGTTTGAATTACACTGCGGTGGTAGAAAATTCAATGTAATTCGTCAAGAATTAATAATTACGTCTTGGTTCAAAGAGTTGATGTTGAAAAATTCCATTACATAGGTTGAGTATTTAGATTTCATCTGTTCAATGATAGGTCCTGTAGCATCTCCTTTCAAGTGCATGGATTCTTCGTTGTAATTCTGCTGTCAAGGTCCAGGCCTCACATAAATACAAAACGACTGAGATGACTAGTGCTCTCAATAGTCTGATTTTAGTTTTCAGACATATACTCTTGTCTCTCCAGATGGGTCTTAGCTTTGACATAGATGCCCTTGTTTGAGCTGCTCGTGACCAAATTTCTGCTCTTGATCCCTCTTCGGTAATTATGGAACCAATATATTTGAACTGGCCCACTGTTTCCAGTTCCTGTTCTATGACTTTAATCTTGATTGAGATTTGTTTGCCACTATTTGTCATCAGCTTTGTCTTCTCAGCGCTTATCTCCACGTGAAATCTGGAAGATGTTTCATCCAGGTTCTTCACTATGGTGGCAATGTTGTCTTCATTGCCTGCCAGTCCATCAATGTCCTCTGCAAAGCGTAGGTTGGTGATGTTACGCCATCCAATGCTGACTCTTCCACAGTGGTTTACCAGGGCTTCGCTCCCGATGCCTTTTAAGTAGATATTGAAATGCGTGGACGACAGGAGACAGTCTTGACGTACTCCAACTGTTGTCGTGAACAAGTGCCCCACATAACCTTGGCGTATAGCTTCTCGATGGTATTGGTTAACGTTTGACCCATGTTGTACTTCTTCATTGTGGCCCACAATTCCTCATGCCACACTCTGTTAAAAGCCTTTTTGAAATCTATGAACACATGATAGATGCCTTGTTGATGTTGCGAGTACTTTTCACACAGAACCCTAAGATTTAATATTTGTTCTGTTGAGCTTCATCCACTCCGGAAGCCTGCCTGTTCTTCAGCAATTATTTCTTCTACCTGTGGGTTCAGTCTGTTCAAGATGATCTTCAGCATCACCTTATTAGCATGGCTGATCAAACTGATAGTTCAGTAATTTTGGCACAGTTCGAGATTGCCTTTTGGGAGGAGTGTTATTATCAGCGACTGGGTCCACTGTGTTGGGCATTCGCCTGTCTGCCAGATCTTGTGCAGACTTTTTTTTAATATCTCTATCACTGATTCCCTCCATTCTTGTTAAGTTCAGCTGGGATATTGTCTACTTCAGCTTCCTTTCCGCAGACACGATTTTGACCGTTAAAAAAAAAACTGAAAATGTGAGGGGGGGGGATTGGGGCAATGGGGTATCGAGGGGCACATGCATGAAAATCTGATCCTGGTGCAAATTGGGACCATAATATGTTACAAAATAATCATTTGAAAAACTAACAAACTAATACAAAATTTGAATAATTTTACAATATTTATTATCACATGAATTTGTTCTCCAATACTATTGGTACTTAAGTTATTTCATGTGCATGTCAGTGTTCACATCGTGATTAAGTCAATAATTAGGTACTTTTTGCTGCCAACATATTACACTTCTCTCTTTTCATAACAAATATGTAAAATAAACACCCTAATACATCATCTATATACAAATAATCCCATATATTCACTTGTCTTTTTGTCCACTGAACACAACCTTTTAATATTCCAACTGAGCTCTTTTGCGGCTTTTAGAAAGAATTCTTTAGTCCTCCTTTTTGTCACCAACGATTTTGCTGGATCAATGCAATCGAGCAGCAGAGAGGGTGAACAGACCAACTTTGTAGGCGTCAACGAGGCCTCCTCCTCGTTAATATTTAAAGGGTCTATTTGACAAACTAAGGCTTCCTAGTAAATGTTTAATAGAAGGGTCTATTTGGTAAACTAACGCTTCCTTGTAAGGGTCAATTTGGCACAAAAAAAGACGCCATTGTCGTTGGAATTCACCCTCTCTACTGCTGTTGGTTAACAATTCATTTACGAGATTCAGTAAACGATTTTAACCGAATATTTTCTCAAGTCCGACACGATATCGCGTCCGAGGATCTGATAAATTTATCGTCACAAATCCATGTGGGATTGACTGAGCGCGATTAAAGAAATTTCTAAAGAGATTATGATCCATATCACCGCTGCACCAAGTTTGCCAAATATTTCTAAGAGTATGTGTATCAATTCCATTGAATACGGCAAGAATATTGCAGTTATCTCTGATTACTTTTGGTATTTGAGTGTATCGTTGAGTGACATATATCACGTCAGTTTTTTATGCCTACCTCTGGAAAATATCCTAGCGGGATTCTTTTAATTGTCTAACATGATATCATCATATACGACTAAATTGTTAATACCTCCATCAATATCATCAATGCTCGGTGCTTCATCGATATCGGTTATAAACTCAATAATACCCTCGCCGGATTCTTCTACCGCTTTGTCGTTAAAATCTTTTAATACATTGTAACATCGCTGATCATCTAGACTTGGAGCTATCAAATAGGTTCCCGTCGTCGGGTAGCTGAATAATCAATTACATTCATGTTATTATATATAAATTATGGATCTATATTGTGTGAAGTGTAAAAAACGTAATGGCACACATGACTTGACGACGATTACAACTAGCAATAACCGATCAGCACTTTCCGGTAAGTGTGTACAATGTAAGGATTTAAAAAAAAACGACGAGGTGATATCGCAGCCAAGTTAGCTAAACTCCCAGGAACACCATGAGCGAAGTATCCAGGAGAAAAACACCTTCCAGGATATAGTTATTGTGGACCCGGAACCAGACTCGATATCAGACTCGATGATCAAAACCAACCTCGACGTGGTGAAGAACCAATAAACGCTATTGATAAGGCGTGTCATGCTCATTATGTCGCTTATAAAATCAGCAATTGGCAACACAGACATATCGCAGATGTGAAATTAATTCACGCGTTGAATTCTATCACTGATAAATCCTTCAAAAAAATTGGCTTCATTTTTGATAAAATCGGCAATGAAGGGTAAATTAGTGTTGGGTGCTGGTAATTAATAACAATATGGAATCTATTTATTATTCTCCAAAAGGATACTGGAGGGGTAAAGCAGCAATTGGTAAACTCGCTAGAGTTGCGAAGGTGAAATATACCACTGCAGCGGATTGGTTATCCAAACAGGCGATATGGCAAATTTATCTACCGCCGCCTAAACAAATTAACTACTCGCATTTTGATGTAACCGTTCCTAATGAAGTTCATCAAGCTGATATATTATTTCTGCCACATGATGGTGGTTACAAATACGCGTTAACCGTAGTTGATGTTGCGAGTCGATACAAACAAGCAGAACCGCTAAAGACAAAATCATCAACTGAAGTGGCTTCTGCGTTTGAAAGGATTTATCGAAGGGGTCCTCTGCAATGGCCAAATCTATTACAAGTTGAACCTGGCAAAGAATTTCAGGGTGCGGTTCTATCAACAATGAAGCATCATAATGTCACTATCAGACGAGGACATACTGCACTACATCGCGATCAGGCAATTGTTGAACGATTTAATCGGACGCTTGCTGAGCGGTTATTTGGATATCAATACGCGAAGGAATTCATCCAGGATAAACGATCTCGTGAATGGGTCAAGAGATTACCAGCTGTGATTACCGCGCTAAATAACGAGTTTACTCGAACAATCAACATGAAACCTAACAACGCGATTAAAAAGAAGTATACCAGTAAAACCACAAAAAGATTTTTCAAAACAACCAATACTCGGTAATGTCACTGTGAGATATTTATATGAACCAGGAGAGCTCGAAGGTGGTAAAAAAGGGCTACTGATCCTATTTGGAGTGTTACTGTATATAAAATATCTAGCATAACACGATCCACGGGTAGGCCAGCGATCTATAGGTTGGATTTGACCGCTTCTCAGCGTAGGTTTACTCGTGAACTAATGCAAGTGATACCCGAGGACACTCAATTACCACCGCGTGGTCTTAACTAGCACCTCTGCGTCTATTGCATTCAAGACAAGTCAGCATCACATTATCTCTAGCATGACCTACGCTGCTATATTTTCTGTCTACGGTAAATTGTCGAGAATCCTTATCCGACCAACACCAATTCATTATACAATTGCAACTCGCGCAGTGATTATTCTGTTGTTGCTTCAGCGTAATTATTAATTCAGCATCAATATCAAATTCACTATTATTTTTTTTGTCCTATTGTTTATAACCATAGAGTTTTTTTCTGATTATGTCCTTGACTCTGTCAACGCTGACAATATCACTTATTGTAGTGTCATTATCATCTAAAACAACGCTTCAAAGCTGATTTATTCTTCGTACTCTGGACACTGCGAGATAAACTAAATTTGACCACTCGATGTGATTATCCACCATCCAAACAATTGTATCTGATATAGTCAATCCCTGTGAGGAGTATATTGTTGCTGCGTCCATGGGGATTTATCAGCACGCAATGCATCTTCGACGACGCTGATATCAACCAGCACAATATCATTTAACACTAAATTCTGCTTTTCACGCTGTCCATGAATATCAACTTCAATATTCTGTTTTCGTGTATCCGAAGGCCTATAACACAACGGTACTGGAAGTGTTGCAAATTTTTCTTTATGCAACTCAAATAACATCTGAAATGTGTCTCTGACTATCTTTCTACTTGCTACTATCAAATCGTTTAGTCTCCACGTTTCCCAGAAGTCATTTAATGGTGTTTCTGAAATTATTTCACGCGCTATCTCACATTGGAATCTATCCGGTTGTAATCTGATTAGTTTTTTGAACTCTCGTAATTGTTCATCAAGTGCTCTATCATCGGTGTTAATTTCTTCATAATAGTCTACAAAATTCTTTAGCCAAACATGTGGGGATAAACCGACAAATGGTGGTGGCTGGCCATGGTCCCCGCACATGATTACTTTTGTGTTCGCGTGTAATAACCAATCAAGAAATCTTTGCTTTGTAATACATCTAATGATACCGTGCATACCTCATCCCACATTATGACTTCAGGAATAAATTTCTCACCCATTCGATCAGGAGTCCATTCGTCACCTTTCCATCGAAAGAAACTGTGGTAAGTACAGGCATTAATTCCTCGTTGTTTCATCTCTCTGGCGAGTCTGTGCGTTGGTGCTAGTACAATCATTTTTGATTTCCCACGAAATAACTCAATCATACGAGTCGTTTTTCCTGATCCACCACAGCCGTCTAAATAAAATGTTTAATATCTACATATTGGGTCAGATATCTGCGGTGCATTAGATAGTTCTGATATCTGATTATTTTTCAAGTAATTGTTTTCAATCGTAACATCTGCTGATTTGGAATAATCACACGGTATTTCCCCCTTAATTGTCCATGACCCCCAACTCTCGTCAGAATTAGTGAGTTCAGCCACTGCTTCTCAATGTTTTACATCTATATAAAATGCTTCAGTAGCTACTCTAACTGCGGTGTCAGGAAATCTGTTTATCATCGGAAAAAAAATTGATAGAAGCATAAGCTAGCATAGACGCCCTCAAATGTGTATACTGAAGATTTTCTCCGTCTGCGTAAGTAACAATTGTACCAAATTTTGTTCCATCGGACAAGAAAGCGTCTTTACGATCGACATAAATACCCTTAGATGTTATATCCGCGATTATAAAATCGCACTCAACACTATCTATAATCAATCGTGAAGAATATCTTATATTGTCGTATTTTCCACCCTGAGTAAATTTACCAATTATTCTTCTACCAAGATCTTTTGCGTCTTTATTCGTAACTTCAAATAGCTGTTTGGACCAATTCTCGATATTTTCTTCGTCAAGATCGGGAAACTGTTTTCGTTGTTCGCTGATTATACTATCTAGACTATCGGGTTGTGGAAACCAGACCTCAGTCTGCGCGTGATATGATATAATCGCTTCACTGACAATCAACGATAACAGCATTTTAGAATCAATCATATACCGTAATAGCACTATTGGCATCCAGTGTTTTTCAGAGATATGTCTACCAATCCAAACGTAACAGCACGGATGAAGTCCTGTAGCCATTTCAAATGATACCACACGAGCGAATCCGGTTAAATCAAAATCGGGCAGTGGTCCATTAATAGCAACACGGGCCATCTCGTGTGTGGGATGTCCAAATCGCTTGAAGTACTTAGCACATTCTCCGTACCCGAGAAAACTCACCGGATAACACGCGACTATATCAACCGAATAATACTTTCACGGTCATATTTTGTATTCCATAATCCGCCGTGGTTAAATTCTATATAACTTGATTTGATGTCTGTGAGAAATTCAGCTCTTGTTGGTTTCCACGTGTTTCTCTTTCTCGCAAAATGAGCTGCAACCGACGGAATTGTAAAACAGTTTGTTAGTAACTGTTCGTCGTCGAAACTCTTCGAGAAACTACTAGCAAGTTTTTCCATCGCCTCATGGAGGGCTTCAGTGCGGTATAATTCTCCATTGGGTCTTACAAATTGATCGAATCTGCCCTCGGTGTTTTCAAAACTGTGAAATAACCACACTGATGCAGGATCGTTTTTACTCAACTGGTGACTAAAATCAAATAGTTTCTCTTCCGGGGAGAAATCCCCGGCGGAGAACTCCCCGGAAAATTCCGGGGGTATATATTTTATGGTTATATCCCGCGGAAATATTGTTACTGCAGGTGTCCATGCGTGTTCATTATGATCAATAATTTTGATTGGAGCTCCTCTCGATTTATATTTCGGTTCGTATAATATCTCGCCTGTTATCGTCATTACTGATATTGGGAATTTTAGTATTCGTTCTAACGCTGCCACATTTTGAATTGTTGCCCCGTGCTCCTTTACTGTTAGTCCCCACTCGGTTATTTTTTGCTTCTTAGATCAGTCAATTTATTTCCACGCAATGCTTTTGTGAAGTGTTATAATATTCGTTCTGCTACACAATTCAACGACGACAGTTTCATCGGTCCTAGTTTTTCAATGCTTGGTTTATCATTTAGCGGATATATCCCATAAACAACTGCTGTTACACGATAGGATCTCTCGTAGTACGGTTTGTCAATTCCAGTCAGAATTCCTGGTTTTGAATCTCGACTCACAGTGACGGTTCTTTCATCCTTCAAGATAGGTTCAAATTTATCCCGAATAATCCAATCTCCCGTGTCTGAGCGGATAATGAATTTCAATCTAAAAAAATACCTTTTCAGCCCAAGATGTGAGATTATCACTGCTGCGCTTTTATGGTTCATGGTAGCATCAACGTCACCATCGATTCGAAATGTCGACCAACAGTGAGATGCTCCATCACGCTTGAATTCATTAAAACAATCACGAATTTTACCCAACATGGTTCTATCACGAATTTTACTCTTTGGTTTATCAGAGACTCTATCGAGATTGAATTTAGCATTTTTCCTAGGCGTAATTTTCGATAATCTCACGAACTCTTTCATGCTATAATTAAAACAAGTATTTAAATAGAGAATTTATATATAATGAATCATTGCAAATGGCTTATGATTGGATCAGTAACCCCGTGTAACAAATCATGCAGAAAGGAGTTCTGTGGATATCATATGGGAAAGTTTTCGACGTGGAAGCCTTGGCCCGATCCCTTGTATACGATGTGGGGTAGGTGTGCGTGGTAAATCACAGTTGTGTCTCAGTTGCGGTGGTAAGCGATATAGGGAGTTGAAGAGATACTATGATAAACGAACTAAGAATTCCATCAATGACTCTGACCCTGACAGTGTCAGCTTCAATGACAAAGTCATAAGAACTCCTCAAGACTACATCGGAAGATTTCCAAATGTTATCATTAGACCAAACAATGAATTAGACAAATAGTATTATGTATATAAATGAACCAAGAATTCCGAGCGCATCCCGTGATCAGCAACTATGAGAGCAGCAGTGATGGTATTGTCAGACACTGCAGACTGAAGAAACCAGTTGGTGCCGACAATGGTATGGGGTATTTGGTATTTAGAGCCGGAGGGAAAATGCATCTTAATCATAGAATAATATATGAATGTTTCCATGGATTGATCAAGGATGGTTTTGTTATCGATCACATTGATTCCAATTCTAAGAACAATTCTTTATCAAATCTGCAGGCTATCTCACAAAGTGAAAATTTAAAACGAGGAAAGACTGGACAATACTCGAAAAAAGCGAGACCTGTAAGATCTTTTAATACAACAAATAATGAGGAAATAATATTTCAATAAATAGCTAAGGACGGTAGGTATTTCGATATTTGTCCACCTTCTGTTCAATGCGTTGCAGAGGGAATTTGTCGATCTGAGATTTAAAAAAAAAAAGGACAAAAATTCAATTCGTTTATGTCTGAGGCGCCTATATCTGGTTTTTTTTTGAATATATATATATATATATATATATATATATATATATATATATATATATATATATATATATATATATATATATATATATATATATATATATATGTATTATCATATAATATGAATTCTCAAAATATCAATGAGGTTATAACCGAAATTTTAATTTTGAAATCTCAGGGATTTACATATCAGATAGTTTAAACTGCGATAAAATTATATCTGACTTCCAGGACATTGAATACGGCGCTATGAATAACAAATATGTACTACCCAAAAAATATGCCCTTATTTAAACGAATTCAGAATTCAATTCGCAAATCTCTTCTATGTTGTGACGACGTCAGTAAGTTTGTCCCGTTATTTACTATCGTGGAAAGAATAAGAAAGGGATTAGGGAAGGAATATGAAATGAAAAGAACAATTAATTCAAAAATCAGAAATATAAGATGGTTAATTGAACAAAACGAAAAAAAAACTTCGGATGGTCGGGTTTAGTCAATACTGGCGTGTAGTAAATATTTTTTTTAGATTCAAATTGGAAAATTGTTTACAATTTAAATAATGATTAATGAGTCATAAACGACTATATATGCTCGTGAAAGATTAGATGTGATTAAAAGATTTATACCAATCTGTCAGAAATAAACTGCAAACTAGACAGAGTTTACAAACGGATTTTACTGCGGGATCTGAAGAGTTGTTTAAACCAATAACCACAGCAATGAAGGGGGTAATATTAGCTACTGAGCGTGCTATATGGGGGGGGGGGGGGGAGTGGATGACCCCGAGACGGGAGAAAAAAGAAAAGAAAAACCTCTTATTGGTGAACTTGAAAAAATAGCAGCGGAAACTGAACAAACAAAACAAGCTGTACAAAAACTCCACGGTGATATATCAGCTCAGTAGGAAATTGAACGATTAGGTGATATTAGTGAACTACCTAAACCACCTAAATAAAAAAGAACAGTAGATGATTTACGCGCGAGATTTAACGAGGAAGGGTTAGCAGCAATTGATAAGACTGATCCAGCAGAAATTCCTGCGCTTGTTGTTACGACTTATGAAAACAGAAAAAAGATGTTGAAACCAGAATATCATAAGTATATTAGAAGTATAACTCATTGGGCTGATATATTCTACAAAATCATAACTAACAAAAGTCAAATTGACACAACAAGTACATCATACATAAGATATATCAATGCGGTTTGTACAGTGTATAAACAATATGAAGAACTAAAACAACAACAAAAACCGCAAAAATTGCAAAGAAAGCGACAGCAACCTTCAAAGAAAATATCTTTCTCACCTAAAATACAAGCAGAACCTCAACAACAACTACCACCTGAACCATTGTATATACCATCTGATTGAGATGAAGTTGATGAAGATGAACTTTTTAATTATTTACAAAGTCAAGAAACAGATACACAGGGTGCAAACGGGGAGGGATTTTCTAAATCTCGAAGAGATTCCAGTGGAATTTCAGGTAGTGGTTTAGTTAGTTGTCATGGTAATGTTCTTGGTGATATAGCACGATTAGAAGTACTCATCGGAGGGAAACGAGCTGGAAATAACTCACCGGAAGTAATTAATGAAGCAGCTGATATCTGCATGCGGTTATTTCAAGGCGGTGTTATGGATATTGGTCTATATCGAGCTTTCATTGACGAGTTAGTGGAAAATCCTACTGATTTTCACTATCATGGTTAATCACAGTGATTAATCTGATGACGAAGTCATCGCATTAGATAAATATCATTTAAATAAGATGATCATACACTACAACCATGACAAACCAACCAGCGTCTATGTAGTTAATTCACGGTTTCCCGTTTATAACGCGTACTATGGTGATGGTCTCGGTGATACCATTGCAGGGTTATTTGCAAGAATGGCTCCAAAAGTAGCACCGCTAGCAAAACAATTATCGATGAAAGCCATTGATGTTATTCGTGATAAGGGTATTAGCACTGTTGGAGATCTTGCCGGGAAAGCGTTTTCAGCCGCGAAGGATAAACTAACAGCGCTAGTTCGGCGGCAAAGGAAACCATAATTGACGACTCCATCGTTACCGTTACCATCTACAGCGGAAATGCCCGCGAGTGTTAGTAGAATAATAAATAACGCAGTGGATCAAAAACTAGCGTCGCTGATGACTCCGTCATACACCAACGACCAAAGCAACATCGCAAATATGATAGCGGGAAGTGGCTTAAAAAAACCACGGTGAGGTCGACGACGATGATTTAGACTTTGATAAATTAAAGTGAATATAGAATAAAATGTTCAAACGGTCACCTGATCCAGCGTTTGATATGGACGCCCCAGTGCTCTGTACGTGATTATCAATTGTATGCCTATCACGCAATACAACCAAAATCTTCGATCAAGAATCGAACTTCAGGTTCATGATACTAGTAAATACTTTTTACCGTGTGAAGCGTTTATCGAAGTAGAAGGAGAACTTGTAACAGATGTTGTAATGAATACACCATACGCAAATGACTCAATTCTCCGAGTGGGTTTTGTCAATAATGGGATCTTGGCGTTATTTAGTAGCGCTAGATATCTCCTCGATGGAAAAGAAATTAAACCATTGAAAATGATGTTGATGCTGCCACAACAATAATAGGGTTAGCAAGATACTCCGACGATTATACAAGATCGGCAGGTCCATCTATGATGTTCGCTAAGAATATTACTGATCACCCTATTCACACCCCGTATATTAAACTACGAACACCACTAGATACTGCAACTGATCCACAACTCGATACCTATGAATACAGAGATAAAACAGCAGGAGAAGGAGCTGTACTTGATATTGTTAGAGAAGCTAATCCCAATTACAATTTAGAATATGCAACACGCAAATCAATGCTACAAAGAGAGCGTCGAAGATTCTCATGCGCGATTCCACTGCATCATATATTTGGATTCTGCAGAAATGTCCGAAAAGTCATCTATGGAGCAAAGCATACGGTAGTACTCGTGCGAAAGGGTACTGATAATGATGCAATCTGGCGTGGTGATGAAGCTGGTATTGCTGCCGGTAAAGTTATTTTATCAAAACTATCGCTATGGATGCCAGTAATGACTCCATCAATTACCGCGGAGGAGCGATTACTATCATTCATGGACCAATGAGGAAAATCGTTAATAAGTTGGTTATCGTTGTCCAAAGATACTATAGATTCTGATATTAATGGTACATTCACATGGCACCTGGCAGCGCGACAAGGTGTTTCAGCTCCACGTCATATATTTATTGCGCTACAAAACAGAGAGCGATTAGACAATCAAACACGTAGCCATATGATATTTGATAAATTAGGCGTTAGTGAAGTCTCGCTGAGAATAAATGGCAAACAGGAACCATCCGAGGATATACAACTTGATTACGACAACAATCATATTGTACGCGTGTATCACAGGTTGTTGGCATATATGGCACGCGATCAAAATGTTGATACTGGTCTGCAAATATCACATGATTTTAAAAATTTATATCCGATCTATTACTTTTCGTTGGAACATCTTGATTTAACAAGACAGTCCGTCGTTGATATACACTTTAGAGCTCGTGTAGTCCCTGCTGGTGGTGTTAATTATAGAGCGGTTGCTGTCATTCTCAGCGATAAATCAATGCTACTCGAAGGTGTTGGCGGACGAATGAGAGTGATAGATGCACCAGTGGAAAACATGTAACAATTAGATCAATCTATTATTAATAAAATGCCATATGATGTTATTAGTGTTACGCTAACTCCTAATCAGATTAAGAAACTACAATCATCAGCGACTGAAAAATGCGGAACTACAATTACGTTGAAACCTAATCAGATGACAGGCGGGGAAAATAAATTGTCGCTGACAAATCGTCAAACAAAACATTTTAGTGCCGCGCTTGAAAATAAAAAAGGAATTCAAATTAACCTTTCTGCGGCTGAAATCGACTATATGAAAAAGACCAGTGGTATATTTCCTTTGTTAGCTGCGTTACTAGCGTTGATTGCGGCAGCAGCCCAGCGGTGGCTAAAGCGGCAGCGTTAGGGGCCGTTGTACCGCAGCAGGAATGGCACTAAAGAAAGCAACTGGAAAAGGATATATAAAAAGAAGGGAAAGGGTCTAAGACTAACAGGAACCCGTATTCATGGTACAGCGGAAAGGGTCTGAGAATCCCAGGAACGGTTTAATTGTTCCTATGTCAAATTTTTATTTACTCGATTCTGCTAAAAAAAACTCGCGATTAAAAATTTAAGAGGGGTCTTTATGAAAGATCAGTTGCCGGCACAACCAAACAGCGCCGAAACCGGTATTATTAATCTCGATAACAGCAGCGGACCCGGAACCCATTGGGTTGCATACGCGATTGATCCACGTGCAATTGTTTTTTTCGATTCATATGGGTTAGCGCCGCCGAAGGAATTTATGCGTTATATAAACCGCTTAAACACCCCTCGTTGGTATTCTACGCTACCAATACAACAAATGAATGACCCACCAATATGCGGCAACGAAGTATTAAATGTCCTTGATGCTATTTCATCATCTGGAAAAGCACCACATGTTGTCGTAAATGAATATACTAGCAGTCGCTGGAAATCGAAAAGATTTTAGAGAGAGATTGTATAAAATAACATGATTGATATTTGGGGGAGATCTTTATCAGCGCTGAAGAAACCAACCACAGAAATATCTGCAACCGGTGATAAAAAAAAATAATCGAAGATGAAATAGCTGAGACGTTGAACTTGGCAAGTGTTGATCCCAATGAAATAGTTGTATTTCAAGATCGTCAGGGTAAATTGAAAACTAGTAATATTTCCCTGGATGATATTTTAGTTAAACAACGAGACGCAGTAGAGGATACTATCGCGTTGTTTTCCGATTAGGGTAAACTCAAACCGGTGTACTTATTTCAACTATCTTGAAACGAATTAACAATATTGACAAGCCGTTATTAGATTTCCTTGGAAATCCACCGGTGACCACACCGAAGCTCACAGAGATAAAAAAAAATATCTATATTGGAACTAGCATTTACTAGGAAGCCTTAGTTTGTCAAATAGACCCTTCTATTAAATATTAACGAGGAGGAGGCCTCGTTGACGCCTACAAAGTTGGTCTGTTCACCCTCTCTGTTGCTAATCGTGTCTTTTCCTTCTCAACGAGAGCCTTTTTCCTTTCAAGCTCCAGCTTGTATTGGCGACATGCAGTACACATATTCTGACAGAGGGCTTCATTTTATCTGTATGCAGCTTCATTTGTAGGTGCGGTTCCAGACTCTTTCAACCACGACTTCTGTAATGTATATATTGCAGAGGGCACGAAATGTCAGTCCTCGAGCGTTGTTTTCTTATAAATTGACCAACTAAATTTCCGTCGACAATTCGTTCCAGCCATTCCCTTCTGTTTTTTTAAAAACCTTTATCTAAACTTTTTGTGTCATCGTCTCTCTCAACAAGGGACGACATTTTTTGCAAACACGCTTCTTCTTTCCATTGCCATCAGTTTCCTTTACACGAAGATTCATTGGATGAATTTAAACTTTTGACCAATCAGAATACTCTTTACGATAGTCGAAGGCTAACTAATATATGGAGCGAATACGTTACAAGGGTTGTTGCGGAATGGGACTGAAAAGAACTGTTAAAAAAAACGGGGAAAAACGGATCGGACATTATTTTAATAAAACGGACTATATCAAGAAAAATTGGATTCAATTCAGGAGAAAAGCGAAATTCCGTTTTAAAACGGAGAAAAATCACGTCTGCTTCCCATTAAAATAGCTAGTCTCAAATACAACTGTCTTGCTGTTTTCAATGGCTTTGCATAACATACACACAAACTTAAGATAGTTCAAAGTTTTTGAAGAAAAAGTATGAAAGATAGTCACAGTGCGTTCAAAACAGGTCTGTTTTAAACTAAAAACTTCCATTGATCTTGTTTGCATTTAGTTCATTTCAAGAATTAACAAACAATGCTGTTTTCCTTTATATTATTACATATTTCAGAGTGAGATATACAAGCGTCTCCATATTTAGTTCCGTTTAGGTTTTCCTTCTTCTTCTGCTCCTTTTGACATTTTGACTTCTTATTTAGCCACCCCCACTCCACCCCCTCCGCGATTTATGGATCTCTCTCTCTCTCTCTCTCTCTCTCTCTCTCTCTCTCTCTCTCTCTCTCTCTCTCTCTCTCTCTCTCTATGGTGTAGTATTGTTCACATCTTAAAACGTGTGAACTGTAGTCCCTCTACTGTAAAGTTATGCATTCAATGAGGTATCGTACAGAAATACATTCAAATGAACTCCAAACAGCAAAAAGGAAACTTCAAGTATTAGCTTTTTAATAATTAGTTTTCTACATGAATGTATGAAACTTTCGGTGAATAAACTTACACCACCTTCTGATATGTGTTCCCCATACTGTATCGTATGCCAGTAATACACTAGGAGAAACGGAACTCGTTCGATAGAAGAAAGAAGTATATACATATATATATATATATATATATATATATATATATATATATATATATATATATATATATATATATATATATATATATATATATATATATATATATATATATATATATATATATCACACAAAACACTCTTGATTTAATATACTTGTACAATTTTTGCAGGAGCAAGTCTGACTCGCATCACAATCACGTTAGAAGAAAAAAAATTGGATAAAAGGGACGTTGATTAGAGTCGAATGCAAACCGAAATTAAGTGACAATCGAAAACTGGATAGAGCATCAAATACGGAGGAAGACTGTAAGCTTGCCAAGGCCACACAACACTACTTTTGAATGCAGTGACAAACAAAACGAAGAACGAAAATCACTACAAGCAAATTCAGAGTCGCTGAAAACTTTTGCTTAGATACAACCGCTCGGTAATGTTTCAGGTTAATCCAATCCAACAGCATCTAATGTGTTAACAAAAATAAAAGTTCAGATTTTCTTATATTTTTATTATATTATTTTGAAGGGGGAAAAAATCCGTTGCATGATGTGGACAAGCAAAATGTCTAAAAGCACCCATGTCCCAACATTATTGTAAAATACAGGAATATCTTTTTCTCAATGCAGTAATGGAGCTGTTAATCGTATTGGCACATAACGGAGACAACCCATGCAAATAAAAAAAAATCAAAGTTTTTCGTCCAGGTATAATGCTTCTACTTCACTCGTGACATATTCCTCTATATCTACTCATTAAAACGTAGATATACTTTTTATATCCAGAATATAGAGAGACAATATGGTGCGCAGTGGAAATACATGGGAGCCAACTTTTGATTGTGTATTGGCTATCGCTAGCTTGTTTGAGTTTGAATGCTTATATCAAATGTCTATGTAGACTTCTGATTGCAAATTAATACTTCTTCTATGGAACAGAATTTCTAAAGTGGAACCGATTTAATGGAAAGTAGGAGCTTAATTTTGCATCTACCACTGTTTTTTTTCTTCTTCAGATTAATGACGGAATACCTCATAGAGTCGCAAGTACCGTATATGTGCATGTAGGAGCCCGTAACTTTATTTTGGTGTAACACACACAAAAAAAATAATTATCGCTTGATGAACAGAAAATATATCAGGAGTAAAACAAGCTAAACAGTATGGTCGTTGTAACGTGGCTGCGCTGGCGGGTGATCAAAGTGTTATTAAGACAATATTGTACAAGGCCTGGTCAGAGGTATTGCGCAACTTGGAAATAACACTTGATGACCGCCTCCTACTAATTGGCGTTATCTAGGAGATGATCGCTACGGTGTGATTTGCCCGGTCAGTGAGTATAGTAATCTGAGATGGTACTTTGAACAAGACAATACACGAGCCCCCGTAAAGATAAAATATGAATTTAATTGAAAATACAATTAAGAAAAGAATGACACTGTGAATTACACTTTTTCTCTTTCTGAATACACTTAGTTCAGAAAAATACAAATACTGAAGCTTTAAAATAATGGATACATTCAAAGAATCCAAACACTAATGAAAATAAATGAAGTTAACCGTTAATACTGAGAGTAAATTTCATCAAGGAATCGAATGTTCATTTAACATTGGACTGTTGAGTGATTCAACATGACCTTTTCCGTCGACTGGTTTTTCTTTCTTTTCCCTGCGTGCGTCCGTCTCCAGCTTGCCCTTTAATTGAACGGGAATTCCACACTCTGACTTCTCGCTGATTCTCTTCTCTTGCCGAAATAAACTATTGCCGTTGACTTATCGCTCTTTCTTCAAACAAACTATTTTTCCTTTTAAAAGAGAAGGGTAAAACGCCCTAAGTATCTCGTTACTTCAGAGTTGAGATAGTAAGTCCGTTTCCAGGTTCGAAAAATCAGATCTTACTATCAGTGTTATCATTTATACGGCTAACAATTACTATACAGGTCTTCAGATCAATAGAGCTATATTGCTAATTATCGACATCAGAATTCGGGAAAGTCATATATTCCCGTCAATCATTACGTAAAGTGAGGCAATATAACATAACAGACAATCCATATTTACTAATATGCTAAATTCAAATTAATGTAACACGTTCCAATCATAAATGTACACGGCGGATTTTCTACACCACCAATTTACCTACGTAAGTATATAAGGTAAAATGCTAATTCAGAATTCAAAATACATTATTAAATCACTGTAAAACCGACTATCCATACAAAATATGAACACGTCATGCATCTGTAACAAAGAAACATATCAAAGTACGTTATTAAATCAATGTAATACTGAACTAGTTATATCGTAGTATCGATACATTATTCATCTAAGACAAAGATAAACAGCATATACATTATATCATAATAAAGGTGAATTTGAGCTGAATACCTTTGTGTTTTTTGGCGTCTTACAATCGTTCCACATTTAGTTTAACTGGAACCCAATTTTACGAACGTCTTTCTTTCAAAGACGTACGGAGTCTTCTCCTGGATTGGAATCAATTATTCTGACCGTCTCTTGCAGGGTCTTCCTAGACTGACTAACATCGTTTGATACGAACTATATATTTCCCCGATTCTGGAGTCTGACACACCCCCTTTCCCTATGCATTTGCCCAATCGGAATAAAGGCTATTCTTACTGACCTTATGGAAACCGTCTATCCAGATGCCAAAATGCCACTTAGGATCGAAATGTCACCTTATCGTTTGTCTTGATCATTTTTGAAAGCTCTACGTGAGTAATCCCATAATTTTACGTGTCAAACACTCAGTCCGTTTTCACTTTAATTATGGTACCAAGCCTGACCAAGTTTAAGAAAACATTCTTTCCGTTCAACTCTAGTCCAAGACAGTTGATTGTCGGCTAGCCTACGAATTAATTACTGGATGTGACTGACGAAAAATTTGGCACTTGACAGTCGTGTGCCTACAAAGACGGTAATAGCAAAAGAAGATCGAGGGTGTGGAACGAAGTTGTTTGGAAGTAACCTACCTTATTTCTTTTATAGTATCATAGACAGTGTCCTGTCATAACGGGTCATGTGGGTAATCTGAGGTAATTTTGTCACTTGCTGTTATTTTTCCTACAGGTTATTGCTTCTTTTTCTCCTTCAACATTATCCTCGCGTCAAGCACCTGCGAATTCATTGGGTTTCTTTTTTTTGTGGAGAAAGTTCCGGCGAACAAAATGTATGATATTTCTATCGATTACTGCGCCGGCATATCCTAGGCATAATTTTGTTGTTGTTGTTGTTGTTTTTGTAGGGTTTACCGCCATTTTGCAGCACACGAAAGGCTATAAATGGCGGCCAGTATTAATGGTGGAGGAAGAACACGGGAAAATAACCCAAAAGAACCACCGACCCACGAGAAGCTACTGGCAAGCTTTCTCACATATCCACATTGACGCAGAAAAAACCGAGGAGTTCCGGAAGTATCAGTTGGATGTTTTGAGTAGTAATCACAAATAATCACTAAGATAACCTACTGAAGTAATAAAAAGTTTAAGATAATCCATAGCTACAGCAGATTTATCTTTTTGTAATTATTTTTTTGTAAATCCATTTTAATTTGTGTTCGTTTTTAATCGAATACACGTTGCACACATTTTCAAAAGACCCTCGAAATTGCAAATGACTTGTATATGTATATTGATGAATTTATGCTGAGAACGGGATTTTAACCTCGTTTATAATTAGCTATCACTAAGTCATATTGATCACAAGGTTTTGTCAAAGGCTCCCACACAATACTCCTCCAAATAATATTTGTGCACGATCTGACTTAATCGGTGTACTGTTTTAAAAAAAAATTACTTATAAACATAGGCTTCTGAAATAGAACTAGACTGGTACATTCCGCAGCAATTGAGACTGAGGGAGTGATGGTGCGCATGTCTGAAATCGGCGTACATCGGTGTATTTTACTTCTCATACGTGCACCAATCATGGATACACAGGCAAGACGAATGTATGGTTCGAACGGATTCCCAATGGCAGTTTGGATGACTGGTAAGGAGTTAAAGTGTCCATTACTTCATTGGAAAATAATTAACCTGGTGAGATACCGTTGCTTAAATGACGATTGACGTGTCTGTTTTAGCATTTATGTATTCACACTTTCTTTTCGTTTCTTTTTATTGTAAGCAGTAGGCGGAAATTTACTTTCCGGATCCTGATGAATGTTTTCTCTTAATACTATTTTGCATAAAAAATTTTCTTGTATAATTTATAAATTGTCTTCAAAGGTAACATAGTACAATGGATTCAAAAGAAAACATGTTGACAAAGTAAGACTGATAAATAACTTTATTCTTGAACACTGATCTTTTTCATTCTGCCTAATGCCTATATTCAAGAGGAGAAGAATTGTACAATTCTTACAATTTTACTGAGAGATTAAACAAATCCTTTTTCAGGTAAATTCGATACGTTGTAACAGTATTTTGCGTTTTCATGGATACCAAATTTTCAGTTGCAAATTAATTGTCCAAGGGATAAGAAATAATCATTGCTGCAAAATGTCAATTTGAGTATGAAACTTTCATATGCCTAATGACACCGGAGTCTGGTGTCTGTGGCACGGTGATGTCCGTCGTACCAACAGACGTCACGTGCTTCAATTTAAACACAAAGTTTACAGCTTTTGATACAAGTGTGGTAAATAGGTATCATTAACAATGGTAAATGGCATATATTGGGATAAATGTTATTAACTTACTAGTATGTCAATATCTTCAACATAAATGCCACATTTTAGTATCCCAATCAGTTTTCTTGGGCGAATTCTTTTATTCATTATTTATATTCTTGATGGGCAACTGGCTAAGAATATGGGAGAAGCTAGATATGGAATTGGAGGGACCCTAGACATCTGGCTATCTGTATGTGCACTATTAATGTGGCTATATACACTAATTAGATACCTGAATTATGGCATACAGGAATAAAAACACTAATTAGATACCTGAATAATGGCATACATGAATATAAACACTAATTAGATACCTGAATAATGGCATACAGAAATAAAAACCCTAATTAGATACCTAAATAATGGCATACAGGAATATAAACACTAATTAGATACCTGAATAATGTCAAACAGGAATATAAACACTAATTAGATACCTGAATATAAACACTAATTAAAATACCTGATTTGTACCATACAGTAATATAGACACTAGATACCCGAATAAGGGCATATAGGAATATAAACACTAATTAGATACCTGAAAAATGACATACAGGAATATAAATACTAATTAGATACCTGCATAATGGCATACAGGAATATAAACACTAGTTAGATACATGAATTATAGCATACAGGAATATGAACACTAATTAGATACCCAAATAATGGCAAACAGGAATATAAACACTAATTAGATAAAATAATGGCATACAGAAATATAAACACTAATTAGATACCCAAATAATGGCATACATGAATACATGAATACAAACACTAATTAGATACCCGATTAAGGGCATACAGGAATATAAATACTTATTAGATACCCGAATAATGGTATAGAGGAATATACACACTAATTAGATACCTGATTAAGGGCATGCATGAATATAAACACTAATTAAGATAACTGAATAAGGGCATACAGGAATATAAATACTAATTAGATAACTGATTAATGGCATACAGGAATATAAACACTAATTAGATACCCGAATAATAGCATACAGGAATGTAAATACTAATTAGATACCTGATTAAGGGCCAACATGACTATAAATACTAACTAAGATACCCGAATAATAGCATACAGGAATATAAACACTAATTAGATACCTGATTAATAGCATACAGGAATGTAAATACTAAATCGTTGAATTATAGCATACAGGAATATAAACACTAATTAGAAACTTACAACAGGTATGCTTTTCTTGTACTCTTGCAAATATGACATTTGTGAATTTTAACTTCTTTTGAATCCCTTTTTTCATAACAATGACAATTTAGCACAGTCATATTCTAATTTTGTTAGGGCTACATAATTAACAATTTATTTTGTTAGGGCTACATAATTATGTATTTTTTTTGCTAGGCAACGAAACAATGTTTAATTTAGTACGGCTACATCGCTATATGTTATTAGGGTTGCGTTATTACACGTTTATTGTGTTTTTAGGGTTTTAGGTTACGTATTTATTTGGTTAGGGCTACGTAATTATATGTACTGTTATTGTTTTTCAGACACAGAAAAGAGACGTTCTTGAAACATTGGTGAGTGAAAAATGTTTAGCTTGTAGAAACCTTGCAGCGTAGATGCTTGGATTTTTAAAGTTTTAATTGCGCAGCAAATGTACCGTGAATTTATTTAATTTGGTGGGTATATATTTTTGTGGTTTTAACTGGAACTAAAAGGTGTGAACATATTCAGGGATCCTATTGTTCCATGGATGAGCAATTGTTTGTTGCATTCATCATGAAATTAATGAAAATTGGTAACCCGCCAAAAGAAGTTAATTCACAACAATTCCATGTGATGAACATAACTGTCTCGTTGACTTTCTGATAGAATCGTGGGCAGCATTCAAAGCTAGTACATATCTTAAGCCGACAATTTTCTAACGAAAAAGGTGCTTGCTCTTATATAACTGTTCTAACGAGCTGAATAATTAAAACTGAGAGGAACACAGCTCCCCATATCTTCCTTTCTTTTTTTCTTATCCTAAAATTGGTAAGCTTTTCGTAGTAATCATGTTGTTCCAACTACTAGCGACTATCCATCCACAATTTGGTTTCCCAAAAATGTCTTCACTGGGAATAAATGGATTTAAACTAAGTTTGGTAAAGATCTCACATTTATCATACATTGAAAGATCTCACATTTATCATACATTGAAAGATCTCACATTTATCATACATTGAAAGATCTCACATTTATCATACATTGAAAGATCTCAATATCCAGGAGTAATAGTCACACGAGTTTAATATCATGCCTCCATGGTCATGATTTTGAGGAGTTCGAACCCGCGACCTCCTTAGTGAGTGAGTGAGAAAAGTCTTCAGTTCATGTGTGTTATAGAAGGATGCCACTTGACTTGTTTTACTTCGCCCACTTTCACCTGCGTTTATAGATTAGACCTGTATGAAACTCACCAGGTATTCTCGATTTGACAACGTTTTAATGACCTCCCTTAAATGTCAGACCTGAATGCTATTAAACTACAATCGACAATAACTCTTGTTCGATATTTCACGTGCAATGTGAAGAATTGCCGCAAATTTATCCCAAGGATCTTGAAATATGGCTATTTAATTACAACTAAAATGCGACCTCAGCTGAAACAGCCGAGATAATTTGTGTAAACAACCCCATACGCACGCATACACACCAATAAAACTTGATATCTAATTGGCATCCCTGGCCAGACCAATTTAAGGCGAACTAGGTGGTTGCCCTAGAGCGCGTGGCTTTATTGACGCCAAATAATAAACGGAAGTATAAAAAAAAAGTGCCGGGGGAGGGGGGGGGGGCAAAGTCATAGTTCGCCTAAGGCGCCAGAAGTGCTTTTAGACCGTTCATATTAGCAGCATTTCTTAAATCTTGTGAACATGCCCATTAGGTACGGTTGACTAACTCTGAACCTTAGTTTTGTATTCATTCTAAAGGTTCGCTTAAGCTTATGTTCAGCGCTGAATTGCGTGCCAGAATCGCCCAACAAAGGACGTTTTGTCTTTCTTAATATTTTTCTAAACAACTCTTTGAAAAATAGCAATAACTGGATACCAATAAATATTCCATTTTTTATGTCGATAATGCATATGAACAATAAAGAAAGATCTTTCCATAGAGTCGTGTATGTTCAAAACATGTTTAGGTGCGATTGATGTTACAAAAATACCATCTGACTTGGGACGATGTATTTATTAGTCTAAACTGCATGGGGCGATGTATTTATTAGCCTAAACTGAAGCCCGGAAATTAGTCAAACGCGGATGTTTAATAACTGTGGAAATGAGAGTTGATAAGTTCAGATTTCGAAATGGGAAAGATGTCGTTTGCACGAAGCTACCTGGCATAGAGCGTCTTATTCAACATTCCTAATTATATCCTTGCAATTAATGTGTGTGATTTTTGATTTATTTTAAACGTATCCTTAATTTTTTTCAGCCACATCACTACGATGTTTGCAGTGTAGCAGTTTATAGTGATGTCTATGACTGGGGAATCATGCCGCAGACAACACATTGTGTCCCACCCAGTCACATTATCTTAACGCCAGGCCGACCAGTCCTAACACTAACTTCTTCATGCAGAGAGAATAGAGAGGCAGCTGTTAGTATAATTTTTTTTAAGTCTTGGCATGACTCGGCCGGGTTTCGAACCCTCGACTTTCGCATCCGAGGCGTACACTTTAATCACTTAGGCCACTGGAGCGGGAACCGAGAAATTAAGACCGGATGTTTGGTAATTGATTGATAATTGTCCGTAAAACCCGAATTAAATAAATATATTACAACAATGAATAATAACATGGAAACCTCTTGGACTTACATAGAGAGAGTGGGAGCCAAGATCTGAAACTGTCAACGATATCCGCATGAAAAATTTAAACTAAATCAATGTTGCTCTTATTGAGATTTGATATTTTAAAATAACTATGTTTATGAATCCTTACATTCACGGGCCATATATTGGAATTCTTTTTAAAAAATAACACTGCTATTAACTGTATCTTGTTTTCAAGCTTTTAAATTGTTTTGTCATATTCAAAAACCATATTGGAGAATTTATATACAAACTTGGTCGATCTCATCGCACCGGCAACGACATTTCAACGCAATGAAAACGACAAACAATGGCCAGGTCAGGATCCTTGGAAATGGTCGGTGATCAGCTTTTCTGTTTTACTCGTACAAAGAGAGTGCTGCTGCTGCTCACAATATTCGCACGGATTGCCTATACATCAATATTTTAACTCATACAAACCCTTTCCTTCTGTTTCAGCTCTAAAATCACCATAAATCCTAGTCAATGTCACTGTCCAAGAATATTTTTTTTATGAGTAATCTGTATTACCAGAGAAACATAATCACTGAATTAAATAGTTTTAAGCCAAAAGTAATACTGAAAACAAAAATACTACAAATTGATTCTGCTAGATCTTTAACACGAATTTATAATCTTTCCAATTACGAGATTGTATAGTGTTCTGCTTTTGACCTCGTGTCACAATTAATATTTTCTATTTAATAAAACCTATTACTTAATGAAACAAAAAACTTCTAGAGAGTTTAAAGTTTACAAAATAAAATGTTAGTTATTATTTGAAATGTATTACTACAATTATAATATAGAACCTAGATAATGTCAGGTATGTCAGGTAAATTGCAGGGAAATTCCAATAACCTAGACCCAGACCCAAATAAACGTATTTATTTCTATGAATGATGATCATGATAATAAACCCATACTATTTTAGCTATTTATTATTATTAAAAATCAATAATTCAGGTCAAGTATATAATAAACTTATTTTGGAAAAGGACAAGTCCAACATACAATGTTACATTACAAGAGCATATAATGAAATAAATACTTGAAAAACCTAACAAATACCAAGGATAAATAACAATGATTAATGTTTTAAAACTTCGGCATTCAACTGCCTGTTTTACTGGCTCTAACACCGATTATTGCTTGACATCCATGTCATTAAACTGGCTATATTAACGCTGGTTTTCACTTTTCGGGAAAAATTTGGAGACCGATGAAAAATTTCCTTATTATGAGAGAAAACATTTAATTAAATACGATTCCGGCAGTTTTATATTTAAAAAAAAAAACACTTTGTATTTATTGTCCTGTGACTGATATCATCAAAACACATTGTAAAACGACATGGTCTCAACGTCTCAACGCATATCCAATAATGCTCTAGTGTATGAATCTCACTTGTGACTTTGTTGTGTATTTGTTGATAGAACGGAGAAATTCGTTTCTAAAAGGTTCACGTTTTCATATATGATTTAACTCGAAAAGAATACAATCATATAACAGGAAATTTCAGATCAATGTTGCAGTGAGTATGATATATCCTGCCAATTAAGGTCACTGTTGCAGTCAAGTATGAGATATCCTTCCGATTAAGATCACTGTTGCAGTCAAGTATGAGACATCCTTCCGATTAAGGTCACTGTTGGTCGATACTACATCTCGCACCCTCCTCAAACTATCGCAGTATACATCACCTACTGTGTGGTACTTTTCAATTGGACCAGTGTATGTGATTTGGATTTATAACGTAGCTTTAAAAACAATTCCAGTCATATCGCTTCGATGTGATCCGTGTTGCAGTTTATAGTGATGTCCAGTACTGGGACATCATGCCGCAGACATGTAGCATGATGTCTCACCCAGTCAGATTATCCAACAGTCCTAACACTAAACTCTTAACGCTGAGTTCCAAGCGAGGCAGCTGTTAGTTAGCTGTTAGTACAGTTTTTTGCAAGTATTTGGTATAACTCAGATAAAATACATGCATTAATGACTTCTGTGAATAATGACATAATCAGACAAAACGATAGACACCTAATACTCCACCGATGGAAGAATGAAATCATCGACCATAATGAACTTGGTATATTTTCAAACTAAATATTTTTTAAAGCAAACAATTTTTTTTACCAAACAATTAATGCTCGAAAACTCTGTAGTACCGTAGGAATCCAAGTAGTTTCATAAAATAGCCTTCATTATATGATATTTAAAAAAAATAACGGGCTTGTCCATTAAAAACATTGTATACATGTTGATCGGGTCCACGCTACCGGAAATCCGGATTACGCGTGTAATGGCGTTCCTAATTCCTCTATTTAGGAGCCACGCTGGCAGAGATTAGCATGCCAAACACGCAACCAAAAGTGCGCGGGTTCGAATCCAACTAGTGAATCTGCCCAGTTCGAGTCCTGTAGTGTATTTCTGGGTAATACACTCGCATTTGCTCGGCATTGCTTGATTAATTGATTCTCATGATAATATGTTTGTGGTCGTACAATACCAAAGCAAACCAATCGTTACCGCATTACTGTGCAGGATCTTAATCATCATTCTTCAAATCTACATTTTAACAACCAATTAAACCTTCATAAACATCACGACGTCGAAATTTACTGAAGCGCTATTTTTTCTTCCATAACAACAAATAAACAACAAGGGGTGGGGGTGGGTAAATCATATAATTATTATAGAGATGTATCGCGTGGAGTCGCAGCGAAGGACACATATATGTACAAGACTAATTTTGAATCATGTAGTATTAATGCACTATTCATTTGCTACTTGCAGCCAACAGTACTCGACAAACCTTGATGCAAAAGGCTTTCATACCAAGATAGTACATTTCAAATCACGTTCTCAAGTAGGGGCCCCGTGTGGCCGAGTGGTCTAAAGCATTTTCCGTTACGGATCACTGCCGTCTCACCTCTGTCTGCGTCGGTTCGAGTCTAAGATTCGGCTAATGTAATTATGTGAGAAAAAAGCTTGCCAGTTGCTGCACGTAGGTCGGTGGTTCTTTCCGTGGGTTTTCCCGGTTCTTCCTCCACCAATAAAACTGGCCGCCATGTATAGCCTATCGTGTGCTGAAAAATGGCGTTAAACCCTAAAAAAAAAATAAAAAAAAAAAAAAAAAAAATTCAAGGTTAAATTACAGAACAACTTAGTGTGGTGATAAGCAAGAGACAACTTTTATGGATCTATCTATCTTTCTATCTTTAGAATTGGATAAACTGACACTAGCTGATGGACCGCCATGCTTAAAAATTGCATCCAAACGCGAAGTACGTGCCCGAATAAATAACGTATGCGGAGCTAAAACCCACCCACCCCCGGGCGACAAAAGATAAGTGTTACTTGCATGTATTAGTTATAAGTTGTAATAAAATCAGTGTACAATTGGTTGTAATGAAATGTGAGCCGCAAAACAAGGTATTTAATCTACAATTGCCTCGATTATTTTAAATCACGTGCTTTGAAATGGTTAGTGTGGAAAGTGGCTATACATTTTGAAAATACCTGTCCAGGTATTTGATATTGACATAGCGATTATTCCACGTAAACAGCCGTGTTTGCACATACATGATTGGATACGAGTGAAAATAAACACCTATGTATTACTCTCTTTAACCGAATTAGCAGGCTTATTAAATGGGTAAACGTGTTTGTTTACATATATATATATATATATATATATATATATATATATATATATATATATATATATATATATATATATATATATATATATGATTGATCCAGACCTGGAGCTAAATATTTAGCATTCCTATGATACGGTGACAGAATTGCACTATTTAAGCAGAGACATACATGTCTCAGATTCAATTTGGTTTAAAACTACACAAAACAACGGTTAATTTTCTGCTCAGACATGACCAAATATACAGATTTTTCAAACTGGATGGAAGAACTTCCGGAGCACCTGACTAGAATCCCTCTCAGCTGTTTAGCTATTCCAGGTGGGTCAAACTCCAAATTTCTTGGCAATGGTAGTCGTACAAACGCACCTGAATTATGACAATCTTACTGCTGCAGTCACAGCGTTACATAATTTTTTTTTGGCATTATTTTATTTCGACTTTTCTGTTGGAGTAAAACAGTGCTGTTAATGTATGTATAACAAAATTCCAGTCCAACAGTAACTGGAATTGTTTCTGATATAACAGGTGTCCGAATGTTTCAGTTTGTCTGGAACTGATATATTATTATTAATATCTGAATTTGAAACGTTAATAATAATATATCCAAATTACTGTTTGAATTAAGTGTGTTTTAGTCTCTGCTTTAAGTACAGCATAACATTAACTTTGAATGAACGAAACTTAACTTGTAAGAGAAGCCATTGAAATCTAAATCTAAACCAAGCGATGTTAAAGCAGCAACTTCAAAGACGTAGGAAAAAAAGGTGACTGTTAAGACAAAAAGCTTCTCAACCCAGGTTCTTCGCTTCTAAGGTTATCTAATAAGGAGCTTGAGAATTTTGTTATTTTAGGACAATTTGACCGCTTTAAAACAGGTGTCTCGAAGGCATGTTCAACTGTTGACGAGAAACGTGTTATGAATAATCACAACTGCATGTCTTGAAATGTATTCCTTATTGCATGTCTTGAAATGCATCTCTTATTGCATGTCTTGAAATGTATCTCGTATTGCATGTCTTGAAATGTATCTCTTTAGTACAGCTTATCAAAACGAGAAGAAAAATATACTGGGTGTGTAAATTAAAATTAAAGTCCAAATTTAAACTAAAGTTCAAGTTTAATCTGATAAAGACTACGCCACTCTTTTTAAAATTTATACAAACAAAAATAAAATAAAAGCAAGAACATAAACGCAGCAAAATATTCCAATGAATTTTAAACATTTCTTTGTTGTCAGTTTCCTGTTACAGTACCGTCAATAATACGCCCCACCTCCAACAAAAAAAAAACAAAAAAATCAAACAGAAAAGAAAATTAAAATCGTGCAATAACTGGACAATGCTATGGTAGGTACCGATATTGTCAGGTATACCGTTTCATTCCAGAATACTTATTTGACAAAATTAAAAAAAAAATAATGACATTAAAAAAGAACTAAGAAAGCATAACCTGCAGTCATAAAACAAAAAGTATAATGCATCGATTTCCTTTAATTTTTTGTGCATAGTTACAGCATTTCATGACAGCATAAAGACGTAAAGATATAACGTACAAAACGTACTTATAAATTAAGTCATATTTCTGCAACTGTAACATCTGTACAGCTACAATTATAACAAGTGTACAGCTACAATTGTAACATAATGTAGCAAAAAAATTTGGAGTATGAGCATTTGGTTATAGCGCACCGTTCTAAGGAATTCTTATATTTATGTGATTACTTGTCTGATTATTGAAATTCGGTGCAATGGAAATATTCCTTAGCTCGAAATAATTAGCCAGTCATAAGGTACAAACGTTACGGAATGAAATATTAGTGAGTTTCCATGATGACATGGTTCACTAGTAGTGAAATGAGGTAAAAACTGAATGACTGTCCCTGGAAGAACATAGTCTCTATTAAAATCTAGTGTACATTGGTGGTGTGCCCCTGGAAACCATAAATTGACTGGCCTAAGGTGGCGGAATTAAAATAGTTCGCTGTGTTAGGGGAGAAATTGTATAGTTCCATAGCGTGATCGGCTGCCGGTACAGAAACATAACGAAAAGAAACCATGCATGTGTGCGGTTTATAAATATTTGCCAGGATGGAGATCTGTGATCTTGCATTCATTATAATAAAATTTATGAATAGAAAGTACACGTCGGGCTTTCTAATTTACAATTGAAGTTGTATGGAAGTCTTTGTAAATTTGGGGTAAACGTATGACTTTCACACACACGCACACATACACACACACTTCTGTACATTTTAAAATTGACAAAAAAAAGTTAACTTGCAATGACTAACAGACTGTAAACATATTGATCAACTATCAATCATTTTTTTTCATGACCGCTGGTCAACGTTTATGGTATGTGTACCAATGAAACTGTGATTCATCATCTTACTATGCACTTATTAATTTTGAAAAGTAAGATTTGTGTACAACTTAACTGAAAATTCCAATTAAACCTAATATGCCAGCGTATTACGGACAATATGAATTTCAACGGAACCCAACGTTCCAGCGTAATACGGACAATATAAATTTCAACGGAACCCAACGTTCCAGCGTATTACGGACAATATGAATTTCAACAGAACCCAAAGTTGCAGCGTATTATTGAAAATAGTAATTTAAATGGAACCTAACATGTGAGGGTATTACTTACAATAAAAATTTCAATGAAACCTAACATTTCAGCGTGTTACTTATAATATTAATTTCAATAAAACCTAACATTTCAGCGTGTTATTGACAATATTAATTTCAATGAAACCTAACATTTCAGCGTGTTATTGGCAATATTAATTTAAATGAAACCTAACATTTCAGCGTGTTATTGACAATATTAATTTCAATAAAACCTAACATTTCAGCGTGTTATTGACAATACAAATTTCAATGAAACCTAACATTTCAGCGTGTTATTGACAATATTAATTTCAATAAAACCTAACATTTCAGCGTGTTATTGACAATAATAATTTAAATGGAACCTAACATTTCAACGTGTTATTGACAATATTAATTTCAATAAAACCTAACATTTCAGCGTGTTATTGACAATATTAATTTCAATAAAACCTAACATTTCAGCGTGTTATTGACAATATTAATTTCAATGAAACCTAACATTTCAGCGTGTTATTGGCAATATTAATTTCAATGAAACCTAACATTTCAGCGTGTTATTGACAATATTAATTTCAATAAAACCTAACATTTCAGCGTGATATTGACAATAATAATTTAAATGGAACCTAACATTTCAACGTGTTATTGATAATAATAATGTAAATGAAACCTAACATTCCAGCGTGTTATTGATAATAATAATTTAAATGGAACCTAACACAATTGTACGAGTACTTGCTGTGATAATTATTATGACTTAGTGTTAAATATGGAAATGGAGTCATCTATAAAAATTTAACTCAATTTAATATACCATTGAATAGTTTTTTATGTACTAGGAGTCTTTTAATTTGCAATACTATACTCCACTCCTTTTAGTTTGCAATACTATACTCCACTCCTTTTAGTTTGTAATAGTAAACTATTTTCCACACTCCACTCATATTTCATTCCTATTAATTCCTTTATGCCACATTTTAAAGGTCAGTTTCATTATTTTTTAAAAATACTAATTTCAGTTTATTTTTTAATTTATTAAATCTGGTCATATATTTTCCTTTTTGAAATTTATACTGCACGATAATAATCGTTACCAGTTATTATTATTATTATTATTATTATTATTATTATTATTATTAAGTGTTTAATATTGACAATGATAACGAATGCAACAAAGCAAGGCACTATACGTACAAAGACAAGTTTCATGACACTTGCTGCAACGAAGAAGCTACAACATTAGCAGACCCACGCGTCCGTTTGCACCCCACCCATCATTTAAAATCGAAAAGCATCAAGGATATAAAAAAATGCACTAAACATAGTTATTTCATTCATTGATAGATAGTTACTGTGTCGTCACGGGGTCTTTAACGCTGTCGAATTATTGGCGTTATAACGCAAGCTGAAGCGCCTGAGTGATGTAAACGAGCAGTCAGTCTGCTTGCTATCTATTTCTGGTTTTTAGAGTTGCCTATTTTAGCAACACTGTCGTCTGCGTCTAATATTTGCAATGTTTTCTAGTAATAATATTTCTTACAAAATGAATAAATAAATAGCTGGAACTCTTTTGCATACATGCGTTCAGAGATTTAAATCCAGAATTTGCGGAATTATTACATATTTGAAAGACAGTGAACTACATCAAATATGTTGCTTGAAAACAAGGACTGGTCTAAGCAAATATGACGACTCCCGTTGATTTGAAACGCCATCAAGCTGAGTGTGCTTGGGACACCCCTGGAGAAAACCAGGTTAGAGAGTATAGCTCTGTGCATTTTTCACATTCTTGATGGCTTCCTTTTTCCTCGGTAAAGGTGTACAAACAAACAGGATGGTGCCATAATATTTTGTTTTAAATAGTGGAAACGTTATTAAGAATATTAACTAAAGCCCGTCTTCATGAATTTGATTCTGCAGGCTGCATTGAACTTTTCTTGGACTTTTGGAAAGCGCCCAACCATGCTATCGTAGCAGCATCATTTGGGTATTCTGTTTTAGACGTATGCGTGCCTTGCATTTCTAATTATTGCATCTTCACTAGCCAAGGTTCCGATGTGTTAACCCTATCTACATCTCGGACTATTGTTCAGATATCCCGCTTCTTCGGGTATGTGAATTTCATTCCAAGTGGCGCCAAGCCACCACATTCAATCAAACTCAAGTTGTTCTAATTTGAACACTGTTGAATGTTCCTACAAGATGAAGACAAGGAGAGCACACAACGGGAATGGATCCTGCCGTGCCGTGTTTGTACCAATACATCGATTCCCTGAAATACACATGTAATATCTTCTCTCTGGTATATTGTCTTACTTTCAGAATTAAACTTACAAAGTATAATTTTGAAGCCAAATGCCTCAACTTTTTACTGCTGATGTAAAATGCATTGCTGTTACACGCGATTGGTTAGCTGGCATTATAAACTAAGGGAGACAACTCATGCAATCCAATAGATGTCAAAGCTCTGAAACGTCTGAACGATCCACCAAGGTGAAGCTATGGTTAACTCATCGAAACCTTGGCTTACGAAAAGATCTACTCATTGTTATGTGCGAATATTTATTCTTTCAGGATCACACAACTCCGGAACCAGTGATCTCGACCCATCTTTAGGAATCGCAGTGGACCAATCAAAGACGGTACGGTCGCTAGGTAATTGTTGCTGTGTAATTCCTGTAATCTATAGATGGTCAAAGACTCAAAATCTTTCGATCAAACAACAACTTGAAGCAGGTATACGCTACCTGGACTTAAGAATCGCAGTTCATCCAGGAAATATGGGTTTTCATTTTGTACATGGCCTTTATGGTGGTCTTATTTCACCGGCAATGCGCGAGGTAAGGGAATTTTTGGAGAAAAACCCGAGGGAAATTGTGATTTTGGACTTCAACCATTTCTACAACATGAATCCCACATTACATGAAACATTGCTCACAGAAATAAGAAGAATTTTTGACTGGCTAATTATCCCCCCTGACATGGCGCCTAAGCATGCCATAACCTTGACCTCTTTGTGGAACAAGCAAGGTCGGGTCATCATATGTTACCAAGACGATGAAAGTAGTGCCAAATACAACCTTTTCTGGCCGAAAAGCAAAATGAAATCGCCTTGGGCGAACACAAATTCCACCGAATCTCTGATAGCTTTCCACGAAAATATCTATGTCAATAAAATAAGATACACGACTGACGATTTTTACGTATGGCAAGGGGTTTTAACACCAGCTGGAAGAGACATTGTTACACATCTGTGTGGCTCTCTCGAGCAAAATTTTTCAGCTAATCTGGCATTTGTCACATGGTTGAAACAAAAGACACCTGGTGAACAAGAGATCAATATATGCAGTGTTGATTTTGTGGAAAAGCATGAGTTTATACCCAGTGTTATTCGCTTAAATGACAATATTCTTTAAAACAGTCAAGTGCATTGCTGTGAGTAACTTGGCCGGATATTAGTATGCAAATAAAGCACAAACAAAAAGAGCCGACAGAAATGGTAGTTTTTGGGTTGCAATGGCGTTAACATGGATCCTTAGGACGCTTGTTTTATCTAATAATGAAGTGTTCGTAACTTTTGCATGCTCTACAAAGCCCTGCTGTATCTGACATGTACTTTATCATTATCAGTTCTTTCCTTGGATGGCTAACATAAATATCAATTTAAACATGAAAAGTATTCCGCAATATATTATAACCAATAAAACTTTCCAGGTCGCGAATATTTTAGCTAATAACTCCATTATAACAAATACGTCTTCCTAATTCACGTTAAAAGATGGCGTATCAATAGTTTTCTCAAACCAGTCGTCATAGATTAGACTTTCAATAATGGGGTAATTATCAGTAACCCTGCATTTAGATTTATAAAAAAAAACTTTTAAGTTTCAATATGGCTTTCATCATGATATTAATGTGTGGGAACCCTTGCTAAGTTTTAATAATTTTGTTAAAAAATTTTAACATAAAAAACCCCAATAAAATCGCACGTCTGGCTGTAAACACAAATAATACAAATATAATTGCTTTCAGATATTGCGGTAGACTTAAGAATTCTGAAAAGTGGGTGATGGTATGGATTTGGATTTTTAATGTAGCTGTAAAAAAAATTCAGTAGCACTTGGGTATCATGCCGCAGAAAAGTACCATGATGTCCCCCCACCCAGTCACACTATCATGACACCAGGCCAGCCAGTCCTAACACTAACGTTTTAATGCTGAACACCAAGCAAGGCAGCTGTTAGTACCATTTTTTAAAAAAAAGTCTTTGGCAAGATTCGGTCTGGGATCGAACCCGCAACCTCTCGCATTTGAGCCCGTTGGCTCTAACCAATATGCCATCAGAACCATCAGTCTGAAACGTGGACTTATCTATGATAATTTAACTTAAAATTGAAATTATTAAAACTATTTGGAAATAATGTCTTCAAGCAGATTGAATTGACCAAAAGCAACTGAAAAATTTGGTATACCATATAATAATGATTTAATTCCAGTCAAGAAATTACTAAGAAAAATATTGTGTTAAAATTATATTCGTATTAAGCCCATTCTCTTCTAGTCATCAGAGATTTGGGGATGTACGAATATAAAAATCTGTGAAGAAATATGCCTTGTAATATCTCAGGCAATGCTACATGATGGTAAAGGCACTAGATGATAGCTCAGACAACATTTATTAGACAGCAACTTTGTAAATATGCATGGACTTTACATGATATTGACATTTTCATTTATTTATTGTGCAATTTGGACAATCATTAATGGACTATAACTTGCAAGAATGGCAAGATGCAGAAGATGGATGAATTATAAAAATAATAAAAAATGACACAAATACACTCTCTTTAGATTACAAGAACTTCCAATTCAAACAGTAGGTCTGGTAGCCAAACAACGTGAGAGAGCACGTAGGTTTATTTTAATGATGTCACAGTCAGGAAATTGAAGATGACTTCAGTTTTTCATGAAATATCCAAACTACCATTTTGAATACCCAAATGTATGAAATTTTTGCAATTTACTGTGTGATAAATCAATACATGTAATTGCAAAACAGTATTTTATATATTTTACCATCAAATTAAGGTAAAATACTTCACAATTTGTGTCATTATGTATATTCTGTCATTGTGAAAATTCTGTCTTTATGTCTATTCTGTCATTATGTATATTCTGTCATTGTGAATATTCTATCATTATGTATATTCTGTCATTATGAATATTCTGTCATTATGTATATTCTGTCATTATGTATATTAATTATATGATTATGTATATAATGTCATTATGTATATTCTGTCATTGTGAATATTCTGTCATTGTGAATATTCTGTCATTAAGCAGCAGAGAGGGTGAACAGACCGAAACCATTTCAAGCAAACCGAAACTATTTCAAACAAAATCCTAAAGGATTTCAAACCGAAACTATTTTGCAGACAAAAAAAGATAAATGGTTTCGGTTTGTCACGCTATTGAGACTGAGTCTCTAGACAGACCTGATCGTCTACACTAGGGTCTACTAAATGCAACTTATCCCATTTCATCCATCTCGTTATCAAATTAAGTAACAACTGCGTCTAGCCACTTCCAAATGGTCCGGTTATAATCATGCGAATAGCATTCGGTAGCGCCGTATGATGCTTAACTGGTTCTCGTGTTTTTGTCGCCGAAAAATCAATTGCATTCATGTTATTATAAAAAAAATTATGGATCTATATTGTGTGAAATGTAAGAAGCGTACTAGCACAAACGACAACGACGATTACAACTAAAAATAACAGATCAGCACTTGCTGGTAAGTGTGTACAATGTGGTACAAAAAAATTTAGATTTGTTTCTATGAAACCTGGAGATGTTTTTAAAAAACACGAGGAGGTGATATTGCAGCCAAGTTAGTAAAATTACCGGAAACACCATGGGCAAAATATCTGGGAGAAAAACACCTTCCAGGATATAGTTATTGTGGACCCGGGACCAGACTCGATATCCAACTCGATGATCAAAACCAACCCAAACCCGGTGAATATACAATAAACGCTATTGATAAGGCGTTTCATGCTCATGATGTTGCTTATAAAAGCAGCAATCTGCAACACATATTGCAGATGTGAAATTGATTCATGCGTTGAATTCTATTACTGATAAATCCTTCAAAGAATAATTGGCTTCATGGTTGATAAAATCGGCGATTAAAAGTAAATTAATGCTGGGTGCTGGTAATTAATAACATCATGGAATCTATTTATTATTCCCCAAAAGGATACTGGAGGGGTAAAGCAGCAATCAGTAAACTCTCTAGCGCCGCAAAGGTGAAAAATACAACAGCAAAGGATTGGTTATCCGAACAGGCGATATGGCAGATTTATATACCACCGCCTAAACAAATTAACTTCTCGCATTTTTATGTCAGCGTCCCTAATGAAGTTCATCAAGCTGATATATTATTTCTGCCGCATGATGGTGTTTACAAGTATGCGTTAACTGTAGTTGATGTTGTGAGTAGATCCAAACAAGCAGAGCCATTAAAGACAAAATCATCAACTGAAGTAGCTTCTGCGTTTGAAAGGATTTATCGACGAGGTCCTCTGCAATGGCCAATACAAGTTGATCCTGGCAAGGGATTTCATGGTGCAGTGTTATCAGCAATGAAGCTTCATAAAGTCACCATCAGACGAGGACGTACTGTACTACATCGCGATCAGGCAATTATTGAACGATTTAATTGCACACTTGCTGAGCGGTTATTTGGATATCAATTATCAATACGCGAAGGAATTTATTCAGGATAAACGATCTCGTGAATGGGTCAAGAGATTACCAGGCGTAATTACCGCGCTAAATAATGAGATTACTCGAACAATCAACATGAAAACTAACAACGCGATTAAAAGAAGTATATACCCATAAAACCACAAAATATTTTTCAAAACAACCAATACTCGGCAATGTCACTGTTAGATATTTATATGAACCAGGAGAGCTTGAAGGCGGTAAAAAAAAAGGAGCTACTGGTCCTATTTGGAGTATCACCTCACATAAAATGTCTAGCATAACAGGATCTACGGGTAGGCCACCAGTCTATAGTTTGGATTCAACTGCTCCTCAGCGTGGATTTACTCGTGAACAAAATTACAAGTGATACCTGAGGATACTCAATTACCACCGCGTGGTCTTAACTAGCACCTCTGCGTCTGTTGCACTCAAGACAAGTCAACATCACATTATCTCTGGTATGACCTACGCTGCTATTTTTTCTGTCTACGGTAAATTGGTGAGGATCCTTATCCGACCAACACCAACGCATTATACAATTACAAATCACGGAGTGATTATTTTGTTGTTGTTTCAGTGTAATTATACATTCGGCATCAATGTCAAATTTTCTGTTATTTTTTTATCCTATTGTTTATAACCAGAGAGTTTTCTTCTGATTATGTCATGGCTGACAATATCACTGATTGTTGTGTCATTATAATCTAAAACAACTCGTCGAAGTTTATTTATTTTTCGTACTCTGGACACTGCAAGATAAACTAAATTCGACCACTCGATGCGATTATCTATGATCCAAACAACTGTATCGGATATAGTCAACCCCTGCGAAGAATGTATCGTCGCTGCGTATCCTAGCTTCCATGGGGATTTTTCAGCGCACAATGCATCTTCGACAACACCGATATCAACCATTACAATATCATTTTTCACGAGAATTTGTTTTTCACTTTGTCCAGGAATATCAACTTCGATATTCTGTTTTCGTTTACCCTTGGGTCTATAACACAGCGGCATTGGAAGTGTTGCAATTTTTTCTTTATGCGCGCTAAATAACTTCATCTGAAGTGTGTCTCTATCTTTCTACTTGCAAAAATCAAATCGTTTGGTCTCCACGCTTCCCAGAAATCATTTAATGGGGTTTCTGAAATTATTTCACGCGCTATTTCACACTGGATTCTATCCGGTTGTAATCTGATTAGTTTCTTATACTCACGTAATTCATTATCAAGTGATCTATGATCAGTATTAATTTCTTCATAATAGTTTCATTAGAATTGGTGGTGGTTGATCGTGATACCCACACATAATCACCGCAGTTTTTTGTTAGCAACCAACCGATAAATATTTTTCATACATTTAACGACACTGTGCAAATCTCATCCCAAATGATGATTTCAGGAATATATTTTTCGCCCATTGGATCAAGAGTCCATTCGTCATTTTTTCATCGAAAGAAGCTGTGATAAGTGCAAGCATTAACTCCCCGCTGTGTCATCTCTCTTTCAAGTTTATTTGTTGGTGTTAGCACAATCATGTTTGATTTCCCTCGAAATAATTCAATCGCACGAGTCGTCTTCACTGACCCACCACAGCCGTTTAAATAACTGGTTTTATATCTACATATTGGATCGGATATCGAAGGTGCATTAGACAGGTCTGATATCTGATTATTTTTCAAGTAATTGTTTTCAATTGTAACATCTGCTGATTTAGAGTAAATCACGCAGTAAATTCTCCATGATACCAACTCTCGCCCGAATTTGTAAATTCAGCCACTGCTTCTTTATGTTTTACGTTTATATAAAATGAATCAGTGGCTACTCTAACTGCGGATTCAGGAAATCTATTTATCATCGAAAGTAAATTAATAGAAGCATAAGCCAGCATACACGCCCTTAAGTAAGTATATTGAGGATTTTCTCCATCTGTGTAAGTAACAATTGTACCGAATTTTGTTCCATCGGACAAGAAAGCGTCTTTACGATCGACATATATACCTCTAGATACTGCATCTGCGATTATAAAATCGTAATCAACATCATCTATAATCGCGAAGAATATCGTTTGAGGTCGTATTTTCCACTCTGCATGAATTTACCAATTATTTTCTTACCGAGATCTTTTGCGTGTTTATTTCTACCTTCAAAGATCTCTTTGGACCACCTAACGATATATTCTTCGTCTAGATTAGGAAATTGTTATCAGTTTTCGCCGATTATTCTATCTAGACTATCGAGTTGTGGTAACCAGACTCCAGTTGTTTTCGATATGATATGATTGCTTCACTGACAATCAGCGATATTAGTATTTTAGAATCAATCATATACGGTAATAACACTATTGGCATCCAGTGTTTTTCAGAGATGTGTCTACCAAACCAAACATAAAGAACACGGATGAAGTCCTTTAGCCAATTCAAATGATACCACACGAGCGAATCGGTTAGATCAAAATCGGGCAGTGGTCCATTAATCATAACACGGGTCATTTCGTGTGTGGGATGTCCAAATATTTTATACTCAGAGCATTCTCCATACCCATGAAAACTCCCTGGATAACACGCAATCATATCAACCGAAATTATGTTTTCGGGGTCATATTTTGTATTCCATAATCCGTTATGACCATATTCCAAGCAGCTCGATTCGATATCTGAGAGAAATTCGGCTCTTGTTGGTTTCCATAGATTTTTCTTTCTGGTGAAATGAACTGCAACGGACGGTATTGTAAAACAGTTTGTTAGTAATTGTTCGTCGTGTTCCGTTGAAAAATCACGAGCTAGTTTTTTCATCTCGTTGTGGAGGGATTCAGTACGATATATTTCGCCGTTGCGTCTTACAAATTGATCGAATTTACCCTCTTCGTTTTCAAAACTGTGAGGTAACCACACTGACACAGGATCGTTTTTACTTAACTCGTAAATAAAATAAAATAGTTTCTCCTCAGAGAATTCTTCTCCCGAGAATTCCACGGGTAGATATTTTATGGTTCTATCCCGCGGAAATATTGTTACTGCGATTGTCCACGCGTGTGCATTATGGTCAATAATTTTGATTGGAGATCCTCTCAATTTATATTTCGATTCGTATAATACCCCGCCTGTTACTGTCTCTACGGTTATTGGAAATTTTAGTATCCGTTCTAACGTGGCTACATTTTGAATTGTTGCCCCATTCTCCCTAACTGTTAATCCCCATTCGTTAATTTTTTTACGTCTTGGATCCGTTAATTTGTTTCCACGCAACGCATTTGTAAAATGCTCTATTATTCGTTCTGCTACACAATTCAGCGACGAATATATCATTGGTTTTAATTTTTCAATACTCGGTTTATCATTTATCGGATAGATCCCATAGACAACCGCGGTTACAGGATAAGCTCTCTTGTAATACGGTTTGTCAATCCCAGTCAGCGTTCCTGGTTTGGAATCCTGACTCACGGTGACAATTTTATTGTTTTTATTTTTATTTTTATTTTTCAGGATGGGTTCAAATTTGTCGAGTATAATCCAATTTCCCGTTTCTGAACGGATAATGAATTTCACTCTAAAAACATACTTTTTCTGGTCAAGATGTGAGATTATTACTGCTGCTCTTTCGTCGTTCATGGTAGCATCAACACTACCATCGAATCGAAATGATGACCAACAGTGAGATGCTCCATCGCGCTTGAATTCATTAAATGCATCACGGATTTTACCTAACATGCTTCTATCACTTATTAGACCCTTTGGCACATCTAACATGCTTCTATCACTTATTAGACCCTTTGGTACATCAGTGGAGACTTTATCGAGATTGAATTTAGCATTTTTCCAAGGCGTAATTTTCGATAATCTCTCGAACTCCTCCATATTATAATTAAAACAAGTATTTAAATAAAGAATTTATTATATAATGAATCATTGCAAATGGTTTATGATAGGACCAGTAACCGCTTGCAACAAATCATGCAGAAATGAATTCTGTGGATATCATTTACAAAGCGTACGTCTTGGGAGTTTTGGGCTGTTACCTTGCATACGATGTGGGGTAGGTGTGCGTGGTAAGTCGCAGTTATGTCTCAATTGCAGTGGTAAGCGATATAGGGAACTAAAGCGCTATTATAAGAAGAGAATCAAAGATTCCGTTAAAAACTCCATCAAAGATTCCGACTCTGATCCTGACTCGGGCAAAATCATAAGAACACCTCAAGACTACAATAAAAGATTCTCAAGTAATAATTAAACCAAATAATGAATTAGATAAATAATATTATAGTATATAAATGAACCAAGAATTTCAACCACATCCCGTGATCATCGATTATGAAGCAGCTCGTGATGGTATTGTCAGACACCGCAGACTGAAGAAACCAACAGAGCGGGACAATAACATGGGGTATTTGGTGTTTAATGCTGGGGGGGGGGGAATATCTTAATCACAGATTTGCGTTCGAATGTTTTCATGGATTGATAAAAGATGGTTTTGTAATCGACCATATTGATTCAAATCCTAGGAACAATTCTTTGGTTAATCTGCAGTCTATAACAAAAAGTGAAAATTCCAAACGAGGGGGAACTGGAAAAAACTCGAAAAATGCAAGACCTATAAAATCGAAAAATATTCATACAGGCGAAGAAAGAGTATTTAAATTAAAAACTGAAGCCGGTAGATATTTCGATATTTGTAGACCCTCAGTACAATATGTTGCAGAACAAATATATCAATCAGCGATTTCCAAAAGAACGGGACATAGAATTCAATTCTTTTACATCTAAATTATTATATGTAGCATTAAGGGGAATAGCTCGTGTGGGCTTGTGTATACGGTTTATGAAACAGAGATAACAGAGTTACGGATAACTCGTGTGGGCTTGTTATATTTTTTGAAACAGAGATAACTTTCACCGGATCTCAATGGGATTTTTCGAGGACTCATGGTCTGACTGACTTTTTTGTGTTAATTTACACCATCCGTTAAACCCTTCACGTGATACACTTATATTATATTCAAATTATATTATATTCAAAATTATGGTCTTGTAGATTACGAACACTAGTGTATTGCATACACGATCGGGATCTCGTCCCGAGGCCCAGCGTTCGAATCTCGTGGCATTATTGTCGACGGTACCGATCGGAAGGTTTTTCTATATAATTGGGGGTTTAAGCCATTCGAAATTCAAACTGAAACAACCATACGTCACACACCGTCACACGGTGTGAATGTGTTTTTACATTCAACCCAGGGTGATTTTGTTGGGGGTATGGTGGTTTGAGTTTGAATGAAGAACAGCCCTTATGTGTATTGTATTGTCCTATTTGTATATAATATTTCATTTAAATTAGAAAGGATTTCAACCACGCCTTATTGGATTTCGCTAAACTGTTGTCGTGACAGGTTATTCATTGGATTTCGCAAAACTGTTGTACAGGTTAGGTAATCTGATATATCAACATTTATGTGTGCCTTACATACCTTCTCTAAGACAGAGGTAAAGGCTGTGTATGTCCTTAATTAAGTATGGGTGTCTACATACCTTCTCTAAAAACAGAGGTAAAGGCTATTGTATTGTCTATATTCCTACATACCTTCTCTAAAAACAGAGGTAAAGAATATTGTATTGTCTATATGCCTTACATACCTTCTCTAAAAACAGAGGTAAAGGCTACTGTATTGTCTATATGCCTTACATACCTTTTCTAAAAACAGAGGTAAAGACTGTTTGTTCTATATATCAAAAATGAAACGGGTCAAAATTGACCCATAATTTTTTTGTATGATATATAAAATATATTAGATATATATCATATAATGAATTTCGAAAATATGAATGACATTATTAACGAGATTTCAAATTTGAAAAATCAAGGAATATAATTGTCAGATAAATTAGATTGTATTCAGATTATCTCTGAATTTCAAGATCTTGATGATAGCGCCCAGAATAATAGATATGTACTTGCTAAACAATATGGGTTGATAAAACGAATTCAGCGCGGGGCAAATGACTCACTCGCATTTTGTAACGACATCAACAAATTTATCCCGCTATTCACTGCGGTTGAAAAGTTCAGAAGTGAATTGGGTAAACAATATGAAATCAAACGCACAATAAACTCGAAAATTAAAACAATAAAAGAAATCATCAGACAGAGTGAAAATCACTTTTCCCCTTTGGTTACCTCAACACAGTGAAAAATCTCTCCATGTACTGTTTTTAATCAGCCATTGACACTCTAAACACAGACATATACAATGTTTGCAAATATGAGTAATCTGCATAAAATAAAACCCCATTGACAAATAATTCTATAGACAGGTATACTTACTCACCGGAACAAAATTTGTAAAGACGGAAATTGTAAAGACATATGATAGTGTTATATTTTTTGCACGGTTATTTATATCACAGGTGATTTATCACCAACGCGGAAGTAATGAACACACTGTCGGGGTGTGTGTGTAAGCATCCACGGATTTTTCACTTACAATTTAAATCGTATATTAATTTATAATGGTAAATGAAGCTTTAACAACCAAATTAACACGCGAATGATTAGTTGCGATTAAGAAAGTTATTCCGGTTAATGATTCTGTTCGAAACAAGCAAAATGCAAGACAAAAATTTGGAACTGACTTCACAATGGGTACTGAACAGTTATTCAAACCCGTTACTACAGCAACCGGTAAAGTCGTATCGACCACTGAAAAGGCCATATGGGGAGATACTCCCGAGGAACAACGGGGGAAAACAGCCCTTCTTCCTGTATTTGAAAAAATAGCAAAGATATCCAAACAAACAAAAAAAGTCTTTAAAAACACTTCCTGTTGATATAATAACTACTGCACGACTTCATGAACATCAAGGGGGTGAGGAACAACAACAAGAGGGTGAGGAACAACAACAAGATGGTGATATTATTGAAGAAGAAGAGGAAGATGAAACCACAAGAAAAGGGGGTAAAAGAGTTGCATTCAATGATAAATTTCTTCCGGGTAAATTAGATGAAATAAGAGATATGAGATTTAATACTACAGAAGAATTAGCTGAATTTATCGTTAGGAGTTTTCATCAGAGAAGAAAGTATATCCACTCTCATTCTAATCTAAATGATAAAAAATCATGGTATAATGGATTATACCGTGCGTATACAGGTGTATCTAGGTATCTTCTTCTGATGATGAAACATATAAAGATCTTATGAAAGAAATAAAAAAAGCTGAATCATCAAAAACAAAGAAATCAGATCCTGGATTTCTTAGATTACCAGAGCGATCAAAACTTTTTGATATACAAAATCCCTCTTTGATGGGTGCAACTGGTATCACTAAAAAAATAAATGGAAAGGATTTTCCCAAAGTGGAACTCCAAGGGGGGTTTCAGGTAGTGGTCTAGTTCGTTGTCCTAGTAGTATTCTTGGGGACATAGCACGATTAGAAGTTCTTGTAGGAGGGACACGAGCCGGAAATAACTCACCGGAAATAAGTAATGAGGCAGCTAATATCTGCAGACGAATATTTGAGGGTGGTATCATGGATATTGGTGTATATCGAGAATTTATTGATGAGCTAGCGGACCGTTATCACAGTGACTAATCACTGAAATTGCTAGCAATGAAAATAGTTTACAATGAAAATCCGTAGGATTTTTACGATTAGATAAATGTCATTTAAATATGATGATCATACACTACAACCACAATAAACCAAAAATGACTTACGTAGTAAACTCACGATTGCCAGTTTATAGAGCGTACTATGGAGATGGTCTCGGCAATACCATTGCAGGGTTATTTGCAAGAATTGCTCCAAAAATAGCACCAATCGCAAAACAATTATCAATGAAAGCTATTGATGTTATTCGTGATAAGGGTATTAGCGCTGTTGGTGATGTTGCCGGGAAAGCATTTTCCGCGGCTAAAGAAAAACTACTATTGTTAGTTTGGCGTCGAAAGAAACCAGCGATCAAATCACCGGGATCACTACCATCTACGGAAATTATGCCCGCGAATATTAGTAAAATAATAAATAATGCAGTGGATAAAAAAAGAGCATCGCTGAAAAACGATGGATATGACACTCAGGGAAATATTACTGCAAATATGATAGCGGGAAGTGGTTTGAAATCGCGATTTAGATCAAGAAATATATAATAATATGTTCAAATCGTCTCCTTATACAAATGTTTGATTTAGATGCCCCAATACCCAAGGATGATTCTGTACGCGATTATCAGTATTATTCCTATAGTGCAATACAACCAGACAGTCGATCAAGAATCGAACTTCAGGTCCATGATACCAGCAAATACTTTCTACCCGCTGAAGGTTTTATCGAGTTAGAAGGAGAACTTGTAACAGCTGCTGATACTCCTGCTGTACCAGCACCATATGACCTAAATGCCAAAGTCGGCTTTGTCAATAATGGTATTATGGCGCTATTTGAGAGTGCAAGATATATGTTTGATAACAGAGAGATTGAATCTATAGAACGTGATGTTGATGTTGCCACAACAATAGTGGGTTTAGCAAGATATTATGATGATTTTACAAGATCAGCAGGTCCGTCTATGATGTTCTCTAAGGATGTTAATGATCGCGCTGGACCGACTAAGACGACCCAAAAATTATGCTGGTGCTGCTGATATTGATGTTGAGAATATGATAATAAATAATGATCCTAATTACAACCTAGGAGCTGCAACACGCGCATCAATGTTGGAAGGACGGTGTAGACTATTTTCATGCGCGATTCTACTATCTCACATTTTCGGGTTTTGTAGAAACGTTAGAAAAGTTATCTATGGAGCGAAGCATACAGTAGTACTCGTGCGAAAAGACGATGATAATGATGCAGTCTGGAGGATTCCAGCAGTGCTGCAAATCCTGATGCTGACCGTGGTAAAGTAAATATAACAAAACTATCACTGTGGATGCCAGTAATGACTCCATCAATCACCACAGAAGAAAAATTACTATCATTTATGGATCATGGAGGAAAATCTTTGATATCCTGGCTAACAACAACAACGGATATTATGCAATCATCTGTTAATGATGTATTTACATGGTACCTGACATCAAAACAAGGAGTTGCTGCACCACGTCATATATTTGTTGCGTTACAGGATATGGAGCGATTAAACACACAATTACACAGACATATGATATTTGATCAATTGGGCGTTAATGAAGTATCGTTGAGAATAAACGGCCAACAGGAACCATTCGAAGATATTTTACTTAATTACGGACAAAACCAAATAGCTCGCGCGTATCATCGGTTGCTGGCATTTATGGGACGCGATAATAATGTAGACACTGGTTTGCAAATATCACAATTGGATTTTAAAAACCTATATCCGATTTATTACTTTTCGCTGGAACATCTCGACTTAACCAGACAGTCCGTCGTTGACATATATTTCCGAGCTCGTGTAACACAACTTCCTGCTGCTGGTGGTAGATACAGAGCAATTGCTGTCATACTCAGTGACAAATCAATGCTACTCGAAGATGTTGGTGGACGAATGAGAGTAGTTGATGCGCCAGTAGAAAACATGTAAATGTTTTCCACAAATATGTAACAATTAGATCAATCTGTTATTAAATAAAATGTCGTACAGTCATGTTAGTGTTACGTTTACTCCCATTCAAATTAAGAAATTGCAATCGGAATCAGCTAAAAAATGTGGAACTACGATATCACTGAAACACAATCAGATGTCTGGTGGTCAGAATAAACTATCATTGACAATTCGTCAGATAAAACACTTCAATGATGCTATCAAGGATAAAAAAAAGGGCGTTCAGATCACTCTCTCTGCAGCCGCGACCAAAAACATGATAAAATCAGGTGGTGTATGCCCACTTCTTGCTGCGATTCCAGCATTAATTGCAGCTGGTAAAGCCGCTGCGTTAGGAGCTGCTGAAGCTCTTGGTGCAAAAGCAGTACATAGTATTGCTCAATCATATGAACCAAAAAAAAAGAGAGCGGGGATACAAAAAAAAGGGAAAGGGTCTAAGACTACCAGGAACTCCGTATTCATGGTACAGCGGAAAAGGCCTGAGAATAGGAACAGTTTACTAACTCCAATATCACCGATGGTTCCTCTGTCGAATTTTGATTTAAAAAACTAGCGATAAAAAGCTTTAGAGGTGTTTTTATGTGAGATCAATTATCACAACAACCAAACAACACTGAAACCGGTATCATTAATCTCGATAACAGCACCGGACCTGGAACTCACTGGGTTGCATAGGCGACTGATCCGCGCGTGATCATCTATTTCGATTCATATGGGTTAGCGCCGCCTAAATAATTTATGCGTTATATACACCACTTAAAAACTCCTATCTGGTATTCCACGGTACCAACACAGAAAATGAATGACCCATCAATATGCGGCCTAGAAGTATTAAATGTACTCGACGCTATTTCATCATCGGGAAAACCACCCCATAAAACCGTACATGAATATACTAGTAATCGCTTTTTAGTGAGAAATTATATAAAATAACATGATTGATATTTGGGGAAGATCCCTCTCAAGCCTGAAAAAAACCCACCAAATATCTGCAACCGGTGATGTAAAAAAAAAATCGAAGATGAAATAACCGAGATGCTAAACCTCGCAAGTGTTGATCCCAATGAAATAGTTGTATTTCAAGATCGTCAGGGTAAATTGAAAACTAGTAGTATTTCCTTGGATGATATTTTAATTAAACGACGCGACGCAGTAGAAGATACTATTGTGTTGTTTTCCAAGGAGGGTAAACTCAAACCAGGTGTACTTGTTTCGACGCTCACAGATAGATTAACAGCGCTCGGTGATAATTATTCATCAACGATATAATTATTAAAAAAACTACGTGATGAATATAACGTTCATGTCAATGCGTTTACGGCGTTATGAAAAGGTATTAACGCTTTTCAGGTCTCCTTAAACGATTTCTTTGGAGATCCACCGGTTACCACACCACAACTCACGGAGATAAAAGCAGCCATTGATAATTTGATAAAATTGCGATCAGATTATGATACTCATGTAGCTCAATTTACTACGTTACGTAAAAACTTTAACAGGACCGATGACGCCATTGATAAATTTTTTGGTAAAAAAATTCGAAACCCGATGATGTTAAAATAGATCTCGCTGATATTATCACAAAACTCGATGAAATAACAGCGATTAGGAGTTATTCGCGAAGGAAGATCATTTTCAGATGCAATCGCGGAAATAAGAAAGTCGATAGAAGATATTAAAGAGATCAACGATGCCATCAGGGATGATCTACCGAGAATGATAGAAAAAATTGAAAAAGTAAAAGTTCCTCACGAGAAAACCAACAACGTAGTATACACGATTCAACACGGATCATTTACGTGGACACCACAAAATAACATAGTAAAGGTATTTATCGATTAACACTAGTGTCGCCGACTAAATTTAATATTTCATCAACGAGTTCATCTGGGGTCAACAATATGATATCAACAATCATCGACAAGGAAACAATTGAACAATTCACAATAATACCCACTGATAATAATTTGGCTAGGGTTTCAGTAACATGGTATGTGGAATTCGTAGCGGATTTAAGTAAACAACTTAATTGAAAACACCAGCGTTTTTATTGCTAGCAATTTGAAATCTGTTGTAATAAATAAAATGTCATCATTGGCAATGTCACAGAAGTATCGCTATGATCAGGTCAGAGAATTTCAAACAAAACTCAAAATACTCACTGAGGAGTACCAAACAAAAATAAAAAAATACCGATGAAGAATTACCGCAGTTGACGTTACCGTGTACTCGGTATCAGGTGTAATTACCGGAGCTGGTATTATACTCTCCTCGGTGACAATGGTTGCTCCGATAGCTGTTCCAATTTGTATATCACTGGCGACAACAATCGCAGGAATAATTTCAATAATAACAAAAAAAATATCATCATGTAGCCAGCGCAAACTGCAGGATTACGTAGTTAAGTTCCATGTTGTGTCAACCGCATATTCGCAATTATCCTCGATGATATAGTCCTCCCTCGATGACACATTAATATCAGATAGTGAGTTTTCAGCAATGGTACGTGTTTATGATTCCGCGATGTCAAAATTAGAAAAACAACACGAATATAATAACAATGGCAACATCGCAAGAACTACTTCAACGAATAGCTGAAAATACCATCCCAGTGAAAACCAGCATGATCTCAATAACCTCAACCAATCCTGAATTCAGTGTGAATTTCCCTACTGCGATTCCAGTGAAGGAGATAGCACTAGCAAAATTAAGAGTATACCATAGTTGGCCAAATAAAATATAACAACAATTCGGTGGTCAACAGCCAAATAATTACCTGGTGTTTGCAAGTAAAAATAAACAAGACGGTACTCCAGACTGGAACGTTGTTTCCTTACCATCTGGGTCCTACCAAATTGAACAGATTAATAACGAATTACAATGCAGAATAAAATCCATTACTGGAAAAGAATCAAAAAATCGCTATTACAGTTCATGAACCAACACTATCATCCGCGATTGAAATAAACTCACCCAGGTATGTCATAGATATCTATCAGAGTTCGATAAGAACCATGCTAGGATTGCCTGAAATACCACCCCGACAAGAAACCGTTAATATACCCGAACCGAAAAAATCTGATTATATTTCCATGAAGGAAGATCATCATGGTTCTGATAGTAAGAGTCATTTAATCACCAACTTTAGAAGTTATCGTTTATCATATTGGTTACCACTAGATGATAGTTTTAATCATTATTTTAAAACAGCTGGTTTACATCATATAATAAATATTAAAAATGTTGACGAACAGTTCATATTAATGAATAATGATTTTGAAGAAATTAAAAATCGAATCGTAAAATCAATTAGTACAATTCCACCCGATCGAGATAAAGTCATTGAGAACATGGAGGTATGTAACAAAATTATCGATGATATGGATAAATTCAATTTACTAATTATTCAATAAATATTAATTGATAATCATCCCCAAACAAGAATAGAATTTGCAACAACATAAAATATACGCGTTGAAGATATCCCGGATTTTAAATTACTCGGATATAACATCCCAGCGTTAAGAAAATCTCTCAATAATACCATTGATGATGGTTTCAAAAAAAATTCAAAGCGAATGGAAAAAAATAACACAACCACAAAAAATTATCCTCAAACATAATAATGACCCAGATGGTGGTGGTAGGCATATCGCTCCTTAAAATGTGAATATATCCTCAGTGATTGCAATAAATCTAGTATGTGATGTTATCAAAGGAAGCTATCAAATAAATCTCGAAAGATCAAATCAAGCCCAGCAGGGATATATTTTATACTCATTTGCACCAACAGCTTCACCCGGATTTCTAATAATTGAAGATCCAACTAATTCCGTCTATATGCGATGTCATAATGATTCATTAACGAGAATTAATTTTAAACTCACCGACCAGTCCAATAATCTAGTTGATTTACGAGGTGAGGTTTTACAAATTAGTCTGTTTGTAAAGTCTTAAGACTTTCATCATAAAGGATTTTCAATTTATCTCCACAACGCCATCAGTGCCGGGTCCGTCTGGAGACAGAGTCTCAATAGTGTCACAAACCGAAACCATTTCTCTTTTTTTTGTCTGCAAAATAGTTTCGGTTTGAAATCCTTTAGAATTTTGTTTGAAATAGTTTCGGTTTGCTTGAAATAGTTTCGGTCTGTTCACCCTCTCTGCTGTTCATTATGTATATTCTGTCATTATGTATATTCTGTCATTATGTATATTCTGTCATTATGTATATTCTGTAATATGCATCAGATTATTTAACTTAACAACCATACTGTAGACTGAATAGTAATGTGCCCAAAAATAAGTTTTCTTCATTGTATAATTTTTGTACATGGGTCAATGACCTAATAAACAATACAGTTCTATAGTAACAATTTATCTTAAGCTTACCTTTTCTTCATTTCCTCTGTCAATTTTTAATCTTCTCAAGTACACAAAATAATGAAATTTGACAACAACAAACCTTTTAAACCCCTGGAACTATAAAAAATAATCCTATGAAACAATGATGTTAGCCTTTGCAGTCATCAGTTTCAAATACATTGAGGTCATGATGTAATTAGTGCAGTGAACTCTGTGCAATAACTGCAACACATTAGTCTCATTTCTCTGCATCATATGTGTCATACTTTGATTCAGGGGATATTCCCAATGTTTGGCATGATTTATTCCCTCCCCCACCCCAAATCTAGCAGTCCTCAGCACCTTTACCTATTACAATTGACCGAATACACTTTTCTGTTCAAAAATCCAACAGAAAAAGAAAAAGATTTTTTTTTTAAAATTGCTTTAAACTGTGCCTTCTTCAAATTACTGCTAACCATCAACTGTGAAACACAGATGTTTGCCCTTGGGGTGATTAGTTTCAAATATTCAGAGGTACTGTATATTGAGGTCATGGCTAAGTCAAGTCTATATTAGCTAAGTGAACCCAGTGCAATAATTAACCATTTACAAAAATAGCTCTTGGAGGAAAATATCAAGTGATCAAGAACTATATATACTGTGGAAATCTGTAAGAATTTGACTCATTTTATAGATAGATACAGAGGATAGGAAATATTGGTCACACTGACTTAGGAGACAGAAATGATGTAGTGAGATTAATATCCTCATTAAGTCTCTCTTCATTGTTGAATTGTTACATTTTTTTTATAAACAAAGGGTTTGGCCAACGTGAAACAAAAGCAAATTATAGGTCAAACTGACCTAGCTGGTTCTGTATAAGTGCATAACCAAATAAAGTTACTGTGTTAGTCCTGTGTAGTTGTAATCGATATGATCTGGATTTTAAAATGCACACTTAACACATATGTGTACAAAGACAACACCTGGCTATCTACCTTGCCAGGAAATAAATAATGAAACAAAGTTTGCATTTTTTAAGAAATAAACATTTTAATTATTCATCCTTTATCTAGTTTGAATATTCATCACAGAATTATTCTTGAAACAATTTTTCAATTACCAGAATTTTATCACACATTTTCCAAAAATATAATTTTAGTACATATTTTCTATTAATATCATTTCAGTACCTATCATTGATTATTACAAGCACACATTTTCACAACATTAAATATTAACTATTTCATACAGAAGTATGGTACATGACTACCCTGATAAACAACTGTGTGGCAAAAAGAAAGAATTATGCCCTGGAATCATGGTTTTCACATACCTCTGTACAACAATGACCCACCCACCCCACATACAAACACAAACATCTGACTTGCAAATAATTTAACTTATAACTTGACACCTCTACCAGTAATGTCATTATTGAACAGTGAAAACTATGCTTCAACATGTTAACACAGATCAGACATTAATGTATTGGTTCCTTACTACAATGCCATTCAAGGGAGTCACAAGCGTTTCTTACTATAATGCCATTCAAGGGAGTCACAAGTGTTTCTTACTACAATGCCATTCAAGGGAGTCACAGAAGTGTTCATTACTACAATGACGTTTAAGGGAGTCACAGAAGTGTTTCTTCCTACAATGCCATTCAAGGGAGTCACAGAAGTATTCTTTACTACAATGCCATGCAAGGAAGTCACAAGTGTTTCTTACTACAATGCTAATCACGGGAGTCACATAAATGTTTCTTACTACAATGCTATTCAAGGGAGTCACAGCAGTGTTGCTTACTACAATGCCATGCAAGAGAGTCATAAGTGTTTCTTACTACAATGCTGTTCAAGGGAGTCACAGAAGTGTTCCTTACTACAATGAAGTTTAAGGGAGTCACAGAAGTGTTCTTTATTATAATATTATTCAAGGAAGTCACAGAAGTATTCTTTACTATAATGCCATTCAGGGACTCAAAGAAGTGTTTCTTACTACAATGCCATTCAAGGGAGTCACAGAAGTGTTTCTTACTACAATGCTATTCAAGGGAGTCACAGAAGTATTCTTTACTACAATGCCATGCAAGGGAGTCACAAGTGTTGCTTACTACAATGCCACTCAAGAGAGCCACAAAAACATTCCTTACTACAATGCTGTTCAAAGGGAGTCACAGAAGCATTCCTTAGTATAATGCTGTTCAAGGGAGTTATGTAAGTTTTCCTTACCACAATGCTGTTCAAGAGTCACAAAAGTGTTTCTTACTACAATGCCATTCAAGGGAGCCAAAGAAGCATTCCTTACTACAATGCTGTTCAAAAGGAGTCACATAAGTGTTGCTTACTACAATGCCATTCAAGGGAGCCACTGAAGCATTCCTTACTACAATGCTGTTCAAAAGAAGTCACAGAAGTGTTGCTTACTACAATGCCATTCAAGGGAGCACAGAAGCATTCCTTACTACAATGCAGTTCAAAAGGAGTCACAGAAGTGTTGCTTACTACAATGCCATTCAAGGGAGACATAAGCGTTCATTATTATAATGTTGTTCTTGGGAGTCACAGAAGTGTTTCTTGCAACACTGTTCAAAGGAGTCACGGAAGTTGGATATCACTGCTGTATAAAAAAGATTTTCAGTTTCAGAATTTGCATGTTTATGATACTATGTCCTGTCACTATATACTGTAACACTCAGCAGTCATCCACAAATCTCTCTCTCTCTCTCTCTCTCTCTCTCTCTCTCTCTCTCTCTCTATATATATATATATATATATATTTCATGAAAGTGCTAAAAGTCTGTGCCCATCTTGGTCCTTACACTATATATTGGCCTTATGACCTATTCATAACTACAATACTGTAATCTAGGCAATAACATCAATTAAATTAATTACACTGTATAGTTTCTGCTTTGCTCATCAAAAGTCACTTGGCCAAAACAAAATTGTGTAAAGGGCAAGAACAGCAAATAAACCTCAACATCTCATCAAAAAGAAACTTTGCTGAAGCATAAATCAGAACAGAAACAGTTGAACGCATTCTCATATACACAAAAGATTCATTCTTACCTGAGCTCTTGTTCTTAGCAAATTTGCAGTAAGGAAGAAAAGGGTGAAGATAGAACACTTGCACATTTGATAAAAAGGGTTTCTTTAATAAAATGTTAAGTTTGAGTGCATTTTTTGACATAACTTTTGAATGGCTGAATTGTAATTAAATGTTTTTGTCCTAGATCATATAGTGCAAAAAAATTACTTTAAAAAATAACATATGGTGTCCCAATATATATGGTAAATACAGTACTATTACACAATGAATAGGATCATTGATCATACCCAGATAATGTAGAAACACCCTACAACAGGGTACACTAAACATAGTATTAATAGTACAAAATGTAATACAGTCTATAACCATATCCACCTTATAAAACGGACCTTGTAAGATAAGGCAACTTGTAGTGAAGACCACTGTTCATAATTGACAAGATCTGTCTGGAACAGACATTCCTCATCTAGTGAATACTGCTATTCAGATTTTGTCCACAGGAGGTATTGCTGATTGGTTATATATGTATTCATCCTTGTGAGGGAGATAATATTTAGACTTTTTCAAATAAATGTTTACAGCAGCTTTTTAAATGTCATGGCATAACTAAGTTTGCAATTGCCATGCAGTACATTATGAAGCACACATGCAGTGTCCCAAAATTAGACAATGTCCCAAAATCAATTAATATACTTCAAACATGATAAAAGCCTGAATCATATTCAGTCACTACAGCATTTAACACTAAATACTGCTCATACCACTTTTACAGAAGATGAAAATGGAAGCCCAACTGTCACTGTGTTATCGCCCTGCAAAAGAAAAGCATCTTCTTTTAGAGCAAAAAAAATCTGATAAAGTGATACAGATCCTGAGGCTTACAATTCCTATGTCCAGCTAGCCCAGGTAATTAAATATCATGTCTGGACTTACTAAGATTTCATTCAAGCACCTTAATTTTGGTATTGAACAAAAAACAAAGATCTTTTATTAGAGATGGCTATTCATGCATTATGCCTGGTTAGTAGCTCAATACTGCTCTAAGACAATGACCAATGACTTTCAGTACATCTTGTATGCTCTGAAAGTCAATATTGATATTAATACACCCTGGTATTGATCAATGGTGTTTTTTCATAAAAATCTTATACATCAAAAATCAAAAGGCTCTTGTCTTTCTGTCATGAAAAAATATTTTAAATCTCAAAATATTCAACAGTCTGATTTGTTTAATTAGGATATTTAACGTTGCTTTAAAAAAATTTAGTCATATCGCTATGATGTCTGCAGTGAGGCAGTTTATAGTAATGTCTAGCACTGGGGCATCATGCTACAGACATATAGCAAATTGTCACACCCAGTCACATTATCTTGACACCAGGCCGACCAGTCCTAACACTAACCTCTTAATGCGGAGTGTCAAAAGAGGCAGCTGTTAGTACCATTTTTGTAAGTCTTTGGTGTGACTCCACCAGGGATCGAACCCACAACCTCCTACTTCTGCGGCGGATGCTCTAACCAATAGGCCACTGGTGCATTTCCAACAGTCTGAAGATAACATTTTTGAGGATTTGTTTTTTGTTTTGGAAAGTATTATTCACTTAAACAAAGTACGAAACTGTTGATCAATAATGTATTCCTTAAATATGCTAAATTGATTAAATTGGCAAATGATACCTAAATAATACAATTTAAGGTAAATAAAGTATGCAACATTAATGTTTATCACATGATTCCTGTGTTATAAAGGTTAATATATTACATGTATATCTATACTTACTTATAAGCTGAGGTCAAATTTCAAACTTCAATGACCCAAATCTGAAACTGCAATAATGCACTGACACATCTAGTTCTATTCAGTTTGCTAGAAGTAATCAGCAGAATAAAGCAATGAAGACCTTGATCTAACAGTATATTATGCCTGAAGTAATCAGCAGAATAAACAATCCATACAACAGCACAGCTACAGCTAGTGCATGTGTGATTTGGATTTTAACGTAACTGTAAAAAATAAAAATCAGTCTTATTGCTATGATGTCTGCAGTGTGACAGTTTATAGTGATGTCTAGCACTGGGAGTATCATGCCACACACATGTAGCTTCATGTCCCACCCAGTCATATTGTCCTGACACCTGGCCAACCAGTCCTAACACTAGCCTCTTAATGCTGAGAGCCAAGCCAAGCAGATGATGGTACCATTTTTGTAAGTCTTTAGTATGACTTGGTCAGGGATCGAACCCACAACCTACAGAACATGCCATATGCCAGTAAACTTGAAGGTAACGAAAATATGACCTAATAAACATGCCATATGAAATGAAATAAATTGTGTTCAAATTGCCCCCACCCCCACCCTGCCAAACCACGTGTTACAATAAAATAGATAAATAAAATAAAATTATTATTTTGATAATAAAATGAAAGAAACTAACCTTGAACTGTTATAATTTATTCACATCTTTTGGTTGACATTAGCATTTTATTCAATGAAAAATATATCAATAAAAGTAGCACATGCATCCATAGTGTTATTGCTTTCATCAGACAACACAACACATTGATCATTGACGTGAATATTGAGAAATGAATCATATTTGGTTGTCCTCAATTTTTTTTTTTAATGAGAATAAAAACTGGATTCATGGAAATCACATATGAGAGAGAGAGAGAGAGAGAGAGAGAGAGAGAGAGAGAGAGAGAGAGAGAGAAAGAGAGAGAAGTATTAAATCCATTGCTTGAAAGCACCTGCCATTCATGCATGACAACCTTGTAACAGCTATTGACTCAATGTTTGAAGTTAGCAGTAGGATAAAATTTATTCAGACATGATTTTGACCTTTAAAAAAAAAAAAAAAAATGAAAATGCGAAAGGGGGCTTTGGGGGTACTCCCCAAATGGTGTCTCGAGGGGCAGCACCCCTTATCAGGGGGTTCCGGGGGTCAAAAACCCAGACTAAAAATGCATTTTAAACGCATGAAAATCTGCTCCTGGTGCAACTTGTGACCATAATATGTAACAAAATAACCATTTGAAAAACTAACAAACTTACCAAAAATGTGAATAATTTTACAATATTCATTGTCACATGAATTTGTTCTCCAATACTATTGGTACTTAAGTTATTTCTGTGTTCACATCATAATTAAGTCAATAATTAGGCATTTTTTTGCTGCCAACATATTACACTTCAATCTTTTCATAATAAATATGTAAAATAAACACCCTAATACATCATCTATATACAAATAATCCCATATATTCACTTGTCTTTTTGTAAACTGAACACAACCTGTTGATATGCCAGTTGAGCTCTTTTTGCTGCTTTAAGAAAGATTTCTTTCTTCTTCAGTTTTGTCATCAATGATTTTGCTGGCTCAATGTGTAATTGTTTCTTTTCATTCTCAACTAAAGCCTTTTTTCCTTTCAAGCTCCAGCATGTATTAGTGACATGCAGTGCACATATTCTGACAGAGGGCTTCATTTTTTTTCCGTATGCGGCTTCATTTGTAGTTGCAGTTACAGACCCTTTCAACCAAGACTTCTGTAATGTATTTATTGCATGGCACAAAATGCCAGTCCTCGAGGTTTCAGTTTTCTTATAAATTGACCGACTCAATTTCCATCGACAATTCGTTCCAGCCATTCCCTTCCATTTTTTTTAAACCTTTAGATAAACTTTTGTGTCATCGTCTCTCTCTCAACAACTACAGCACGCTTCTTCATTCCATTGCCATCAGTTTCCTTTACACGAAGATTCATTGGATGAATTTAAACTTTTGACCAATCAGAATACTCTTTATGAGAGTCGTGGACTAACTAATATATGGAGCGAATACGTTACAAGAGTTGTTGCGGAATGGGACTGAAATGAATGGTTAAAATCCGGGGAAAAACGGATCGGATATTTTTAAAATAAAAACGGACTATATCAAGAAAAATCGGATTCAAGTCAGGAGAAAAGCGGAATTCCATTTAAAAACTGAGAAAAATCTGTTTATTACAAATCAAGCTGATCCCGATAATAGACTTTGGATCTTTTTTAAAAAATAAAACTATACATATGTATAAAAAGCCAAATTTGATTTCTTTCTACCATATTTCACTGGGATTTTGAAACCCCCCCCCTCCCGAAACAATGGAATACTTTGAAAGGATAACTTCACACATATATAAACAAGAAGTAATTCATCGCATACATAACATTAATGAAGGGGCATAAAAATCAAACAAAATAAACCAAATTATAGATCTCTGCTATTATCGTTAAATTTATAGTGCGATATTCAAATTGTGAAGAGGCATTGCCTTGTGTTAAAGAGAAGGATTATAATGTAAAAGAAAATGAACCAGCTGCAACCCCCCCCCCCAAAAAAAAAAAAATTGGAGACCCCTATCAGGATGATGCCAACAAAAATGATGTCAGGCAAGGGTATTACAAGCATTTTACATTAAGCAAAAAGAGGAAGTTGTAAATTTCTCAAAATTTTGCATGTAATTCAAGTAACAGCAAGACATTTTAAAATCCCCAAATCAACTATTGCAAATTGGTTAAAAACAGATTTTTCTCACAGCTAAAAAAATGGGGACATTTAGCAAGGAGTGGGAGGCCAGTATCATATGGCAATGAGTACGTTGGCAAAATTGCAAATTGGATTTTCATCCAGCCCGATCTGCAGATTCCTGTTAGTGTGGACACTATGCACTAATGCCAAGGAATTGATATCAGGTAAACATCCAGAAATTTAGTTTCAAGCCAGTAGGAACTGGGCAACAGGGTTTTAAAGTCTGTGTTATTAACAATAACTTAAATGAATGTGTGGACAATATCATGAGATACTGAATGTGATGGCAGCAACAGTGAAGAGGACAAATTTGATAGATTTGAGCCTAAGGAGGCTGCGTGGGGAATAAAGAATGTGGACAGGTTGAAGGATTTACATTAAATATATTACCAAAATTCAAGTTTGTTCAGCAGTACTTGGATTATGTTGTTGGATTTAATGCCATTTTTCAGCACATGATATGCTATACATGGCCAGTATTAACAGATAAGGGAGAACCTGGGAAAACCCCTGGAAAGAACCACCGACTAACAAGAAGCTACTGGCAAGCTATCTCACATACCAACATTGGCTGTGAGACTCTAACCCACACAGACAGAAGTGAGATGGCAGTGATCTGTAATGGAGAGTGCTTTAGACCACTCGGCCACACAGGGCCCCAACTTGGATTATGTCAGATATCACTGCTGTATAAAAAAAAAAAGATGTTCAGTTTCAGAATTAGCCTGTTTATCAATCACTCTGCACCATCACTATCTAGTGGTGTCTCTCTCTGAATATATTTGTACATAATTACAGTGAATAGTTTATACTGTGCTCATCAATAGTTATTTTGCCAAAATAAGTTGTGTAATGAGCAAGAAACAGCAAATAAACCTTAACATTTAATTTAAAAAACACTTTGTTTTTCAAAAACTGAAAAAGTTAACTTGTTCCTGTATACACAAATGATTGATTCTTACCTGAACCTTTGTTCTTAGCAAATTTGCATCTATGAAGAAAATTGTAAATGAACAACACTCACAGCATTTTCCTTCTTAAAAGTTTTCTTTAATACAATTTACATTTGAGTGCATTTTCCAACATTTAAGTTTTTAATGATTTAAACAGTGTCCCACAATTTATAATTATAAAAAAAAATAATGCACCCCATAACATACTACACAAAAATTACTTTTAAAAATTAAATTATGGGGTCCCAACATATATGGTAAAGCAAGGTAACCTGCGCAGGGAACTTAAACATCCACTACTGCAATGAATACCTATGGTTGGAACCAAAACATAATAACATAATCCCTTGCTCCTTCAACATGATTACAAGGAAAAGGAACAAACACATTACCCTTATTCATCTGATTACCAGAATAATTCTTTAGAGTCTAATTCTATTTAAAATAAACTCTTACCATTCCAAGCAAAGTAGCTTTCATCCATTAGAATCATGTAACTTTTGTCTCTTTTCACCATCTGGTACATCTTCTGTTTGAATGGTAGCTTCTACATCATTCTCATCCCCCTTTGCTGCTGGTTCAGCATCACCAACTATTATCAGAGAAAGAACTTTATATTGTATACTGTTGAACCATAAAATTGTATACTGTATAACTCCATAGTGTCTAATTATACAGCATACACTGTATAACCCTAGAGTGTCTAACTATATAGTATACACTGTATAACCCTAGAGTGTCTAACTATATAGTATACACTGTATAACCCTAGTGTCTAACTATACAGCATACACTGTATAACATAGAATGTCTAACTATCTAGTATACACTGTATAACCCTAGAATGTCTAACTATATAGTATACACTGTATAACCTAGAATGTCTAACTATATAGTATACACTGTATAACCCTAGAGTGTCTAACTATATAGTATACACTGCAAGTGTCAAACTATATAGTACATACTGTATAACCCTAGAGTGTCTAACTATCTAGTATACACTGTATAACTCTAGTGTCTAACTATAGCATATACTGTAGAATGTCTAACTATATAGCATATATTGTATAACTGAATAGTGTCTAACTACATAGCATATACTGTATTAACTTCAAAATGTTTAATTATATAGTAAATACTGCATAACTTTCGAATGTCTAACTATATAGTAAATACTGTATAACTTTAGAATGTCTAACTATATAGCATATACTATATAACTCCATAGTGTCTAACTATATAGCATATACTGTATAACTTTAGAATGTCTAATTATCTAGTAAATACTGTATAACTTTCGAATGTCTAACTATATAGTAAATACTGTATAACTTTAGAATGTCTAACTATATAGTAAATACTGTATAACTTTAGAATGTCTAACTATATAGCATATACTATATAACTCCATAGTGTTTAACTATATAGCATATACTGTATAATTTTAGAATGTCTAACTATATAGTAAATACTGTATAACTTTAGAATGTCTAACTATATAGCAAATACTGTATAACTTTAGAATGTCTAACTATATAGCATATACTATATAACTCCATAGTGTCTAACTATATAGCATATACTGTATAACTTTAGAATGTCTAATTATATAGTAAATACTGTATAACTTTCGAATGTCTAACTATATAGTAAATACTGTATAACTTTAGAATGTCTAACTATATAGTAAATACTGTATAACTTCAGAATGTCTAACTATATATCATATACTATATAACTCCATAGTGTTTAACTATATAGCATATACTGTATAATTTTAGAATGTCTAACTATATAGTAAATACTGTATAACTTTAGAATGTCTAACTATATAGCAAATACTGTATAACTTTAGAATGTCTAACTATATAGCATATACTATATAACTCCATAGTGTCTAACTATATAGCATATACTATATAACTCCATAATGTCTAATTATATAGTAAATATTTTAAAATGTCTAACTATATAGCATATACTGTATAACTTTAGAATATCTAATTATATAGTAAATACAGTATAACTTTAGAATGTCTAACTATATAGCATATACTGTATAACTTTAGAATGTCTAACTATATAGCATATACTATATAACTCCATAGTGTCTAACTATATAGCATATACTGTATAACTTTAGAATGTCTAATTATATAGTAAATACTGTATAACATTCAAATGTCTAACTATATAGTAAATACTGTATAACTTTAGAATGTCTAACTATATAGCATATACTATATAACTCCATAGTGTTTAACTATATAGCATATACTGTATAATTTTAGAATGTCTAACTATATAGTAAATACTGTATAACTTTAGAATGTCTAACTATATAGCAAATACTGTATAACTTTAGAATGTCTAACTATATAGCATATACTATATAACTCCATAGTGTCTAACTATATAGCATATACTATATAACTCCATAGTGTCTAATTATTTGTAAATATTTTAAAATGTCTAACTATATAGCATATACTGTATAACTTTAGAATGTCTAATTATCTAGTAAATACTGTATAACTTTCGAATGTCTAACTATATAGTAAATACTGTATAACTTTAGAATGTCTAACTATATAGTAAATACTGTATAACTTTAGAATGTCTAACTATATAGCATATACTACATAACTCCATAGTGTTTAACTATATAGCATATACTGTATAATTTTAGAATGTCTAACTATATAGTAAATACTGTATAACTTTAGAATGTCTAACTATATAGCAAATACTGTATAACTTTAGAATGTCTAACTATATAGCATATACTATATAACTCCATAGTGTCTAACTATATAGCATATACTGTATAACTTTAGAATGTCTAATTATATAGTAAATACTGTATAACTTTCGAATGTCTAACTATATAGTAAATACTGTATAACTTTAAAATGTCTAACTATATAGTAAATACTGTATAACTTCAGAATGTCTAACTATATATCATATACTATATAACTCCATAGTGTTTAACTATATAGCATATACTGTATAACTTTAGAATGTCTAACTATATAGCAAATACTGTATAACTTTAGAATGTCTAACTATATAGCATATACTATATAACTCCATAGTGTCTAACTATATAGCATATACTATATAACTCCATAATGTCTAATTATATAGTAAATATTTTAAAATGTCTAACTATAAAGCATATACTGTATAACTTTAGAATATCTAATTATATAGTAAATACAGTATAACTTTAGAATGTCTAACTATATAGCATATACTGTATAACTTTAGAATGTCTAACTATATAGCATATACTATATAACTCCATAGTGTCTAACTATATAGCATATACTGTATAACTTTAGAATGTCTAATTATATAGTAAATACTGTATAACATTCAAATGTCTAACTATATAGTAAATACTGTATAACTTTAGAATGTCTAACTATATAGCATATACTATATAACTCCATAGTGTTTAACTATATAGCATATACTGTATAATTTTAGAATGTCTAACTATATAGTAAATACTGTATAACTTTAGAATGTCTAACTATATAGCAAATACTGTATAACTTTAGAATGTCTAACTATATAGCATATACTATATAACTCCATAGTGTCTAACTATATAGCATATACTATATAACTCCATAGTGTCTAATTATTTGTAAATATTTTAAAATGTCTAACTATATAGCATATACTGTATAACTTTAGAATGTCTAATTATATAGTAAATACTGTATAACTTTAGAATGTCTAACTATATAGTAAATACTGTATAACTTTAGAATGTCTAACTATATAGCATATACTATATAATTCCATAGTGTCTAATTATATAGTAAATATTTTAGAATGTCTAACTATATAGCATATACTGTATAACTTTAGAATGTCTAATTATATAGTAAATACTGTATAACTTTAGAATGTCTAACTATATAGCATACACTGTATAACTTTAGAATGTCTAACTATATAGTAAATACTGTATAACTTTAGAATGTCTAACTATATAGCATATACTATATAATTCCATAGTGTCTAATTATATAGTAAATATTTTAGAATGTCTAACTATATAGCATATACTGTATAACTTTAGAATGTCTAATTATATAGTAAATACTGTATAACTTTAGAATGTCTAACTATATAGCATATACTGTATAACTTTAGAATGTCTAACTATATAGCATATACTATATAACTCCATAGTGTCTAACTATATAGCATATACTGTATAACTTTAGAATGTCTAATTATATAGTAAATACTGTATAACATTCAAATGTCTAACTATATAGTAAATACTGTATAACTTTAGAATGTCTAACTATATAGTAAATACTGTATAACTTTAGAATGTCTAACTATATAGCATAATCTATATAAATCCATAGTGTCTAACTATATAGCATATACTGTATAACTTTAGAATGTCTAATTATATAGTAAATACTGTATAACTTTAGAATGTCTAACTATAAAGCATATACTATATAACTCCATAGTGTCTAACTATATAGTAAATACTATATAACTTTAGAATGTCTAACTATATAGCATATACTATATAACTCCATAGTGTTTAACTATATAGCATATACTATATAACTTTAGAATGTCTAACTATATAGTAAATACTGTATAACTTTAGAATGTCTAACTATATAGTAAATAATGTATAACTTTAGAAATGTCTAACTATATAGCATATACTATATAACTCCATAGTGTCTAATTATATAGTAAATATTTTAGAATATCTAACTATATAGCATATACTGGAAAACTTTAGAATGTCTAATTGTATAGTAAATACTGTATAACTTTACAATGTCTAACTATATAGCATACACTGTATAACTTTAGAATGTCTAACTATATAGCATATACTGTATAACTTTAGAATGTCTAATTATATAGTAAATACTGTATAACTTTAGAATGTCTAACTATATAATAAATACTGTATAACTTTAGAATGTCTAACTATATAGCATATACTATATAATTCCATAGTGTCTAATTATATAGTAAATATTTTAGAATGTCTAACTATATAGCATATACTGTATAACTTTAGAATGTCTAACTATATAGCATATACTATATAACTCCATAGTGTCTAACTATATAGCATATACTGTATAACTTTAGAATGTCTAATTATATAGTAAATACTGTATAACTTTAGAATGTCTAACTATATAGTAAATACTGTATAACTTTAGAATGTCTAACTATATAGTAAATACTGTATAACTTTAGAATGTCTAACTATAAAGCATATACTATATAACTCCATAGTGTCTAACTATATAGTAAATACTGTATAACTTTAGAATGTCTAACTATATAGCATATACTATATAACTTTATAATGTCTAACTATATAGTAAATACTGTATAACTTTAGAATGTCTAACTATATAGTAAATAATGTATAACTTTAGAATGTCTAACTATATAGCATATACTATATAACTCCATAGTGTCTAACTATATAGTAAATACTGTATAACTTTAGAATGTCTAACTATATAGTAAATACTGTATAACTTTAGAATGTCTAACTATATAGTAAATACTGTATAACTTTAGAATGTCTAACTATATAGTAAATACTGTATAACTTTAGAATGTCTAACTATATAGTAAATAATGTATAACTTTAGAAATGTCTAACTATATAGCATATACTATATAACTCCATAGTGTCTAATTATATAGTAAATATTTTAGAATGTCTAACTATATAGCAAATACTGTATAACTTTAGAATGTCTAATTATATAGTAAATACTGTATAACTTTACAGTGTCTAACTATATAGCATACACTGTATAACTTTAGAATGTCTAACTATATAGCATATACTGTATAACTTTAGAATGTCTAATTATATAGTAAATACTGTATAACTTTAGAATGTCTAACTATATAGTAAATACTGTATAACTTTGGAATGTCTAACTATATAGTAAATAATGTATAACTTTAGAATGTCTAACTATATAGCATATACTATATAACTCCATAGTGTCTAATTATATAGTAAATATTTTAGAATGTCTAACTATATAGCATATACTGTATAACTTTAGAATGTCTAATTATATAGTAAATACTGGATAACTTTAGAATGTCTAATTATATAGTAAATACTGTATAACTGTAGAATGTCTAACTATATACCATATACTGTATAACTTTAGAATGTCTAACTATATAGCATATACTATATAACTCCATAGTGTCTAATTATATAGCATATACTGTATAACTTTAGAATGTCTAATTATATAGTAAATACTGTATAACATTTGAATGTCTAACTATATAGTAAATACTTTATAACTTTAGAATGTCTAACTATATAGTAAATACTGTATAACTTTAGAATGTCTAACTATATAGCATATACTATATAACTCCATAGTGTCTAACTATAAAGTATATACTGTATAACTTTAGAATGTCTAATTATATAGTAAATACTGTATAACTTCAGAATGTCTAACTATATAGCATATACTATATAACTCCATAGTGTCTAACTATATAGTAAATACTGTATAACTTTAGAATGTCTAACTATATAGCATATACTATATAACTCTATAGTGTTTAACTATATAGCATATACTGTATAATTTTAGAATGTCTAACTATATAGTAAATACTGTATAACTTTAGAATGTCTAACTATATAGCATATACTATATAACTCCATAGTGTCTAACTATATAGCATATACTGTATAACTTTAGAATGTCTAATTATATAGTAAATACTGTATAACATTCGAATGTCTAACTATATAGTAAATACTTTATAACTTTAGAATGTCTAACTATATAGCAAATACTGTATAACTTTAGAATGTCTAACTATATAGCATATACTATATAACTCCATAGTGTCTAACTATATAGCATATACTGTATAACTTTAGAATGTCTAATTATATAGTAAATACTGTATAACTTTCGAATGTCTAACTATATAGTAAATACTGTATAACTTTAAAATGTCTAACTATATAGTAAATACTGTATAACTTCAGAATGTCTAACTATATATCATATACTATATAACTCCATAGTGTTTAACTATATAGCATATACTGTATAATTTTAGAATGTCTAACTATATAGTAAATACTGTATAACTTTAGAATGTCTAACTATATAGCAAATACTGTATAACTTTAGAATGTCTAACTATATAGCATATACTATATAACTCCATAGTGTCTAACTATATAGCATATACTATATAACTCCATAATGTCTAATTATATAGTAAATATTTTAAAATGTCTAACTATAAAGCATATACTGTATAACTTTAGAATATCTAATTATATAGTAAATACAGTATAACTTTAGAATGTCTAACTATATAGCATATACTGTATAACTTTAGAATGTCTAACTATATAGCATATACTATATAACTCCATAGTGTCTAACTATATAGCATATACTGTATAACTTTAGAATGTCTAATTATATAGTAAATACTGTATAACATTCAAATGTCTAACTATATAGTAAATACTGTATAACTTTAGAATGTCTAACTATATAGCATATACTATATAACTCCATAGTGTTTAACTATATAGCATATACTGTATAATTTTAGAATGTCTAACTATATAGTAAATACTGTATAACTTTAGAATGTCTAACTATATAGCAAATACTGTATAACTTTAGAATGTCTAACTATATAGCATATACTATATAACTCCATAGTGTCTAACTATATAGCATATACTATATAACTCCATAGTGTCTAATTATTTGTAAATATTTTAAAATGTCTAACTATATAGCATATACTGTATAACTTTAGAATGTCTAATTATATAGTAAATACTGTATAACTTTAGAATGTCTAACTATATAGTAAATACTGTATAACTTTAGAATGTCTAACTATATAGCATATACTATATAATTCCATAGTGTCTAATTATATAGTAAATATTTTAGAATGTCTAACTATATAGCATATACTGTATAACTTTAGAATGTCTAATTATATAGTAAATACTGTATAACTTTAGAATGTCTAACTATATAGCATACACTGTATAACTTTAGAATGTCTAACTATATAGTAAATACTGTATAACTTTAGAATGTCTAACTATATAGCATATACTATATAATTCCATAGTGTCTAATTATATAGTAAATATTTTAGAATGTCTAACTATATAGCATATACTGTATAACTTTAGAATGTCTAATTATATAGTAAATACTGTATAACTTTAGAATGTCTAACTATATAGCATATACTGTATAACTTTAGAATGTCTAACTATATAGCATATACTATATAACTCCATAGTGTCTAACTATATAGCATATACTGTATAACTTTAGAATGTCTAATTATATAGTAAATACTGTATAACATTCAAATGTCTAACTATATAGTAAATACTGTATAACTTTAGAATGTCTAACTATATAGTAAATACTGTATAACTTTAGAATGTCTAACTATATAGCATAATCTATATAAATCCATAGTGTCTAACTATATAGCATATACTGTATAACTTTAGAATGTCTAATTATATAGTAAATACTGTATAACTTTAGAATGTCTAACTATAAAGCATATACTATATAACTCCATAGTGTCTAACTATATAGTAAATACTATATAACTTTAGAATGTCTAACTATATAGCATATACTATATAACTCCATAGTGTTTAACTATATAGCATATACTATATAACTTTAGAATGTCTAACTATATAGTAAATACTGTATAACTTTAGAATGTCTAACTATATAGTAAATAATGTATAACTTTAGAAATGTCTAACTATATAGCATATACTATATAACTCCATAGTGTCTAATTATATAGTAAATATTTTAGAATATCTAACTATATAGCATATACTGGAAAACTTTAGAATGTCTAATTGTATAGTAAATACTGTATAACTTTACAATGTCTAACTATATAGCATACACTGTATAACTTTAGAATGTCTAACTATATAGCATATACTGTATAACTTTAGAATGTCTAATTATATAGTAAATACTGTATAACTTTAGAATGTCTAACTATATAATAAATACTGTATAACTTTAGAATGTCTAACTATATAGCATATACTATATAATTCCATAGTGTCTAATTATATAGTAAATATTTTAGAATGTCTAACTATATAGCATATACTGTATAACTTTAGAATGTCTAACTATATAGCATATACTATATAACTCCATAGTGTCTAACTATATAGCATATACTGTATAACTTTAGAATGTCTAATTATATAGTAAATACTGTATAACTTTAGAATGTCTAACTATATAGTAAATACTGTATAACTTTAGAATGTCTAACTATATAGTAAATACTGTATAACTTTAGAATGTCTAACTATAAAGCATATACTATATAACTCCATAGTGTCTAACTATATAGTAAATACTGTATAACTTTAGAATGTCTAACTATATAGCATATACTATATAACTTTATAATGTCTAACTATATAGTAAATACTGTATAACTTTAGAATGTCTAACTATATAGTAAATAATGTATAACTTTAGAATGTCTAACTATATAGCATATACTATATAACTCCATAGTGTCTAACTATATAGTAAATACTGTATAACTTTAGAATGTCTAACTATATAGTAAATACTGTATAACTTTAGAATGTCTAACTATATAGTAAATACTGTATAACTTTAGAATGTCTAACTATATAGTAAATACTGTATAACTTTAGAATGTCTAACTATATAGTAAATAATGTATAACTTTAGAAATGTCTAACTATATAGCATATACTATATAACTCCATAGTGTCTAATTATATAGTAAATATTTTAGAATGTCTAACTATATAGCAAATACTGTATAACTTTAGAATGTCTAATTATATAGTAAATACTGTATAACTTTACAGTGTCTAACTATATAGCATACACTGTATAACTTTAGAATGTCTAACTATATAGCATATACTGTATAACTTTAGAATGTCTAATTATATAGTAAATACTGTATAACTTTAGAATGTCTAACTATATAGTAAATACTGTATAACTTTGGAATGTCTAACTATATAGTAAATAATGTATAACTTTAGAATGTCTAACTATATAGCATATACTATATAACTCCATAGTGTCTAATTATATAGTAAATATTTTAGAATGTCTAACTATATAGCATATACTGTATAACTTTAGAATGTCTAATTATATAGTAAATACTGGATAACTTTAGAATGTCTAATTATATAGTAAATACTGTATAACTGTAGAATGTCTAACTATATACCATATACTGTATAACTTTAGAATGTCTAACTATATAGCATATACTATATAACTCCATAGTGTCTAATTATATAGCATATACTGTATAACTTTAGAATGTCTAATTATATAGTAAATACTGTATAACATTTGAATGTCTAACTATATAGTAAATACTTTATAACTTTAGAATGTCTAACTATATAGTAAATACTGTATAACTTTAGAATGTCTAACTATATAGCATATACTATATAACTCCATAGTGTCTAACTATAAAGTATATACTGTATAACTTTAGAATGTCTAATTATATAGTAAATACTGTATAACTTCAGAATGTCTAACTATATAGCATATACTATATAACTCCATAGTGTCTAACTATATAGTAAATACTGTATAACTTTAGAATGTCTAACTATATAGCATATACTATATAACTCTATAGTGTTTAACTATATAGCATATACTGTATAATTTTAGAATGTCTAACTATATAGTAAATACTGTATAACTTTAGAATGTCTAACTATATAGCATATACTATATAACTCCATAGTGTCTAACTATATAGCATATACTGTATAACTTTAGAATGTCTAATTATATAGTAAATACTGTATAACATTCGAATGTCTAACTATATAGTAAATACTTTATAACTTTAGAATGTCTAACTATATAGCAAATACTGTATAACTTTAGAATGTCTAACTATATAGCATATACTATATAACTCCATAGTGTCTAACTATATAGCATATACTGTATAACTTTAGAATGTCTAATTATATAGTAAATACTGTATAACTTTCGAATGTCTAACTATATAGTAAATACTGTATAACTTTAGAATGTCTAACTATATAGTAAATACTGTATAACTTCAGAATGTCTAACTATATATCATATACTATATAACTCCATAGTGTTTAACTATATAGCATATATTGTATAATTTTAGAATGTCTAACTATATAGTAAATACTGTATAACTTTAGAATGTCTAACTATATAGCAAATACTGTATAACTTTAGAATGTCTAACTATATAGCATATACTATATAACTCCATAGTGTCTAACTATATAGTATATACTGTATAACTTTAGAATGTCTAACTATATAGCATATACTATATAACTCCATATTGTCTAACTATATAGTAAATACTGTATAACTTTAGAATGTCTAACTATATAGCATATACTATATAACTTTAGAATGTCTAACTATATAGTAAATACTGTATAACTTTAGAATGTCTAACTATATAGTAAATAATGTATAACTTTAGAATGTCTAACTATATAGCATATACTATATAACTCCATAGTGTCTAATTATATAGTAAATATTTTAGAATGTCTAATTATATAGCATATACTGTATACCTTTAGAATGTCTAATTATATAGTAAATACTGTATAACTTTAGAATGTCTAACTATATAGCATATACTGTATAACTTTAGAATGTCTAACTATATAGCATATACTATATAACTCCATAGTGTCTAACTATATAGCATATACTGTATAACTTTAGAATGTCTAATTATATAGTAAATACTGTATAACATTCAAATGTCTAACTATATAGTAAATACTGTATAACTTTAGAATGTCTAACTATATAGCAAATACTGTATAACTTTAGAATGTCTAACTATATAGCATATACTATATAACTCCATAGTGTCTAACTATATAGCATATACTGTATAACTTTAGAATGTCTAATTATATAGTAAATACTGTATAACTTTAGAACCCCAGAGCATCTAACTTTATACAAGATAATGTATTTATAGGTTACTGCATTTGTATGGGAAAATAAGAACAAGTTTTTCTGAGTGACAAAACATGAGTTCATATTTTCCCACATAAATGCAGTAACTTTTAAAATTATAATCTCATTTTTTTTAACCTAAGGTTTAATAATAAAAGACTACACTACAAGAAACAAAGTAATTGAATTTATGCTTTATTCCAAAAAAATACACGGCTGCCATAGACTCATCAGTACTTAGTAACAATATTAATATGCACATATCAATGTGACCTTTGAACTTCATTTCGCACATTACACTAATTAAAAATATTCTTGTTTTAGTCATTTGAAGTCATATTGCGAATAAATGTCCATTGAAACATCTTTCCCAGTTGGTCTGGAAAGGATGGATATTGTTTCTGTTCTTATTACCAGCTACTGTTTGAAGGACAGAAGCAATGAACTATACGGCTTGTAGGTTAACAATGCATCAAAATAGTAAAAGAGAAATGCAGCTGTTGTTTGACAATCCATTTAGTCTGTGGAAAAAAATACTTTAATTTTCATTGTCTTGGATTATTGGCTCTGAGGCTTTTAGTTTCCTAACAAAATCTTCAGTTGCATTTTTTCTCTTAATGTAGTGTTTTGACTGACTTGTAAAATGGTACATCTCTAATAGATATCTGATATCCCTATATGCTTTTCTATACTATTTTTATAGACCTTAAAGAACACTCGTCATTCTCTGAATCAGTCTATTTGTGAAAAGTTATGAATATTTCTCCTAAATAACTGTTTAAAAATTATCAGAATGATATTTTCTGCATCTCTCATGATTGTTGTTGACATTGCGAATATCATGTTCATTCATTGCTAGTTTGAATGTTTCATTTGTGACTCAGTGAATTTGTCTACTTTCAATTGGACAAAACAGCCTGCTTAGTTCATTCACAAACAAATCTAAAACAAAACCTAAAGTGTCTACCACATTAGTGTACATGGCTTATTTAGAAAGTGGTTCCTAATACACTATACTATTTTCATGTCGTGCAGTATAAAGCAGTCTAGTAATGAAAAATACTGTACGAGTCTGACAATTTATAGTTAATAGATATGAAAATGAGCATACAATAAACCATATACATTGCTCCCTCGATAACTCGCACCCTGATAACTCGCGAACCCGCTTATAACACAGTGTCTGGCGTGGATCCCGATTTTCCCCCAAAGAAAATCTATTTTAAAAATCTTTCAAAATATGCTGAATGTGAAAAAATTATTAATAAGAATTGGTAAATAAAACCTTAATACATTTCTCGTTTTATCATAAAAAAGGTGAACATTGCCCATAAAGATCAATTCCATATTGTGAAATTTGCAAATTCTAAATAAGATATCACATATTATGTTCGGGATTATTTGTAGATTCACCGTCATCAATACCCTGTAAATAAAGAGTGGTGAAATAGCAATCAAAGAAAATATCCGGTAAATGCTAACAGGTGGCAACAGATAATGAAATAAACAGCAATTAAATATCTTGCTGTGTGAAAACAACATTATGATCCTTTATTTCAATTTCAATGTAAACATTACAATTGCAACATATTCTTTTCTATGAAAACATGAAAAGAGTCAATCAACCGCCACATCGAAACCCGTGAGAACCTAATTACCTGCAAGCTTTTCTTTATCAACAAACTTGGCGAAGTGTTTGTTGTGCTAAAATAATCCATTAAAAGAGACTTGTGTTGTTTTATCACTTATGTCTTGTGCATGGAATCAAGCAAGTGACAATTTTGCTCGATGGCAGCGAAATCAAGGAGTAAATAACAAAATTAAGTGATTTTTTCAAAACGTAGAGTCATTTGTCCAGTGTATCAGAACTGACATTTGTATTATCATATTCTAATTTACATTCTTTCAAATTTTTCATTTTACTTCTGCCGCAATCAAACATATACACTGTATATGAATCGATCGATCTTCATTGTTTCTTGAAAAGAGAGTCGATCTTTTGTTTTAAACAAATACGTCTAAATGGACCAAACAATACAACAAGAATGTATCCAATTCAGCAAAAAATTATTGACGTAATACACAATGTGTGAATCAGTACATGTGTTAATCAAACCACAGGAGTCTGACATTTTATCAATAAAATACGGCGAAATCTCTGACAACATGAATTCCTCTTATTGGTAATATTTTTTAATTCATTCTGTCCTTCGTTCTTTCTCTCCATAGTCTCTTTATTATTCTATTTTCATACATGAAAATTCTTTCGTAATATCCATCTGTCAGCCTGTTAGTTTTGTGTGTAAATGCCTTTTCCTTTTGTCATATCGCACACTGGCAGTATTTCTTTCATATTCTTTTGAATTAAAGTTTGTTTCTCTCTTGATGTGTATCTGACTCTTTTCAGTTTTCTGTCTGCATGTCTTTGTTTCTCTTCTCTCAGCAAATCCTTTTTTTTTTTAAAAAACCTTTGCTTACTAGGTACATTTCACCTTTCAACAGTTCATTTATGGTGGAAAATGTTTTTAAAAATGCTCCACTTTTCTGTCTTTTGAGAACTACTTCAAAAGCTAAAGCAGAGAAAAAAGGAAGGGAACAGAGTAATGGCAAATGATAATATGGATTTATCATTCCTCAATCTTGACAATATCTGTATTCATGACATGTATCTAATACATTTTTGTTGGACTAAAAATATTATCCAAAAGTAAAAGCAAGAAGAAAATATACCTGTCTCAGACTGTTTGTTTTCTGCTTCCTTCTTTTCCTGTTTTGATTTTAAAAATGCTCGTTGCATGCACAATTTCTTTGTACAAAGAAGCTTGAACTCCAGGTCTTTGGTTGCCTTCTCTCTATTCTCTTGGGTTGAACTCTCTCCTTTGTCGACAGCCCCTTACAAAACAAAATGACACAATACAATCTTAGATTCAAAGCTTACAACTATGGCCTGGAAATTCTGTATGAATACAATTCAATGACAGTCATCCTTCACTACTAAAACACTCAATATACCAAGGTCCACCTTAATGACTCCCATGTAAAGAATTACACAATGGTCCAATTTAATGACTCCAATTAAGTTACTGAATGGTCCACTTTAATGGTCCCATTAAAATAATTATAAAATGTTCCACTTTAATGATTCCCATGAACATCATTTTAAAGTGGACCAGTTTATTGGCTTAATGTAATGTTCTGATGCATAAAACTTCTATACTCATGAGCAACATTATTAAGTGGGCAATATCCATGACTTCCTTGAATAACAAAGTGGGCCATTTCAATGACTTCCTTGAAAATCATTACAAAGTGGGCCATTTCTATGACTTGAACTTCCTTGAAAATCATTACAAAGTGGACCATTTCTATGACTTGAACTTCCTTGAAAATCATTACAAAGTGGGCCATTTCTATGACTTGAACTTCCTTGAAAAGCATTACAAAGTGGACCATTTCTATGACTTGAACTTCCTTGAAAATCATTACAAATTGGGCCATTTATATGACTTCCTTGAAAAGCATTACAAAGTGGGCCATTTCTACGACTTGAACTTCCTTGAAAATCATTACAAAGTGGGACATTTATATGACTTCCTTGAAAAGCATTACAAAGTGGGCCATTTCTATGACTTGAACTTCCTTGAAAATCATTACAAATTGGGCCATTTATATGACTTCCTTGAAAAGCATTACAAAGTGGGCCATTTCTACGACTTGAACTTCCTTGAAAATCATTACAAAGTGGGACATTTATCGACTTCCTTGAAAAGCATTACAAAGTTGGTCATTTCTATGACTTTTTTGAAAATCATTACAAAGTGGGCCATTTCTATGACTTCCTTGAAAATCATTACAAAGTGGGCCATTTCTATGACTTGAACTTCCTTGAAAATCATTACAAAGTGGGCCATTTCTATGACTTTCTTGAAAATCATTACAAAGTGGGCCATTTCTATGACTTCATTATACAGTGGGCTGTTCATATGATGTTTCTGAACAGCATAATAAAATGGACCATTTCTATGTCTTGTTTGAACAAGATCATGTTGGCTATTTCTATGACTTCCTTGACCAGCATTATAAAGTGGGCTATTTCTATCATTATAAAGTGGGCTATTTCTATGACTTCCTTGACCATCATTATAAAGTGGGCTATTTCTTTGACCATCATTATAAAGTGGGCTATTTCTATGACTTCCTTGACCATCATTATAAAGTGGGCTATTTCTATGACTTCCTTGACCATCATTATAAAGTGGGCTATTTCTTTGACTATCATTATAAAGTGGGCTATTTCTATGACTTCCTTGATCATCATTATAAAGTGGGCTGTTTCTATGACTTCCTTGACCATCATCATAAAGTGGGCTATTTGTTTGACAACCATGACCATCATTATAAAGTGGACAATTTCTACAATTTCCATGAACTGGGCTATAAAACAGGTTAACTTTTTACTGCTCCCATAAACATGTTTTAAAGTGGACCACTTTTCTAACTTTCAAGAATGGCATTTTAGAGTGGCCCACTTTTTATGGCTTTACCTAATGAAGTTCAAGAGTGAACCATTATATGGCTTTGATAAATGAAATTAAAGAATGGGTCACTCTTATGGCTTGCATGAATGGAGTTGTAGAGTAGGCCACTTTTATGGCTTTTATCAATGAAGTTAAAGTGTGGCACTTATATGGCTTTCATGAATGAAGTTAAAGAGCTAGCCACTTTTATGGCTCCTGTGAAAGGAGTTATAGGGTGGGTTATTCTTATGACATTCATGAAGAGTTAGAGAGGGTCTCTTGAATGACATTATGGTGTGGGCCACTTTTATAGCTTTCATGGAGTTATAGAGTAGGCAACCTTTATGGATTGCATGAATGACATAACAGTGTGGGCCACTTTATGCCTTTATGATTGATGTTAAAGAGTGGGACATTTTTATGGCTTTCATTAAAAAGCTCATAAAGATGGAAACTTTACAAAGTTAAGTTTAGTGGAGGAGTACTGCCGGTTATTCTTTTCACAATGGATACTCATGTACTTTTTACTCTGTTCAACAGATGCAAGGAACTCTCAGTAACCTTTCATTATATTACAACTTGGGTTTTAAAAAAAAAATCAATGTTTGTGTCACTTCTATTCAAATAAATGTTCACTTCTGTGAAGACAACACAAAATTCTTTTACAGTTTAAATGCAGTGAAAAAATCACAAAAGATATAAAAAATTTCATTTAAATGAAAAGTATTTGCAAACAAACCTCTTAAAGGATTTTACTGGGCAATAATTGTGAGTTATCTTTTAAACTAAAGATCAATTTATTTTCAGCAACAAACTGTTTTATATACAATAATCTCAAAAGTTCTAAATAATACTTCTAAAATATGTCATTTAATGTTCAATGAAAATAAAATAAAATTAATATAATTGAAAGAACTAGAAATTGGGTCTGGTTTCCCAGGACTGCTCAAAACTGAGTAGGAGTGAGGATTGATGTTGAGGAGTTTTGTGAACACTACTGACTAGGACTGGTTATCCATGCTGCTCATGATTGTACCCTTAAAGTGTGAAACTATCAGTAGACTTACTATCCCCTCCAAAACAATATTTTACAAGTTTATGTAATAAGAATATTATTGTTTGATTATTAAAATTCAAAAGAAACTATCTGCATGTTCTATATTGGTGACAAAATATGCTGGCAGATGAGAGCTGTAGGTAACTTGTCCTCCACAAGTGAATGTCTGAGATAATATGCTGTTAAGTAACTTGTCCTAGAGAAGTGAATGTTTGAGATGCTTGAAGTAACTTGTCCTGTACAAGTGAATGTCTGAGATAATATGATGCAAGTAACTTGTCCTGCACAATTTTTGATATGCATATGCTCAGCCAAAAATTGCACAGATCCAAAATTTTCAAATTCAACCTTCTACTTGTAATATATTAACAAAGTAAGGGAGGTAATTTACCAGTTATAGGTTTTTCTTCAAACAACATGCAGGTGCCCAGTGTGTCCTGATATTCACCAGCAAAAATGTAGTGGTCCAGCTGTAAAATAGGTCTGTCTGTATCTATACCCTGTAAAACAGCCATAATTAAATATCAGTACAGAACTGCCCTAATGCGTAGACCCCCTCCCTCATCCCAAACACGTACAAAAAGGCAATTTATTAGTCAGTATACATTATGTGTCCTAATCCTACAAATGTATGTACGTTTGCCAAATAGATTTAAACATGTAGCTGTAATTATAATTTTTTGCTGTTTGATCTCTGGTCATATGCCACAGTCCCCAGGGCAGCGTCACCAAAAGATTACACCCCTCTTTCAGATGACCATCAGATGGACAGCCTTTGTAGTAAGTTGGGGAAAAAAATTACCCAACAGTTTAAAAGAATAAAATTGGCAGAGAAAATATGTTAAAATGTCACTGCAATTACAAGTTCTGCATATTTAATCTGACCCTTTCCATGAGACCAAAGGGTAATGGTCCAAAAATGGTCATCACATGTGCAGCCTTTGTAGCAAGTCTGGTGAGTTTACACCCAGTAATTTTGAAGATGTCATTACAGCCAGATGCATAGAGTCAAGGCACGACACTAATTCCATGCTATGATCAGTTACAGTTTACAAGCAATCCATCTGGACAGCTGACCAATCAAGTAACCATAAGATGTTAGACAAAAGTTATCAATACCTGACATATGCTAGACGTTAAGCAATGTTTGGGTTTAAGATAATATTATCAGTTAAAATGCATATATTTTCATGGTTAGAACCTGCATTTACTTGGCACACAGATATTCTCAAGGTCTAGGACTAGTAAGCAGTACAGGTTTCCTTGGTACAGCCAGGCTTTATGTGGTTAAGCCATGGTCTAAATTTTTAACTGTTACGGATCACTGCTATCTCACCTCTGTCTGCATGGGTTCGAGTCTAAGATTCGGCTAATGTAGTTATGTGATAAAGCTTGTCAGTAGCTACTAGTGGGTCAGTAGTTCTTTGCGGGGAATTTTCCCGGGTTCTTCCTCCACCAATAATACTGGCTGTTATGTATACCCTATCACGTACTGAATAATGGCGTTAAACCCTACAACAACAACATTTAATGCAATATTTGTCAAGGATGCCCTGAACATGTGATTCTACATTGAAATTTACCTAAAAAGTCAGTAAATATCAACATGTTTGTATTTTGCAGTTTGATAGTAAAATTCACTACAAGATGTGCTGGGATGCCAAAGGTAACTGTTGACAATAATTTTTAACACCATATTCCCAGTGCAAACTCAAATAATAAGAACAGATTTATGACAATACATTTTCCTTAGATTTATCTTTCAAAAGGGAAAATGGGAAAGACAGACTTTAATATATTTTTCTAACACTTACTGTGGTCACAGATAACACAATGGTACATTGACTGTGATACTAAACTGGTCTTCTTATCTTCCACTTAAGAAAATATACTGATATGGTATGGACTAAGTGGTAACCAGTCTCCATAACAAATCTGATTACTTCAGTGCATGGATTTACCCTAAATAAATGTTTATAAGGTCCCAAATGATTCACAAAGCACTTTTATCTCAACTGACAAAACAGCTCTGCATCCTTCCAAAATTCTGATAAGAATTCAATAAATTTAATTCACAATTAATTCAACTAGAACTCAATACCATATTTTTTATGGTGCTGAAAATTTCTCTATTTTTCTTTTTTTAATCAATATCTGCAAAATGAAATGGCTTTTGTGACAATCCATAAAAATCCTTCCTCCTATTTACTTGTATAACCAAATAAAGTAGTGAACCTGTGACAATAGATATAAACACTTCCCTTTCACATGTATAACATGAAATATTAGTGAACTTATGACTGGCAAAAAATTCCTTCTCTTTCACATGTGTAACACAAAATGAATGCGAACTTACCAAAATTTTACAATCTTTGGCCTTCGACAAATAATCTGTCTCCATAATCCCTGATAACTCCACAATGATATGGGTTTCCTGAAAATGTAAAACACAGTTCATATTTTCATGTGCCATTCATTCCCATATTTTCTGCTTTGAACAAATTAAAACAATTGCATAGTAATGTATACATTTGGTGTCCATTACTTACAAAGTTATAAAGACTTGAAATAAAAATAGCAAATTTGTGCTGTTGAAATAAAATCATCACTAAAGGCAAAATGAAACAATTTAAGATTTTTTACCCTAAAAGTGAAGCATGCAAAATGGTTCAAGATGAAATCTTTGAATTGGGGCTCAACAGGGGTCAAGCTTGACTGGAATTTTAGGCATAAATTACTTCTCCTTTTGGAGAGAAAAGGAAGGTGAAAGCTGGACAGGGAGAAATGGGATTAAAGCAAGAAATGTAATTAATATATTAGCAGTAGTCCGCTAACCCAAGGCTAGTAGATTTCCTGTCGGACTAGTAACTTTCATAATGTTAATAATCCGATGGTAGCATATTTTTTAATGCCATTCCCTAGTAAAGACTTCACCAGATGTTCTGTAGAATCAAAGAAATGACCATTGTAAACACAGTCATAAAATAATAGGATGAGAAGATGAAGTCAATTTCTGCCTTGGAAAGATGCATTTCTTGACTACCAGAAGAAGCCATCTGATTTTGTGGATTTTCCCTTATCAATGCCAATTATGGTCCCATCATTAACAACAGAAGTTTGGTAAGTGATCCTAATTAATTTGATAATGAACTAAATGAAAAATAACATATTATCACACTTTATTCCATGGACCACAGTAATAAATTACAAAGCGGTATACCACAAAACAGAACATGGCAAAGACTATTCAAAGAAATTAGTTTGCATGTTTGTTTAAGTTTTTCTTTTCTGCTTGCTAGCCATATGCTAGTCACAAATGTGCAACTTCATATTTTTCATTTGCATCAAAATAATTATAAGAATTAGATCAATTTATTAAAATTACATTATTAACACATTTTTTCCATACAACTACTGTAACATTTTTATGATAATAAGAATAGTTTTTATATTTTTTCCCTTACATGGGCATCTAATATTTGAAAATGTTCTGCCTTATGATTAATTTGAACAATACACTGAGGTCCAATTAATTACGAACAATTACTGAAACTTGCACTATTAACGATGAGACCATAATATAAGTGTTTACAATACCCACTGCTTTGCAGAACATCTGCTGATAGAACATTTAATATTAGGGGGACGGGGCAAAGGCACATGTTTTGACATTAAAGACAGGAATATTTCTTGTGATAGGAAAAAACATAATCAAAGTTTTCAGTAGATGTGGTAAAAAGACAGGGAATGGCTGAATTATGAGGTTTTATGTGGTGTAACTGGTGGACATAACCGATAAGCATACATGAAAGCTGTGGGCAATGCAAAAAGAGCTCTTTTCACTGGTCATCACATGAGCCATAAAGAATGGACATATGCATTTGAATACGGAAATAGCAGAATGAAATCGAGGGTCATGGGTGGAACCAAGTATTTGAAGTTACGAACCTTCTGTTTTTATGTCATGGGGGTAATCTGAGGTATTTTTTTTATCACTCTGCATGATTTTTTCCCTTTAGATTATTGTTTTTTGGTTTTTTTTAAATCAAGCTCGCGTCGAGCACCTGTGATTTGGACATATTATATAGTAGCCCCAAAAATAAATATAGTATGTTCTCTCCTCACTAAGCCATACAGATGCTATAAATGGAATTCAAGGGAAAGTATAACAAGGTCTGCTTTAAATAGAACAGGTTACTGTAAGGAAAGTACAAGTCCACAGACAAACGTACTCTTATATTGCAGCTAAGTAAAGTAGTCTTTTCTAAAATACGGCGCAACGGGTACCCCGGGTAAGTTTTCCATGGTTTTTGACAACCCTACTCCCCATCCATCGGTACTGTTCAATTTCATTCTAACAAGCCCCTGTACTAGTCCTACAATGTAAGACATATCACATGTTATTTATGTTTTAGTACTATGTCTTGCTACCCAAATAACAGCCATGTATATTGTGTTCTGATGTCGGTTGACATCAGAACAAGTAGACAAGTTTTAGAAATATCTTACACACTTGGCAGCCCATATCAACATTTTTCCACAATTTTATATGTAATTAAATATACTTACTGTGCTGTTTTTATCCTGATGGAATCAAAAATATGACACTAGCATATGGCTGCATTTTCATGTTCCGTTGAAATACTGTTGAATTTGTTTAAATGTGACTACTGGCAGTCAAGGTATTTCGAACTTAAGTTCATGTTGGGATATGTTTCTTGAACAAAACGAAATGTTGCATACAGTTGTTCCAGGCATAAGATATTTTTATTTGTTTTATTAATGAATAATATTTCAACTTAATCCTATTTTGGCATTCCCAGCTTGCATTGCTTTCCAATGAACTGAAATGCAGACCAACAAAACTTTAAAGCAGGTCCATTTCATTTGAGGACTCACTGAAATAATTTAGTTCTGACAAACACCATGATTATGATATTAAAAATTTTGATTGCTCATTATCAAATCTATATTAATCAGTATAGATGAAACATGGATGTCAGCTTCTGTTTAGATGAAAGGATATGAGTTGCAGCATTTTCTGGACCTGCATGTGTTTGAAAAATGCTTTCAATTCCACACCAAAGAGATTGGTGATAATTTAAGTAATGAATGTTCCAAACAAATTATTGTTAAAGGATCGACATCCCATCAAAAAAACAATGTCTCTATTTGTTTTTCACTTACAACTTTAATAAGCTCTACAAATATTTTTTTTTCTAAAACATAAACATTATTAACCAATCCAGGTAAGCCAAACACATATATACAAAATGTTATGCTCACCCATTTCCAGGCTGGTTCCCATTTTTCCTTATCATTAGTACACTGTTTCCTTGAGAATTTGGGTTTATCAGAGAAAAGACATCATGGTAAGTAAAGTCTGAATAAAACTTCATGACTACGTGGTAGAAAAGAGTCGTTATTGACTGCCAGATGTGTGAAATATTCCTGAAAATTTCACCTTCGCTATGATGTTACTCGACATTAAAACACATTACACAGCTCCATTATTTTGGCAGTAAAACCTGGGTCTCACTAAACACCCAAAGACCCCCAAGACTCCCCAAGAACGCCATAAAGTTTACTTAATACCCACTTAAATTTCAAGAACAGCACAGAAAACCAAAACAAACAAACAAAAACTGCAAATATTTAGCGATATTTTGTGCAACAGGAAAATTTAGTAGGGTCAAGAGATGCCAAGGGAAATAACTCCCGTTTTAACGAAGAGTATTCCGGTACATTAACGTGAATATTTATAAACATTTATAAATTATTAGCAATACCACACATAATTCGCTAAATAAGTTAAACAAAATAGCAAATTTATTGTATATAAAATTATTTATCTCAATAAATTTAACTATTCCTCCATTCTTTTATTTTGACAATTATTAAGATTAAAACATAAACAACTCAAATAAATGAAAAGTAAGGTGCATTGCCATTAGTGAGGAAATTATGTTAAAACATATATATAAATAAAATTAAAGAGATCTGATGCATAAGAGTTCGTTTCCGTAGATTATTGAAAATAGGGCAATCAATCAATACAACAAATCATTGATAGTAACAATATCCGTATGTTTTCTTTTCTTTTCTCCGCTTCTTGGTACGCTTTTACGAGATTTGGTGCGAATAGATGCAATACTGGGGTGTCTAGGGATGTCCTGAGGTGTCTTGGGGTGTTTAGAGAGACTGATAAAACCCTGACGCATAAAAAAAAGCGTTGAGGTCTTACACGTAGGACTACACTGTACCAGTGCCCACCACAAATACATGTGACAAACTAGTCCTACAATGTAAGCCCCGACGCTGATATTTATGTTTGCTCGCGTAGCACTAAAATCAAGATCAACATGTGATACGTCTTACGGGTAGGACTAGTGACAAACCAGTGAAACTAATTTTCTGAAGTACAAATTAAACAAAAATATTCGTGAGTTTATGGTACCACTATATTTTAATTTACCTCTTCTTCATATTCTGAATCCTCTGATGCCATAATAACTGATAGTTTTTCAGAAAATGACTGTGCGTCAAGTAGACCACCTTCTCAAACTCACAATCTTGTAGAGTAGCTCCCCTTGAGATACCAAAACTTTGGCTAGTCCAAACGATTTCAAACTGAACCGGATCAAAAATTGCGAACTTTATCCACGGTATCTAATTTCATTAATCTTTAAAATAAACGAACAAGCAGCAAACAAGAATATAAACAAACGTACATTTAAGTCTTTCAAGCGGACTTTTCTCCGGAATTATCTGTGCTGAAACTTATGTTCAAACAATAGCTATCCCCTTGGCAATTTCCCCTCTGTCCAGATCATGACCAGTGCCGGATTACCAAATATGCAGAGTAGGCAACGGCCTATGGGACCCACGCCTTTGAGGGGGCCTCGCGACAACGAATCAAAATGATATTGATAGGAGATAATTTGCGGGGGAAGGGGGCCCTAAGGGCCTCCATAGGGTTTAATCCGATTATCACTCTGGGGTCGTAACCCAAAGTTCATTAAATCTATTACATGTCATTCCTCTTGGACCACTAATGTTAAGATTGATCCAAAAATATTCCGATAGTCACTATAATTACTTTTTCTAAAATTAAAATTATTATCGCTTTTATGGGAACTCATCGCCAAAATTATATTCTTCTCTCTGATCGTTACCATACAGGAAAACTATCTGTCCGTTTGGTGAATTACTGGTCTATGATTCAGGTAGACCAGCGAAAGTTGGTCGCTAAGCCTTTTTTTTATTTTGAAGCCGCCAAGTCAAAATAAAAAAAAAGCTTAGCGACCAACTTTCGCTGCTCTATGATTCAGGAAGATGTATAACTACAGACAGGCGGATGGAAGGACGGACAGAGAGGGATGGGAAATTGTACCGTTAGTTAAGCTAATTTCGTTTAAGAAGCAAGCAACTTGAGTTTAGTAATGTCTTTGGTTTTATTGCTTTTTTTGTTTTGAATGAAATGGGATTTCCTAAAAAAGAAATAATTGCTACATTGATGGATCCAATGTGTTGAATTTATACGTGGGCAGACCCAGTAATATCGCTATCAAGCCCCTGATTGTCCTGCATTTTAAACTTTTTCAGGCCACAAAACCACTCTGTTGTGGTTAAAGTCTTGAACGTGACATGGAAAATGCTTAATAAGTTTCATCTGCGTCTAAGTGAGCTAAATATCATTGTTATTAAACCATATGTTTATTGCGGTAAAATTTTAAATCAGATACGGCGGCGTTGGATAAACAGTTGCTTTAATATGCCTTTATGTAATCTCTCTCTCTCTCTCTCTCTCTCTCTCTCTCTCTCTCTCTCTCTCTCTCTCTCTCTCTCTCTCTCTCTCTCTCTCTCTTACATATACGTAGAAACGGATAACGCGGAAAATAAGTTTCATTTTTATTAGAGACATATAGTCACACACATGTGCCCCCAGAAAACTGAACATGTGTAGCTTATGTACATAGACTTGATATCCAGTGTCTAAATGAAATATGTCGTTTGTATGATTATATTTACTATCCAACATACATGTACACATACGGATGTATTTACTTGGACTTACTGTCCAATATAGCATTACAGATACACTCCAATATAGCATTACACAAACTCCACCGATGTATTATCGCGGACGGTCTTTAATCGCGGCAAACTGGATCTCCCGAATAATTTTAAACACTCGTCGTATACCGGTATGTCTATAGACGTAAAGCTGTAGTCAGAGGACGCAAATCTGTCTGAACACGATTACCTCCATAATAAAAACATTGTTTTTGTAATTCTACATTGAATATCGACATTGGTCTTCAATACAAAATATACTCAGTATATTTTCTGATTTTGGATCATTGTAGGTCAATAGAGCAATGATGGTTAAACTTTAAGTGTTACATTTATAATCAATATTTCAGTATATATATATATATATATATATATATATATATATATATATATATATATATATATATATATATATATATATATATTCTAATGGTTACTAAGACACATTCTTACTTTCAAAAACACATTATTGTCTCGGAATAGAAACAGTGGGTATTGGACTAAATGAATAACACAAACACAATGTGTGAAAGATGGAAATTTATTAAATTAATTAAGGAAGAGAATTATATGATATATAAATATAATGTTTCTCACATGCTCTCAAAATACAATTGATCCAATCACTCTATAAAAACATTCACACATTGAAAATAAGCCAAAAATATGATATCAATCTGAAATGCAGATTCAAGAAACCTCATGGATTTCACATGCTTTGCAAATAATAGTATGCTCTGTAAGATATTCACATAATTTCACGTAATTTCAAGATATTCAAATATGTTTCAACTGTTCTGCACTGTAAGTGAAATTCAGTTTCCTGGAATACAACTCAGATTCAAAACAATCTCATGTAAATGAAAATGTACCCAATTGAAACAACAGTTGGAACAAACATATGCTTATTGATCATTGTACAGTCGTACGATTCATAAACTGATAACCCGCACAGTTTCATCAAGTCCTTGGATTGGCCCAGACTTGTATCGGCCGCTCGTACCCTTCACGGATCTACCAGACGTACAGTTAGTCATACGTATACACACGTACATAATGCATACAGCACCCTTGAATTAGCTACGTCTACAGTCGTGGCTCCACCACATGTACAGACACACCATACGTACATACATATAGAAGCTCTACTCGCCTTCTATAATAAAACCAAAATGGTGATAATGAGTTCTGAAAAATCTCTAGATATATGCTAATACATTAAACTCTAATAGCAACAAGTAATTCACAGTTCTGAATGTTTCAAATCTGCGTTGTAATAAATGAATCATCGCACGATATGACATTACAAACTTAATAAGCTTCGCATAATAATAATAATAATAATAATAATAATAATAATAATAATAATAATAATAATAAAGACTTTAATAATAATAATAATAATAATAATAATAATAATAATAATAATAATAATAATAATAAAGACTTTATTTAGAGAAGGTAACTCAATTAGTTACAGAACTAATCTACCTTGAGGTCTTCTATCTGTTATGTACAATACATACAATACATACAACATGATGTGAAGAGTCTGGCTCAACGCTAAATAATTAAGGAATTTTAAATTTCAAAGTATCAAGCCTGGAACACATGCACAGGCATCTGTAAAAACACAAACATAAAAGAAACATAAAATATCATTCTGCGTTGAAACATTCAGCTTTGAAAACGATGCAAAAAAAAAAAAAAAAACAACAGACAAGCAGGCAGTATTTTTTTTTTGGTACTAGCACTGTTCAATTTTCTAAAGATTTCATCCATTTAAGACATTGATTATGAAATTAAGAAACGCTAGGAGCCTGCCTTATGTTGCTGGGAATGTTGTTCCATACTAATGGACCAGTATATTGAAAACTTTTTTTAAAACAATTCCTTCTTTGGCCTTGGTATAATGTAATTTTTTCTTCTTATGGACCTTAAATTTGGAGTACCATCAGCATCTCTTTGGTGAAAGATATTGCTTAGATAGACAGGAATGGATTTTCTGGATACTTTATACATCAATTTGGCTTTTCTAAGAAATATTCTTTCATGTATTGTTAAAATCTTTATATTATTCATTGCATCCTGAAAATTGTCTATACATTGATCTAGAATTAAATGGCAAGCCCTCTTTTGGAGCATTATAAGTGTTGTTATGTTTGAATTAGAGGTATTACCCCAAATTACGTTACAGTAGTCCAGAATCCAGATATGGCTGCATATAACTTTTATAAAAGATGATCTTATACTGAAGAGGAATGTATGTTTTGATTTTCCTCAGTAGCCAAAGATAAGAATTAACCTTTTTTGAAATGTGTTTAATATGAATAGGCCACATAAGATTGTTATCTACGAATACACCAAGAATTCTATCTTGAGAGGTCATATTAAGACTCACATAAATCAAATGAAATATAAATTTAACACTCACCTCTATGGCTTAAGAACACAATGAAGAACGTGCACTCTTCGACAAGACCCAAAACGACCAGCGTGTCGGTTATAAATTGATCTTGCTTACATCCATAGGATAGTGCGTGAGTAATATTCAGGGTAAAATTATTATCATCATGATTATAATGTCCCTCGTCGCAAATAATTTCCGGCGAGTTCCGTCGCTTACCTGAAAAACACTTATTCACCCTAGATAACGTTGTACGCATGTAGCACGAAAAATAGTCAAATATGTTTAAGGTATAACCAAGTTATTTTTCAGCCTAATTCTATGACAATTATTACTGACGAAACTTACTTCTTGCTTAATAACCAACACTGTCACAAACAAAGATATAAAAAAAACATATGTAAGTGAAGTGTAAAGTATGAGTTAGAGATATGGGCTGCGACAACTTTCTTACAGATTCACACATATTCTTCCTGGATTTTGATGGCACAAAAATGTTTTGCTACCAGACATTAGCAATATTTTATCTGGAAAAATGTTGTGCTTTAGCAACCTTTTTGTCGAATGAGAGACTTGGATTTGTCTACATTAAGACAAATTATGACAAGTTCAGTCATAATCCCTCAGATGGTAGCTTCGCACCATTGGCCTACCGACCAAGCACATGAACCAAATGTCTTAACCATTTAAAGCATGCATGTCCTGGGGGTGGCTGCAGGACTATGTGTGCTAATATCAATGCGATGGGAACTGTCAACATCAGTATAGGCTTTATAACGTTAGTATGCGTTTTGGGCAGCATAATGGATTTTCATTATCTCGCAGATTCTCTGTTTCACTGAGCGAATGTCCAAAAAGTTGTCGTTAACCCAGGATTTAGTTACCAGAAAACGATAGCTCCGAGTATTCGTTCAAAAAAGGTAATCAAGCATACCTCTATGAAAAGCACCGACATATCTCCGAGAGGTACGCGTGTTAAAGTTTCTTTTTGATCTCAAACATGTGCAAATTACTCTTTTGTCTAATTTGCATTTCATTGGGGGGCATCTTTTGAAACTCGGAATTGTACGACGACAAGCAGAGACGGATGGCCTGGAATAGGAAACTCATACTACTTGTTTCCGTCTGGAAGCTAAACTGGATGAATTCAAAGCTTGCATGCGAAAACATGGGCAAGTCATCTTGCTACCTAGGAAACGTTTACGTTAGACATGTTTGTATCAATCTATTTAAAAATCATTCAAAATGATATACCAGGAACATGATACATATGGATGGGAGGTTCCGATTTGGAAAGAGAAGGACATTGGAAGTGGGTTACTGGTGAAAACCATTCTCTGACACCAATTGGAGAAAAGGAGGAACAGACGTACAAAGCCAGGCTCCAGACAATCACATGGGATTAGAACACTGCCTCGATTGGAGCAATGGATGGAATGACGGCAAATGTAACACTGAATATCACTATATCGTGGGGGAAAAACATTTTTGTGTAATAAATGATAAAGATTAAACTAAAGATGACAATATTGTTAATTACAAAACAATGATAAACATTTTTGTGAAGCAAATCAAAGAAAGAATAAAAACGAAAAATGACAGGCTATGTGGAAAATATACGACAGAATGCTGAACTAACAATTAACTGTATTTCCATTTTAATATTCAGAATTATTTCGTTATGAAGTAAATGGAAACCAGTACCATATGGTAAAAATGTTTTTTTTTTTTTAAAGATACAGACTCGATCCCGACAAAAGCAGAGGATACATTAGAATGTGTCTGAATACAGTGCATTATATGTGTGTGATTAGGATTTTTAACGTAGCTTAATTGTTCAGTCATACTTATGTCTAGCAGTGGGTTATCATCCCGCAGACATGTAGCATGATGTCCCACCCAGTCACATTATCCTGACACCAGGCCGACCAGTCCTAACACAAACCACTTAATGCTGAGCGCCAAGCGAGGCCGCTGTTAATACCATTTTTGTAAGTCTTTGGTATGACTCAGCCGGAGATCAAACCCACGACCTCTTGCTTCCGCGGAGGACGCTCTAACCACCAGACCTTCTGAGCGGTACATACAATGTATTAGCGTAAACATTTATATGACTATTTTACACAGAATAACATCGTTCTGCCAGTCTAAGGATGAGGACAAACTACTTATTTGAATACCCAGTGAAAAATAAAATGTAACACATAAAATTGTACCAAAAAAGTTTTACCATAAAATGTGTGAACTAATTTTGAAATATCCATTGGAGTATATGTTTTCTTTCTGGTAACATTCAGATCTTGTTCTCTTAACACAAAAATATAGACAGTGAACAAACTTACATTTACTTGGATAATTAGAACCCATTATGACGACAGACAGAGTAGGAAAATATGTGCATAAAATGGTCACAGTCAACGTTGGGTGTGCAAGTTTCTAACATGGTCAAAGATAGAACTCAACATTTCACGGTTCATTTCACTTGCCAAACGTACTTCACACCACCTGTCAAACTCTTTTCTTTTTCGAAAGACTTTTCGATAATTGCATGAAATTCGTGGACATCAATATTGCGTATTATGTTATGTTCACGTGCATTCTTCATAGTTTAGAACTGGAAATACATCTCTCTCTCTCTCTCTCTCTCTCTCTCTCTCTCTCTCTCTCTCTCTCTCTCTCTCTCTCTCCAGGTGTTCTTGCGAATTTGTGAAATAACCGGTGACACATTGTAAGGTACATTTAATTTGCATTGTTTGTTTGATTTTATTTAGCTTTTTAATATATATATATATATATATATATATATATATATATATATATATATATATATATATATATATATATATATATATATATATATATATATATATATATATATATATATATATATATATATATATATATATATATATATATATTCTTTATTATATGCTATTGATAATGTGACATAGTATGTTGGACTTGACCCTGTCCAAAACTAAGTTAATTTTCTCTCTGGCCTGAATTATTGATTTTTGGTCTTTTAGTGGACAAGTTTATCTCAATCTCAGTCTTGAAATTTGGAAATTCTCGAAATAAATTTATTGCTTTTAGCTGTAGTTTGTTTACTACACATTTGATTGTTAATTTTAGTTACAAACGTCTAATTAAAACTAAGATTTTATTTTGTTAGCATGAACCTTCTAGAAGGTCATATTTTTTGTGACATAAGGTAAGGTGGAAGACTATATAATCTTATTCATACGTGCTTTAATATCTACAAGAATAAAGTGTATCATTGTTGTGTCCAGTAATTCATTTGTAATGAAATTTATTTTTTCAAATTAATTATTTAATTAAAATGATTCGTCTTTGGAAATGCAAAATGCTCTTAAAAATAACATTCTTGGAAACAGAGACTTGACATGTATCCTTAAATTTCAAATGAAGATAAAGTCTTGTGATACAACAAAAGAATGTTGGTACATCAACACGACACGGGTAACCACAGGTACATCAACACTTTCAGCGTCGGATTTAATTTGATTTCCACTAAAGTTTACTCACAGCTTTTATTACTAAGACTTCTGTAATTTAAGGATTTTCTTTCTGATTTAATTCGCATTTTTCAATTTCACTTTGTATTAGAGAGGAATAAATTGTTTGCTGAATTTTTCAAAGTTTGTTGCTTCTCTTTTCTGTTACTTATTTTAAGAGCACACATTTGTAATAATATAATTGAACCAAATGTATACAAAGTTTTTAAAAAGAGACTATCATTACAAATTTATATTATTAGCATTTCTTATATATGATTTTTTCACTTACAGTCTGTTGATTACCGTATGTTTCATTTATCATCTTTATTGAACACTTAGTCAGTAGTCTTCATCATGTCTGGGACATAAGGTTTCAAATATCTGCCGCCACATAGTTCGGTTTTGAGCAATGGCTTTTGCCAAGACCCAGGAAATATCCATTTCATCCAACTCGGTCATCACTGTCCTTAGCCAGATTATCTTTGTCCGTCCACATTTACCAGGTGGTGTCTATCTGAGGGCTACCTTGTGTTACGAGTCTATGCTCTTACAATAAGTAACAGAAAAGAGTGAAGAAAACTTGTAAAATTTAGCAAATAATTTATTCCCTTAGATTGCAAAGTGTAAAATGGGAGCAAAGAACTTATCATTTTACAAATTAAATAATTTTTTTAAAAAATATCCAAGAATTTAAAAAACACAAGTCTTATCAATGAAAAGTTCTGTGTGAATCTCAGTTCGAGTCCAGAAGAAGTTAAAGATGGAAGGCGATGATATCTGTAATAGTGTTGTACTGATGTGTCAACAGTCTCTTGTTGAATCACATAAAATATTATTCCAGTTTTTAATTCCATATAAATTACAGTAATGGTCTATGTCCAAGAATTATCAGAGTTCGTATGTAATCTCAGAGACAATAATCACCTGAATTCAATAATTTGAAGAAATTAAAATTCAGCCCAAACTGGCCACAACATATTACAACTTAACATGTCAAAAGTTTTAAGCCCAACTTGCAATCCTTTATTATAACATCAGTTATAAGACTAACTAAAATGCAGAACAAATTCCCGGATGGGTCCAAACTTTATCCTTCTGGAAAAAATTGAAGTTTGTTTCCCAATTGACACATGCGCAATGACACGTAGTCCAGATATGATGTTGACTCAACTTAATGATTCTTACTCTGATAAAGATAAAATAAAGTTGCTCATTGAAATAAAATAAATATAAATAAGCCAATCAGGTCAAACAGAACTGAACTCAATTCTGAATAAGGTCAAGTCCAGTAAACAATATTACATTTCAATAGCATGTAATGGAATAAAAAAATTTAAAACTAACAGGCAAAAAAATGAAATATGCATACCAATTGGGTATCCGTTCTTGAGAGCATTCTAATTATGTGTCTTTCCACTTGATACTGCACATCTTGATCTCTTGGGAAATGTTGTTACATCCTGTCATTTAACATAGGTTCACATTGGAGCTCTTGTTTGGCAATAGATGTTGCAGATTTTATGGCAGCAACAACTGAACAACACCTTAACACCTTTTAATCACCTCCATGACAAATGAACTGTATAAACTGGTTGGTGGTGGAAGTTCTCTGTGAACATTTAACATGATTGTTTACTGTTTATAGGCTACATTATATATATATATGTGTGTGTGTGTGTGTGTGTGTGTGTGTGTGTGTGTGTCTATCTTTCTTTCTCTTAAAAAAGACTATTGAAAATATTGCTTACTAAATATCACCATGCCGCACAGAGAGTAATAACATTGCATTTTTGTTTGACATGTCGTGATCTGCAAGGTATCAAGTCACAGATAACAAATGCATATGCTCCAGTGGATCATTTCATTAAATCCTGGTACACAAAAAAAAACGATTGTCCTAGAAACTAACATTAGAAGAATTGCTAATGTTAAATGTGCTGGTGGGTTGTCTGAGCTGATGAAAGATTGTCTATTTAGTATTGGTTTGTTCCAGTATAAAACATTGCCAGAAGTATTTTTTGTCATTTTATGTTATGAAATTTATGGCCTATTCATAAGCTACATAGTTATTAGAAACAGTGCATTAGCTGTGGTCTGAACACAGCTGTTAGCAATAGTGCATTAGCTGTGGTCTGAACAGTTGTTATCAACGGTATACTAGATGTGTTCTGCACCCCCAGTTGTTAGCAACAGTGCATTAGCTGTGGTCTGAAAAGAGTTTTTAGCAACAGTGCATTAGCTGTGGTCTGAATAGACAGTTTTTAGCAACAGTGCATCAGAAGATGTCTGAACAGACAGCTGTTAGCAACAGTGCATTAGCTGTGGTCTGCACCCCCATTTGTTAGCAACAGTACATTATTAGCTGTGGTCTGCACAGTTGTTAGCAGCAGTGCATTAGCTGTGTTTTGCACCCCAAGTTGTTAGCAACAGTACATTAGCTGTGATAAAGGCTTTGAAACTGCAATTTAGTAATTTTTCTTGCACACTTTGAAAAATGTCAAAAAACCATAATGACTGCTAAAACTAATTTGATGGCAGAAAAGCGTGACCACCTTACATTGAATAATTGTTTCAAAAAGATGTCATTACAGCACAAAAATGAACACATAAATAATCAGTTCTTATTAGCCAATAAGGTAATTTTTGCATTTAACATGTCTGTCAATTTTTCATACCTGCATTTTACAATCTCATACAAATTAATATTTCAAGTGGACGATATCCACCAATACAATTATCTATTTATGATTTTAGTTTATGAATGTCTTGAGAAAAGCTTAATTAAACAGGAGCAATGTTTTACAGTGCTACATCCTGCTATTAATCAGGGAAGACTGGGGGTGGAGGCAGAGATGTCATCCATGTTAAAGGAGAGGCCACCTTATACTAAAGTATATGTCATAAGAAAAATGTCTTATATGTTTGCCACATGGATTGTACTATTGTTTATCTACCTAAAATAACTACACAATGACACATGCCTCCATAACATATGAAATGCAGGTACATGCATGATATGAATGCAACTTGCCTAACTCTATACCTTTCCATTGATCTTTTAATCAAGTCTCTTAATTGTACACTCATTTGTGCAGTTGCCTGATTAGCTACATTAACTTCAGAAGAAAGTTGTCAATGAAAAAGGATATTTTTTGCAGTTAGCTGATGTGTTTCCAGGACAGGATGTCTTCAATTAGTGCAGTACCTATGCAGACTCTTTTGTCATTTTTAGACCAGGTACATCTTTCACATAGCCACAAAATCAGGAATTTTGCATTGCAAAATGCTACCATACAGCTTCAAAATATTTAATTCATGAAGAAAGAAGAACACTTAAAAACTGATGAATTTATTTTGTATGAGCATAGTAACTATTGAATCAGAAGTGAGAGTTTTGTAAAAGCATGGAAAATATTGAATCAGAAGTGAGAGTTTTGTAAAAGCATAGAAAATATTGAATCAGAAGCGAGAGTTTTGTAAAAGCATAGAAAATATTGAATCAGAAGTGAGAGAAGGCAGAGATGTAAAAGTAGATGCTGCTACGGTTATTTAAGGAATTCCAGTTCAAGCCCACAATATTTAAGATAAACAGTAACAACCTATATGGCACAATATGGGTAGTGCATGACAGGAATCAAAGTACAGATTAGGTATCCATTTTTGTTTTTCTGGCACTGACTGAGGTGATGCATTTAACTGTCTTTGCTATTGTTTCCATTGCCAGGAACATGTCAAAGAAGGTTTTAGTGAGTGATTAAAAATCTCAATGTTAAAATGTTTTGCACAGCTATGAAGAGGTACTAAACGTATAACATTCATTTTTCATTTACTGAAAATCATGGTTCAAACAAGAGTCACTAACTAGCAAAATACCTATCAAGGAAGGAAATATAAATATTTTTATTTTTCATAAAGACCTGTGCATGTTTCAGTGTTACCTTGATGTAAAATATTAAGCGCATTTCTACCTTCATTATGATACTGTTTATTTATTATAAAAAAAAAAATCGACAGATGATTCTAACAAAAAGATAAGAGTATAAAGTGATTACATAACATGAACCTGTGAAATTAAACTGATTGCTACATCTTTGATTTTATTACAACACAAGTTTCAAGGCAGTTCCTCTTTCTCTCTCTTCTGGTCCATTGCACCATCGGCTGTGAACAAACATTTACAAAAAGATTTGGATTTGACTTTTTGCATAACAATTTTTTGTGTAGAACCATAGAATTTGTAAATATAATTTTAGTTTGATTAGTTGGTGACAAGAAACATGACACAAACTACATGTATTACAGTCTTCACCAAGGGATCGATGCTGTCTGAAATGTTACACTAAATGGGGACAACCAGAGTGACTGAGATGCTGGCTGTCTTAAATGTTGTTCTAACTGGGGACAACCCAAGAAATGTGTAAGCCATCTGGAAATAATGATTCCTTCATAACCAATTTTCTTCCGGCATGCGTTTATCTTCGAAAAATGAAATTTTGCTTGACCAGGCAGCTATGCTGACAATGGATACAGGTCTTGTGTTGAAAATGTATATTATTATCATAGCACATGTACTGCAATATTCATTGCTAAATCAGGCCATGTCAGCATAAAAATATCAGAACATGACAAGACTCGTGCGATTTATAGTCATTGTGTTTTGTGTTGGTGTTGTAATTGTTGTTGTTGTTGTAGGGTTTAATGCCATTTTTTAAAACATAAAATGGTCTATACATGGGTGCCAGTATAAGTGGTAGAGGAATAATCTGGGAAAACCACAGAAAGAACCACTGACTCACAAGAAGTTACTGTTAAGCTTTCTCACATAGCCACATCGGTATAATCTGAGACTCAAACCCACACAGACTGAGGTGAGATGGTTGTGATCCCTAACAGAGAATACTTTTGACCACTTGGGGCCCCCAGGTATTGTGCAGCTGTTTGCATCATGAAAGATTTCACATTTTGACTGATTATTAAAGTCTCAACTGACAGTGGTTGAAATGTTTTTGGCTTAAAAATGGGACAGACTCCAACGTGTGAAAAACACCATTTTTGTGTTTTAGTTATTTAGAGCAGTTTTCAACAAACTATTGGAACTTGATGATACAGCTTTAGTTCAGAGAATGCTGCTCACGCTCTTTTGCATGTCAATTGAGGTTAAAGCAAAGTGATTCACTCTTGTTCAATCGTAACCAGGAGACCTCAAGGAGAAAGTAGTTCCTACCTTGTTTTTGAGTATGGTGATGAAAAATCAGAAGCATTTAGTATTGTTCTTGTACTTCAAAGAAATGAAGGTACAATTACGGCTCTGTATTGAGTATAAGATTTATAGAAATATAATAATAAAACAAAATTTAATGGTTGAAATATTTATTTATCAAGTTTAGAAATTAATTCTGTATTGCACTTTGTCCTCATGGCATAAAATGAATAGATTGTGTACATGAATTAATGAAATCAAGAATAGAAGATATCATACTAAGTCATCTGCATGTTTTACATATCAACCATATATAAAAACACTGAGAAAACAGTATACTGCAAAATCTTCCGAGGTACACCATTCTTAAATTCGGCAAACACACTTATGATATAAACACAGGTGTGGATCCTATTTTTTTCTTACCGAAAAGACCAAAATAGGTTTCAATTTACATAAAATGAAAAAAAAAATGCATTCAAGCAAAAATGAAAGCTTGCTGCATTGCATCACTTATCATTAAAAATGGCAGTAAGTGAGGGGAAATCTGGAACTGTCATAATTAAATTTGCAAATTTTAATAACAAGTCATCTTATCAAAATATTTTTTCAAATAAAATGACACATGAATCAGTGCAAATGTTTGTTAATGCTTGACAACACTGTTAGAAATTCTAACATTAGAAAATTTGTGAAATGAAATTCATGTTTTAATGTATTCTTTAAGTTTACTTTGAGTACAGTCATCGTAAGTATGCTTTATCATGTCATATTCAAAGATAAAAATAGTCGAATGATTGTTATGGCAATGTCCACAAACATTTTGGTTGTTTTTGCAGTTAATCTACAGGTGTATTATTATGTCATGGCAGGTCTTAGTTGATGCTGTTTTTTGTCCAAGAGAACATCTGGAATACAATGAAGAAATTATTACCTATGAAGAAAGCAATATCACTGGATATAGACTATCAGAGGATCAATGCTGCCTGAGAGCTTATGATGTGTACCATCCTTATGAACCCAAGATTCCAAATCTTGGTCCATGAGAAGTCCATACTCAAGAGTTCAGGTCCTTGTCCAAAAGCAGTCCATACCCAACAGTCCAGATCCTAGTCCAAGAGCAGTCCATACCCAATGATACTGTCCTCTACACAACTATTGCACTGAAACAATATTTTCTGTCATCGACTCTGTATGTCTTTTAATGCAGTGTCAATAACATTCTGTTCCAATTATCAGATATGGTGTACAAACTCTATTCCTTTTGCAATGAGACATGACATCATCCATTCAATTGAACTGGTCCATATCTTATATGATTTAGTCACTAACATACAATCAGATTAATAATAAAAATATGGTAGAATACCTAATACCATGTGATCAATATTTAAATAACAAGTCTATGAGTTGTTATAATACAAAAAGATATGCAGCACTCTTGCAATGTAAGGCTTTTCATTATAACACTGTTGCTGTTATATGGCCCTTCATTATAACATTTACTGTTATAAAGCTATTCATTATAACACTGTTCCTTTTAAAAGACCCTTCATTATAACACTGTTTCTTTTAAAAGATCCTTCATTATCACACTCTTGCTGTTATATGGCCCTTCATTATAACACTGTTTCTGTTATAAGACCTTTCATTATAACACTGTTTCTGTTACAAGGCTTTTAATATTAGCTTCAGTTCCCATTTAAAAGGTCATGGATTCAAATTCATGAAGTAGTAGTAAAATTAATGAATCATGTACTTGTTTACAAGGCAATGTACTCTATTGCTTCTATTAACAGAATTATAATAGGGAGTGATGCATTTTCTGTTCTTCATATAAATTAAATGGACATATAAAATTCTAATAAAACGATACAAACACCAATATATATGCTTCTATCTGTCATGGAATGCTATTTATTTCAATCAATAATTATCTCAGCAAAATCGAGTTTCTAAAAAAAGGGTGATAATACAAATAAAAGATACCTATATACTACTTTCTTGTACTACGGTGACTGAAATTTCCTTCCATACGTGGTCTAAGCACACATCTTTTAAAAATGGTTGCCCTAACTAACCAAAGTATTTGAACATTATTGCTATTAAAATATGGAAATTATTTCTGCCAGAGTAGCAATACAAGCTTCTGAAAGTGCAATGAAAGAACTGTAAAATAAATATAAAAAGCAAAAATGTTATTGGCTCATTTTTAAAAATTCACCTTTTAAGACCAAAAAAGTGAAATGACCAAGTGGAGCCAGCAGTTTTTTTTATATAGGTGCACATCTAATGTAAGGCCATGCTGTATACTCAATAGCCCAAATTACAACCATCATTCATAAACCAAATTAAAGAACATATACATTTCTTTTACCATTACACAAGATAAACAAGATCTTTTTTATAAATAGTCAGGAGAGCCAGTGAAGAGACCTGGGAAATTCTTTTTCTGTTCTATCTGAAATACGAGACTAAAATGTCACCTAAACTGAAACTACAAGGGGCATCAGAGTTTTCTAAACTTGGTTTATAAAAAATATGATCAGAGTATCAAAATTCTACCTGGAAAATAATACATAGTCATCACATGATAACTCATTCTTTTAAATGCAAAATATTAATTTGAAAAATATTGTGATATGAAATCAGTTTAATATCAGAAGTAAATGTACATTTACAAACTTACTATTCAAAGTCAAATAACTCCAGAGAAACAGGAAAATTGATTACACAGGTACTTTGCAAAACCTAGTTTTTGGCTTGGTTTGGTGTTTTAAGGCACATCAACATACGTAGATTATTTAATGATGAGGCATTTAGAGGATTGAGTCATGCCCAAAGACACAAAATATGAGATGATTTTTTGGCTCATCTGATAGTAGGACTTGAACCTGTATCCATTCCTTCTCAAGTCCATAATTCTAACCACTGAGAAACAATATTCAAGTACATAATCAATTAGTTTTTCATGTTAGATCAAACATGCAAAGTGTGCAATAGAAACATAGAAAAAAGAACACTTTTTTGTCCAATTGATGTCCTATTCCAAAATTCTACATAAATCATGCGTCATATTATTGGACCTGTCTACTAATATTGGACCTTTCACATATTTTTTAAGGCTAGAAATATTTGCAAAGAATAATTCAGACTGAATCATTTTAAAAATATCAACAAAATGATAGCTGTACAATTAAAATGGAAATAGTAAACCAGTCTGGCTATTTAAAAAGACATGCAATCACATTATCACAAGAATGTCTGAAAATATGGTTGATGTCTCAAAATTTCCTCGTCTCGTTTCCTCCTGTAGTCACTCTGTCTTTTGCAGTACAAAGCAATATCTGGATCCCAAATCAGTACACAGCCACAATTATCTTCTGAAAAAGTAAGATATAATGAAATTCAATAGCTAAGATTCATAATGTTAAGCAATCTAAATCAAGTTTGTGTTTTTTTAAAACATAAATATATTTCACCATTTATTGTAAATTAAAATGTTAATCTATCAGAGACTAGGTCATACTTTTTCTCTGGGATTGTGTGTGCATGTGTAGAGTGAAAGAAACTAACAATCATTTGATCAAACTGCATTAATCAGTGTCATGGTAATTGGTATCATGGTAGTTGGTGTTATACTGCATGACAACATAAATAGATTATTTAGTGCTGAGGCAACATAAAACAGCCATTCTGAGAAGATATGATCATTACATTTGACTCCATACCCTTCAGATCACAAATCCAGCATAGTAACCACTGAATCACAAATCTGACACATGGACCTATTTTAAACCCCAAGTAAGCACGAGGGCACAATGGGCCTATTTTAAACCCCAAGTACCATATTTTCCGGCCTATAGGTCGATGCGGAGTATAAGTCGAATTGACCAATTTTGTGAATTTTCCATCCTTCGTCCATATATAAGTCGATTCGGAGTATAAGACGAGGCCAGGTCAATAACTTGGCTTTGTATTTTATACTACTGGTAGTAACTTCCTATTGCATGAATATTGATGGTATCGTCGTATGATATTCCATATTACCGGCAATATCCATTGCAACAAGAGCTATGATCATTCCTTCCAGTTGAAATTTTTTACCTACGGTAATTTATTTGAGAAACTTTGTCAAATACAATTACGGTACTTTATTCAGAGAACCATGCATTGGTACATACACGTGTCTAATTTATATATACATGTATAATCTATTGCATGAAAAGAGTATCAACACCGTGTACTCACCAGCGAATCTTGTAACATACATTGAATCCATAATACAAATATTTCCATCGAAAATATCCACAGACGGATGTAAAATATTCAATAATTTTGTCACAGATCATTATGTGACTGAATTCAATGAAAAGAAAATAACAAAAATTACGTAACGGGCGTACGTAATGAATGATGAAATAGTACATGTCCGTAGATTAAATAATGGAAGCTAAAGTGTATTCTTATAATAACTACATGTACATCTCAGGATCTTTCTGTCTCTGAATTCAGTCATTGTAAATTTCAGCACATTTTCCCACCCAAGCTGCTAGTCAAAGTCCTTTGAACTTGCCGCCCAGCTATTGCGTCATGTTCTTTTGATGTACTCTAATAAATACAGCAGGCAGAACTGGCTGTATTTTAACCACTGAATTATGTCACTGTAAATATCAGCACAGCTAAAATGATAAAGTACCATAGAAACATATGATTTGGGGGATTCAGTAGAATGCATGATCTACATTATTTTATAAATAATCATAGAACGCTCGAGTTAATATGGATTACATCCCTTTGTAGGATCAATTAGATCAATAAAAACAAGCTATGCCGGTAATTGCTCACGTGTGTCCAACATTATACTGGAAAATCAAATATTAATGAACCAGTTATTTCATATCTTTTTTTTAAGGAACAAACAATATGCTTTGAATTAGTACAGTACACTACAGAGTATAGACCGTAAGTGTGCTATGCGGCTTGGTGAAGTTTTTACCGGTAATTGTTTTCTTTTATTTTATGTTTGAGAAATAAGAAAAAACACGCAGAATGCAAAATAAATAATGACAAAACTTACAAATATAAATGCAGTCATATTATATTATGACAATTTATTGACATAGTAATTTAACATGAGTTTGTACTTCTATGTGACCTGTTTTCGATTATGCCGATTATAGAGCAATATCAATAGCATACAGGATACTGTAATCCATATATAAGTCGATGCAATTTCAATGACAAAATCCATATATAAGTCGAGTATAAGACGAAGACCGAACTTTCAAGTCAAAAAGTCTCGACTTATACGCCGGAAAGTACGGTATGCAGAAGGACACAATGGGCCTATTCTAAATCCCAAGTATGCAGGATGGCACAATGGGTCAATTCTAAACCCCAAGTAATCACAAGGACACAATGGGCCTATTCTAAACCCCAAGCATGCAGAAGGACACAATGGGCCTATTCTAAACACAATTATGCAGGAGGGCACAAGGGGCCTATTCTAAACACAATTATGCAGGAGGGCACAATGGGTATATTTTAAACTTCGTGTATGCAGGAGGTACAATGTTTTAAACTTCAAGTATGCAGGAGGGCACAATTAACATATTCCAAACCTCAAGTTAGTTGGAGGGTATAATGGGCCTATTATAAACCTCAAGTATGCTGGACATTCTAAACCCAGAGTAGGCAGGAGGGTATAGTGCGCATATTCAATACATCAAGTATGCAGGAGGGCACAATGGGCCTATTCTAAACCCTAAGTATGCAGGGTATGTAGATCAGAAATGAGACAAGCATGTGGTCTCTATTAATAATTTACTAACAAATGGGACTTAAATATAAAGGACAAATATAAAAAAAACTTCACACATCATAATATTGATTACACATGAGAGATCATTACTATAGGACTAATTTTACACATGATAACATAGATTACTATCACATGACAGCATTAATTACTTTTACAGATGATATAAATTAATTTTGCACATTAAAACATGAATTACATTACACATAACACAAAATACCTTTACACATTATTACATGGATTACTTTTACAAATGATAACATCAATTACTTTTACACATAACATGGATTAATTTTAAATATAACACAAATTACTTTAACACATAATGACAAGGATTAGTTTTACACATAACATGGATTATTTTCATACATGATAAAATGGATTACTTTCATACATGATAACATGGATTACTTTCATACATGATAACATGGATTATTTTCATACATGATAACATGGATTATTTTCATATATGATAACATGGATTACTTTCATAAATGTTAACATGAATTAATTTCATACATGATAATATCAATTACTTTCATAAATGTTAACATGAATTATTTTTGTACATGATAATATCGATTAATTTCATAAATGTTAGCATGAATTACATTCATAAATGTTAACATGAATTATTTTTGAACATGATAATATTGATTAATTTCATAAATGTTAACATGAATTATTTTTGTACATGATAATATTGATTAATTTCGTAAATTTTAACATGAATTATTTTTGTTCATGATAATATTGATTAATTTCATAAATGTTAGCATGAATTACTTTCATAAATGTTAGCATGAATTAATTTCATAAATGTTAACATGAATTATTTTTGTTCATGATAATATTGATCAATTTCATAAATGTTTACATGAATTATTTTCATACATGATAATATTGATTAATTTCATAAATGTTAGCATGAATTACTTTCATAAATGTTAGCATGAATTAATTTCATAAATGTTAACATGAATTAATTTCATAAATGTTAACATGAATTAATTTCATAAATGTTAACATGAATTATTTTTGTATATGATAATATTGATTAATTTCGTAAATGTTTACATGAATTATTTTCATACATGATAATATTGATTAATTTCATATATGTTAGCATGAATTACTTTCATAAATGTTAGCATGAATTACATTCATAAATGTTAACATGAATTATTTTTGAACATGATAATATTGATTCATTTCATAAATGTTAACATGAATTATTTTTCTATATGATAATATTGATTAATTTCGTAAATTTTAACATGAATTTTTTGTTCATGATAATATTGATTAATTTCATAAATGTTAGCATGAATTACTTTCATAAATGTTAGCATGAATTAATTTCATAAATGTTAACATGAATTATTTTTGTTCATGATGATATTGATCAATTTCATAAATGTTTACATGAATTATTTTCATACATGATAATATTGATTAATTTCATAAATGTTAGCATGAATTACATTCATAAATGTTAACATGAATTATTTTTGAACATGATAATATTGATTAATTTCATAAATGTTAACATGAATTATTTTTGTACATGATAATATTGATTAATTTCGTAAATTTTAACATGAATTTTTTGTTCATGATAATATTGATTAATTTCATAAATGTTAGCATGAATTACTTTCATAAATGTTAGCATGAATTAATTTCATAAATGTTAACATGAATCATTTTTGTTCATGATAATATTGATCAATTTCATAAATGTTTACATGAATTATTTTCATACATGATAATATTGATTAATTTCATAAATGTTAGCATGAATTACTTTCATAAATGTTAACATGAATTAATTTCATAAATGTTAACATGAATTAATTTCATAAATGTTAACATGAATTAATTTCATAAATGTTAACATGAATTATTTTTGAACATGATAATATTGATTAATTTCGTAAATTTTAACATTAATTACTTTCATACATGATAATATTGATTAATTTCATAAATGTTAGCATGAATTAATTTCATAAATGTTAACATGAATTAATTTCATAAATGTTAGCATGAATTAATTTCATAAATGTTAGCATGAATTAATTTCATAAATGTTAACATGAATTACTTTCATAAATGTTAACATGAATTAATTTCATAAATGTTAGCATGAATTACTTTCATAAATGTTAACATGAATTACTTTCATAAATGTCAGCATGAATTACTTTCATAAATGTTAACATGAATTACTTTCATAAATGTTAGCATCAATTACTTTCATAAATGTTAACATGAATTATTTTTCAACATGATAATATTGATTAATTTCATAAATGTTAGCATGAATTACTTTCATAAATGTTAGCATGAATTAATTTCATAAATGTTAGCATGAATTAATTTCATAAATGTTAACATGAATTAATTTCATAAATGTTAGCATGAATTAATTTCATAAATGTTAGCATGAATTAATTTCATAAATGTTAACATGAATTACTTTCATAAATGTTAACATGAATTAATTTCATAAATGTTAGCATGAATTACTTTCATAAATGTTAACATGAATTACTTTCATAAATGTCAGCATGAATTACTTTCATAAATGTTAACATGAATTACTTTCATAAATGTTAGCATGAATTACTTTCATAAATGTTAACATGAATTATTTTTCAACATGATAATATTGATTCATTTCATAAATGTTAACATGAATTATTTTTGTACATGATAATTTTTATTAATTTCATAAATTTTAACATGAATTACTTTCATACATGATAATATTGATTAATTTCATAAATGTTAGCATGAATTAATTTCATAAATGTTAGCATGAATTAATTTCATAAATGTTAGCATGATTTACTTTCATAAATGTTAGCATGAATTAATTTCATAAATGTTAGCATGAATTAATTTCATAAATGTTAGCATGAATTACTTTCATAAATGTTAACATGAATTAATTTCATAAATGTTAACATGAATTACTTTCATAAATGTTAACATGAATTAGTTTCATAAATGTTAACATGAATTAATTTCATAAATGTTAACATGAATTAATTTCATAAATGTTAGCATGAATTACTTTCATAAATGTTAACATGAATTACTTTCATAAATGTTAATATGAATTACTTTCATAAATGTTAACATGAATTAATTTCATAAATGTTAACATGAATTAATTTCATAAATGTTAGCATGAATTACTTTCATAAATGTTAACATGAATTAATTTCATAAATGTTAACATGAATTACTTTCATAAATGTTAACATGAATTAATTTCATAAATGTTAACATGAATTAATTTCATAAATGTTAGCATGAATTACTTTCATAAATGTTAGCATGAATTAATTTCATAAATGTTAACATGAATTAATTTCATAAATGTTAACATGAATTAATTTCATAAATGTTAGCATGAATTAATTTCATAAATGTTAACATGAATTAATTTCATAAATGTTAGCATGAATTAATTTCATAAATGTTAGCATGAATTACTTTCATAAATGTTAACATGAATTAATTTCATAAATGTTAACATGAATTACTTTCATAAATGTTAACATGAATTATTTTTATAAATGTTAACATGAATTAATTTCATAAATGTTAACATGAATTAATTTCATAAATGTTAGCATGAATTACTTTCATAAATGTTAACATGAATTAATTTCATAAATGTTAACATGAATTACTTTCATAAATGTTAACATGAATTAATTTCATAAATGTTAACATGAATTAGTTTCATAAATGTTAACATGAATTAATTTCATAAATGTTAACATGAATTAATTTCATAAATGTTAGCATGAATTACTTTCATAAATGTTAACATGAATTAATTTCATAAATGTTAGCATGAATTACTTTCATAAATGTTAACATGAATTAATTTCATAAATGTTCGCATGAATTAATTTCATAAATGTTAACATGAATTAATTTCATAAATGTTAACATGAATTAATTTCATAAATGTTAACATGAATTAATTTCATAAATGTTAACATGAATTAATTTCATAAATGTTAACATGAATTAATTTCATAAATGTTAACATGAATTAATTTCATAAATGTTAACATGAATTAATTTCATAAATGTTAACATGAATTACTTTTGTACATGATATTATGGATTACTTTTACTAAACACTAATAAAAATAATATGCTCACTTTTCTGAACTTCACATCCTTGTCCCTCTCTAAAGCCAAGCCCTCCACTTATCACCGCATTACAATTCTTGGATCCTACAAACAAAAATTTATTTTATTTTTTGACAATTAATCAAGTGCAACAACTTTCATCATTTGTATCATTATCATCATAATCATCAAAGTTGACATCCTCCTTCATTGTATTAAGTTTCTAATCTCCCATTCATATAAAAAATCTTAGAAAAGACTGTTCAAACCCAACTTGTATCTCATTTGAATTCAAACAGTCTTTTCAGCAATGCACAGTCTGCATATCGCCCTTGCCACAGTACAGACACTACTCTTCTGAAAGTATTTAATGACATTCTCTCTGCTTTGGATAGTGGAATGATTACAGTCCTCACCCTCCTGGATTTGTCTGCAGCATTTAACACAATAGACCATGATATATTACTTCACTGTCTCCAGCATGTATTTGGCATTCAAAATATAGCCTTACAGTGGTTCAAGTCCTACTTAGTCAACAGGACACAAATTATATCTACAAATGGAATACATTCCAGCCCAGTTGACATATGTTGTGGTGTTCCACAGGGGTCTATTCTTGGACCTGTTCTCTTCATTCTATACACTCAGCCACTCTCAAGTGTCAAAGATCATCACCCAGTGTCGCAGCAATTGTACACTGATGACACCCAAATAAACAAGACAAGCCACCCAACTGAAATTGATGCTACCATCCATGGAGTAGAGAGGTGCATTTCTGATGTGAAATCATGGATGACATGTAACAAGCTGCAAATGAATGATGATTAAACTGAGGCTATTCTGATCACAACACAAAGACTTTCTCATTCACATCCTTTACCTCAGACAATTAATATCAGCAACACCAACATTAAATTCTCAGTCACGAAACCTAGGTGTTACTCTAGACAGTACTCTCATGTTGCACCAGCATATCATGAACATATGCAAGGCTGCATATCTTGAATTGAGACGCATCAGTTCCATTTGTATATATCTTTCAGTTGATGCCACTAAAACACTTGTGTGCTCATTATTATTTTCAAGACTGAACTATTGTAACTCAATTCTGTCTGGTTCGTCAAAATATTTACTCCAGAAACTTCAAAAAGTTCAAAATCACAGCTGCACGCATCATATTTAGAGTACCTCAATCAGAGCACACCTCACCACTGCTCTGTACCCTACACTGGCTATCAATTCGATACAGAATCAAACACCAAATTTGTTCTCTGTGCTATGTTTCACTTACAGATTCCAGTCCAACATACCTATCCAGCCTCACCCATGTGTATACACCAGCAAGATACTTACGCTCTTCTTCTGACAATCGTATACTCATTGTTCCCACTGTGTAAAGGAAGTCAACGTTCTTTTGCAACCAGGGCCTGGCGATGTGGAATGAATTGCCCATTGAAATTAGACACAAAGACACAGTGGTCCCTTTTAAGAGTGCTCTTAAAACTCACCTTTTTTGACTGCAAGGACAAACTTAGAGACTTAATAATGTTTTGTATCTTATATGTTTTCAGCTTGTTTTTTAAGTGTTCCAATTTCATTGTTTTTGTCATTTGTTTATCTGTAGTGTAGTCATAACATTATAGATGGTGTAAAGTGCTTAGAGCTTTTAAAGATTAGGCACTATACAAGGTCCTCACTATTATTATTATATTTATTCACACCTGCCTTAAGACGATGTGTTATGCTAAAAACACTTTTTTAAAACTCTCAAACCCTGATACAGTACCCATGTTTCTGTAAAGAAGATTTTCAGTAACCTTTGAGACACACCAACCCCATCACTTCAATATATGCCTGTAACATGTAACACAGTATGTATAAATGGTAAACAATCCTGCTTAGAGCTCATGTAACACTTAAAACCCTTGGGGCTTTTTATACAGCAAATTGACAGAGAGGCAATTAGATGGTCAGGCATAAATTACCAACATTTCATGTATTACTTGGCTGACATCTAGTGTTAGTTCCTTTGAAGACTGCCGTGGGAAAGCGCACTGCTAATTTTCTAATAACTTTTTTTATTGGCTTATTTAGAAGCTTTTTCGCAACTGGACGTTGCTTTGTCTGAGCCACACACACTGCCCCCTGCCCCCCTAAGACCTTACTATCTCCCCCCAACACACTGCCTGGTATGAATATAATAACATTTTTAAGAACAAATGATGTACCCTCTTTCTCTTCTAAAATTAAAAAATATTTACATATATTAAAATGTGCTACTTTCTATGAACAGAAAAACTTAAACAAGCTGAAATGCTGCAGACCCTATTTTTTGCATCATTTTTTTTATAGCTCTAGTTTCCCAAGGTGAATGATGTGATAATACATTACTATGGAGTAATTTAGCTAATGCCAATAATTCATAAATTGTATAAGTTCATGAAACTTGTACTTCATACATAACATGTACCTTTATTTTTCATGTGTATCAGTGCCCGTACAGAAGCAGTGTGTCTGTGAGTGACCAGAAGGACCTCAAATGTCTTAGTGTCAATTATTGCAATACTTCCGTCTCCAGTGCCAACCCATAATGATTTGGTCTTCTTATTGTCCTGGATCAAAAGGGAGGTAACTCTGGCATTTATCTTCGGAAGCCTATAACAGGAAAATGTGATGTATGGTTTGAACTTATTTTAACATTTTGAAAGTAGAATATGCATGTGACCTAATTTAACATTCAGAAAGTAGAATATGTCTGTGACCTAATTTAGCATTCAGTAACTAACATATGTACACAAAAATCTTGTATATTTATCAAAATAAATGTGGAACTAACCCACAGATATGAAGTTTGCCTAAAATAAATTAAATTATTCCTCTCTTAAAAACCATTATAAATTCCAATGGGCTGAAGAGGAAATGCATGCTTATCATTAATAGAATGTATGGATTTTTTCACAGTGATTTAAGCTCAACAACCAACAGAACATGTTGGATTTTACAGCTAATTAATTAAATTAATTAAATTATTTAAATATACTTAAAAATCTCGTCCATTTTCAGGCTGTGCTTGTGACTTTCTTTGTTCACATCCCAGATATGCACTATGGAGGAAGCCTTGTGTGAAAAGTAAATAGTCTGCTTTTCTGCCGCAAGAGAGCAGATTGATCGATTTTGTGTGCCTCTGAAAAATAAAATACATAAATATTGCATAAAGGCTATTTTTATGTTACACTAATTTGTATGCCAAGTATTTCTGTGTAAATAAATACCTATACATTTAAATGTTAAAATAAATTATCGCTTGAAAAAAAAATTAAATCCCTTTTGTTTTACATTGACATCAGTAGATATTCCAGTGCAGTTTGCTGATTGAATTGGAATATAAAATACAGCACTTTATTACAAAACCTTAAAGGAAGCAATAGATTATTTCAAAATATTTAACTTATTCTTGCACTGAAACAGAATTTCCCAAGACAATGGTCTAAAAAAAGTTTTAACATCAGATCTACACATGGTTCTAATCAGAAGGGTGTTTATGGAACACTAATGTCATAACATAATTATTAATAAATTGACCAAAATGCAAAACCAACCTAAGTTGGCCGAAACCAAAAGATAAACCGAAGTTGCCGAACACAAGATTTATTAAATAGACCTGGGTCACATTGCAATGCTACACTAATTAAAAACAAATCTAGAAGTAATCATTCAGAGCCTGCAGTAAGAAGACTTTGCTAAATGTCAAATTGCCTAGCGCCGACTGAATGGCCAACAAGCAGAGTAATAGACACAGCACTAGCGTTGCATTCTGAAAGTTAAAACAGATCTTTGGCTGGTGACTGAAAGTCAATATCAATTTTGGCCAAAACCGAAAGCTAACTTTTTGGCTTTGCCCGAAACAAACTATGCCAATTTGCCAACTTTGGGTGCTGAAACAAACCAAAATTTGGTCAGCCTCTATTTTAGATATTTTTTCTTAGTGACCTTGACCTTTTACCTTAATCAGGCCAGCCACAAATTATCAACTTCTATCAAATTTGGCCATAATTGTCAAGTTAAAATTGATCCCAAAACAACATCTTGAGCTGTATGAAAACATTTTATCCAAAATTTCATGAACCTATATACAGTGGGGCCTTGACTTACGAGTGTCCCAACTAACGAGTTTTTTGAGATACGAGTCGTCTCTCAGCTGATTTTTTGCTTTGAGTTGCGAGCTAAAATTCGGGTTACAAGCCAGCTTCAGATACCCCACCGCTAGTTGGCGCAGCGAATGTCACAGTGAACGCATGAACATCCGCCAAGCATCCCGTGTCTCACTCGTTCACTTTAAGCGGTCAGCTTGCAGTGGAAGCATTAGTGTTGTGCTCGCATTTGTGCTTGCAGTTATTTTGCAAAGAAGCAGATGATATGCATTGAATTAAAGAAAGAAATTATGGAAAAACATGACCAAGGTGTGTGTGTAGTCGATTTGACGAAGCAGTACGAACGTAGCACTTCCACGATCTGCACCATACTGAAGCAGAAGGAGTCAATAAAGGCTATCATGCTAGCCAAGGGTGTTAAAATAATTAATAACAGCGGACATATCTCCATGAAAATATGGAGAAGCTGCTGATGGAGGGTTGATGGAGAAGCAGCTCGCCAGAGATACCGTGACGAAGGCTATAATCTGCGAGAAGGCACGAGCTATTTACGCTGATTTGCTGCAGGTTCTCTACCTTCCACCCAACATCACCCCTATCCTTCAGCCCATGGACCAGCAGGTGATTTCTAATTTCAAGAAGCTCTTTACCAAGCACCTGTTCCGACGTAGATTTGAGGTGACGGAGAGCACAAACCTCAACCTTAGAGAGTTCTGGAAGGACCACTATAACATCAGGATATGCTTCAGAATTATCGATATTGCGGTGTTTTTGGAGGTACGGAATGGATTAATTCCATTTCAATTCATTTCAATGGGGAAAATGGATTTGACATACGAGTAATTTGAGTTACGAGCTCCGTCACGGAATCAATTAAACTCATAAGTCAAGGCCCCACTGTATTAATTAGTCTAGTATCATATCATAGATTTGAGATTGCTGGGGTGGGAGTGAGAGACAACCTCCTCACTCCTCAAAAAATGTCCCATACAGCTTGTGTCTCTGACTGCCTGTCAACTAAAATCCAGCTGCGAGACCATGTTATCACTAGGAAGGAATGAAGACAGTCCACTGGCGCCTTAAAACCAGCTGTTTCAGATAGATGGGACTCATAAACCTTGGATGGTAGCTCATCTGGGAGAAAGAAAACTCTTATTCCAAACCTTTGCTGCCTTGTGGCTATACCCAATCATGGGAAAGACTAAGGAAGTAAACCTCAACAGAAAATCCGGAGACAGAGTAAATTAGGTGGTCTGACATTTACTTTAACGTCATTCTGGCAACTCCAGTGACACCAATGGTGCCAAGCTGTATCAACATTTGTCATTCCCTTGGGTCAACTGGCTGTGTGGAGAGGGGGGATCTGCTGCATGGGCAACAGCTGAATCCCATACCACCCTGCCAAGGCTTCGTAGCTCTACTGGAGAGGACACTCCAGCTTCATCGTATTGTGTTGGCACAACACAGGACATGGCAGTTTACCGGTTTTAAGTAAAACTCAATTGGTGTAGAGCTTGATGCTAGGGGTTGCTTCTGATGTTGGGCGAGATCATCATGTCTCACTGGACAGCTACCACCTGCTTCAAGCTAGGCAGCCCTCAGTCAGTAAGGTGCTGCCTGCCATGGCCTGCCTGCTTCAATGGGTGTGTGGAGCTTAGAGAACCATCTCGACAAGTGGGCTACAAACTTTGCACCTGGCAAGACTCAAAGAAGAAATAAGAAGACTTAAGCTCTGCAATTTGCAAGTTGGAACATCAGGACCATGTAACCTGGATCCACCTCTGACCTGCAACAGATTGATGATACGATAATAACTGCCATCATTGACAGAGAACTCTCCCGACTACAAGCTGACATTGCCCATCTCCAGGAGATCCAACTGGCCAACAGCGGCACCATCAGGGAAGCCAACTACACCTTCTTTTGCCAAGGGAAGCCTTCGGATGAACCTAGGCAGCATGGTGTCTGTTTAGTTGTAAAGAACACACTAGTTGCCTTCATTGAACCTCCATCATCAGGTACTGACAGAATCTGTACCCTCTGGATGTCTACATCCTCAGGCCCAGCCAACATCTTCAGCATACGCCGCAACCCTCTGATCCACCCATGAGGAGAAAGACAAGTTCTATAAGGCCTTCGATTAGGCAATATCCAGTATACCTACTAGAACACTTTAATGCTAGAGTGGGAGCTGACCACAAGACCTGGTCCACCTATCTCAGCTCTCACGGAAGGGGAAAGATTAATGAGAATGCTCAGCAAGTGCTACTCTTACAGCAAGAAAATCCAACAGGTTTCATGGAGTCATATACCTTCATGCAACTGGCACCAACAAGACCTCATCATCACCAGACATGCAGAACTGGCCAGTGTTTTCCTCACCTGCAGCTACCACTGTGCCAACCATGGCCAGGACAATTCTCTCATGGCAAGCAAGGTATGAATAATACACAAGAAGCTGCACCATGCCAAGAAGAAGGGTCTCCCACAAAACACATGCTGTGCCAGAAACCTCAACAAAACAGCAGTTCATCAGCAAACTACAGGAAACTCTCACCAAAGCGATACCTGAGGACACCATCGACTCCAAGTGGCCCACCTCTGTGACACTGTGAACAATTCTACAAGAAGAAGGAATGCAAAAATACAGACTGGTATGAGGACAACTGGGAGGAGATGGAGCCCATGGCTGAGGCAAAGAGGAATGCCCTTCTGGCATACAAGGCTGCACTTAGCCCAAGTACACTACAAGCCCTCAGGACTGCCAGGATGCAGCACACATGGAAGATGGACTGCAACAGCTGGTATGCTGCCCCTCCCATGCCTGTAAGGTGTTTGGACTTACCATCAGTCTGAAGAAAACGAATGTAATGTTACAAAATGCAAACGTCTTCCCTCTGCCACCATCGAGGGATACAACTTAGAGGTTGTTGAGAACTTCACATACCTTGGGTCCACCATCTCCAGCTCTTCATTGATTTTGAGGTGAACAACAGGATTACCAAGGCAGCAGTGGTGATGGCCAGACTAAACATGAGGATCTGGAATAACCCCAGCCTCACAGAGAAGACCAAAATGCGCATCTACCAGGCCTGCATGTTCAGCACACTCCTCCATGAACAGCATTTTCTCCATTCTCAGAAAGAGAATGAATGCTGGCTCGGATACTTCAAGAGAATGGACCCTGGCCGCATTTCCAAGGACCTGCTATACGGGGAGCTTGCAGAAGGTGCACAACCAACTGGATGGCCACATCTGCATTGCAAAGATTTCTGTAAGATGGACATGAAGATGGCCAACATCAATGTCAATGACTGGGAGAGCTGTGCTAATGACCACTCCACCTGACGCCTAGCTGCCAGACAGGGCGTTCATAAAGAAGGGGAAGACAGGAACATAAAGCACACTGAAAAGAGAGTCAGGAAGAAGGCGAAACAACAACTTACTCTGAAGCTACACCATCATCACCTGTAGACAGACAGATGCCAAGAAGTATCACAGATAAATTAATACAAATAGATGGACAGAACTGAAAAAGTTGATTACCATGTTCCTGTAATTGCCTATTGGTTCAGGTTAATATGTGACTGAATCCATGGCTGCTATTCAAGTATTAGTTTAATTTTTTAATCTGATTAAAATCAAATTTCCAATGGACTCCATCAAGATCTAATTGTGTCTGCTTAGGGATTCAAATGACCAAGGTTATTAAAATAATCACTTATTTTTATCAACCAATCAGATGAAGTCTTATATCATTTAATTTGGAAAACTGAGCATAATAGCTGATGAACATGATGATGATGAAGTTGAATTATAGTGCTGTATTGCCCATTAGGGGTGTGTAGCACTGTTTTAAGTTTCCAGCAAAGCTGGATATTATATTTCTCCTGGGGTGAGGAATGATGCCACTTCCCCCAGGCATTTATGTACTCAAGGAGAACTATTTAATTTGGTCGTCAGGTTGGGGTTGCTATTAAGTAACCATTGACCTGAATGGAGGACCCTCGGTAAGTGTGAATAGACCCAACACACACTCAACCCTAACAGCCAACTATGTGTGTTGAAGGTGTGCAATGGCACAAGTGGAGGTATTGGAAATTAGTTTCACATCTCTGCCATTTTGGAGCTATCCAAGTTGTGGCAATAAAAGTAAGGAACCATTACGTCCAAGGATGTCGTTCAGCCTGCAACATCGTGCTTCAGTGCCCAATTCAAATCTGGTCCAGTTATTACTAATGGACAGGAAAATACCAATAATGTGTGAGCCACTTATGCAATTAAATCAAATCCATGAAGTCGTAAATTTTTTAAAAATATCTTAACTTTCCAATATTTCTAGTGCAAAGTTTACATGTATTAAATCCCTAACAAGTTTGAATACTAAGATGTCTATGTGACATAAATAAGTATAGTAACTGTTTGGTAAAAATAGCTTTTTTAATTTTGAATGGTGTGCACAAAAATGATCAAGTCAGGTTTCGTGAAATAGATTGTTCGAAAAGGGTTCTCGTACCAAATGAGGACCCTGTTAACCAGGCAATGAAAGGAATCAGATTCTTTTCTGTGTTGCTCTTTCTTGTCTGTTTGAGTAGCCCCTAATGTCAGGCTGCCATCTTGTTCTCATGGTGTCCCAGCATATGGTTGTTCCCTTGAACCAGCCATTATTTTCCTTTGTCCTGGGTTCTTTAAAGTTGTTTCTCTCCTGATGTTTTTCCGGTTTTGGTCCAGCAATGATGTCCCTTTATCCAAACTTTTTTCCCCCTAAATTGGATGAACTCTGTGCTGTTTTGAGTTAATAGAGTATACAGCCCCATACGCCCTGGTGATTGTAGTTGAGTTGGGGGTCTATATGCCTAAAGTTAGATAAAATTTAATTGCAGCCTTGTTTTGTGGGCCCTGGTAGTCTTGGGTTTTTAGACTACCTTGTACTGTCTAAATTGGGACTATAATATCAGACAGAATTTTATGATAGCCTGGTCTTAGACCATCTACTTATATTTAATTTTTGGCTTTCTGACTTTAGAATTGATAGGTATTCGGTAATTATTATTTACTGTCAATGAGGCTGTATTGAGAGGAAAGTTAGAGAAGGTAATAGGAGTGAGGGTAGGTTCCTATACTTATTTTATGGGCTGTTTTTTTAAAACTTATTTGTTATTTGTTTGTTGAAGTTTTGCCTTTTCGATGGTGTTTTTTATTCCCTAACTGTCTTCATTATCTGTTCGTTGTGGTTTGTGTACCCCTATTACTTTATCTTTCATCTACTTTGTTGACTTGTTATTATTTCCGAAGTGATTTGATTACTCAAAGGGCTTTGAGTAATTTTTCCAGATTTCCTAGTTTGTTTCATGGGTTACTTGCGTCTTTATTTTTCGGTTTGGTTGTTCAGTGTATGAGCCTTGGTGATCTCATGCCCACCATAGTGTATGTGGGTTCCAAGGATGGTTAAGATCTACCTGAGCATCAATGTGTCTCAAACAATTTGATTCACTTTCTAGTAATTTCTGAAAGCTGCATTTCTAGTGGGTAATTCAAAGGGCACCAGAACATGAGCCCTAAGTAGCTGCAGTCAGATCTTCATTTGGACTAATTGATATATAGGTTACTGGACAAGCAAAGGGTCATAGTGGGTCAAGCAAATCCCATGAACATTTAAAAATGGCACCCTACCCACTACTATTCGGCTGATCATGATATACTACCCATTCCTTTGGACCAAGGCAGCCCAAATATATGCCATATTTTCTCCATTTCTTGCCTCCCCCTTTTCAATTCTGAAGATAGAAACCTTATATCTAAGTTGTTTAATCCTGTGAGAGCAGGAAAAGTGATCCACCAACCTTCTGTCTTCAGTTTCAATAATCCTCTCAATTTTGACCCCCACTGCCACATTCAGAAGAAGAATCTGTGTGCCACAAGTAACAAAAACCTTCCTGCCAAGTTTACACATACATCTGACTGGTTCATAATCATATCCTGGACCTAAGCAGACTGGGTCCACATCTGCCTCCTATAAATTAAAAAAAAAAAAAAAAATTAGAAAAAAAATATCTTAAAGAAAAGTAAGCTCCTGAAAAGAATTTGCAATAATTCACTAGGTCTGTTTCTTTCCTTTTTCATTCTATTAATCTGCTGAGTATTGCAACCATTAGAGATATTCAGCAGAAACTCAAACATACCAAATTTAGTAATGAAAATTATTTTCATGCATGTTTGAGTTAACATGTTTACAAGGTAATTGCAGCAAAATCAATCTTCATTACTAATGACCTTGAACCTGATATCATAGGTAAAAACATCACAAAACTTGTCTCAGATACTCTCAATGTACAGTAGAACCCTGCTATAACGAGATAATTGGGTTCCAAGAAATAGGATCGCGTTAAAAGCGGTGTCTCGTTAATGCTGGGTTTTACAGTATTTTAATTTTTTCCAGCAAATACCACATTGGCGTATATACATGTACTCGTGTCTAATGTAAAAAATCGGAGTATTATCGGACGAATATTACCGGTAAATGGAATGCAGCAATAAGACTTATTCAAAAAAGTGGACGGATAATATATTTATAGGTTATTACTTTACGTTAGAAAGTTTTACTAATTTTTTTTCTTTTTTCCCCTGAAAATACACACTGATCGATAATACCTCTAGACTTTTTATAATGAATATGGTATTAACATTGTTAATGCATGTAATTCCATTGAAAAATTGCACAGATTTAAAATATTCAATAATTTTGTTCAAGATTGTTGTCTGAATTCAATGTCCAATATATAGCATGAACAGAGTATAACACTGTTTACTTACCGTCTGATATAGTATCGTCATGGCATGCTACTAATCTATAATACCTATTAAACTATTCAATATTTTTGTCACAAATCATTATGTCTGAATTCAATGATAAAAATTAACAGAAAATTAGGTTTCGAAACACGAAGCAAGTGTACGTTTCATTACGTTCCAGGGTCTATGAACTGTGTCTATACAATTTGTAAACTTGATTTTCCATAACAGTAAACAAATAATTTTTTTATAAAAAAAAAAAAAAAAAGGCAAGTAATGATGAGTCCATAAACAAACACCATACAAATAAAATCCGAGAATTAAATCATAAAATGCATTGTGTCTGTAATGGTCAAACACCAATGATATAAAGTTTTTTTGCAGCTGTATGCATGTATAATTTCATACCCTTTCAATTTCCAGCTAACAAAGCCGACACTGTTTACTAGTCAAATGATTCCCTCTAATAACACCGCCAAGCCCAGAAAATGTTGGCGGCTTTCGTGTTTTGATGTTTATTACATTGTGAGAATCTTGTATCAGCCACCACATTGTCGGCTGCTTGGTTGTTTATGCAGTTAAAGAACACGTCTTTACTCTTGGATTAATAATAAGTTATATTTACGATGTTTATTTAGGCATAATAATTCAAGGACCTGGTGAAATTAATACATTTCAGAAGCCGCATTTTACATACTATTTCTCGTACTTTATCGTATTATATATTGTATTATATCAGAATTCATACACGATCTCTTCCCCAAAATCATAATAAACTTTTTTTGCGCAAAGCGCAATGAACAATTTCTGTGAACTTGCTTTTCCGTAACAATAAAATAATTAAAAAAAAAAAATAATGGGGAAATTAATAACCATTTCAAAAGCAAACCCCATACACATGTAAAACGCGAGAACTAGGTGCAGTAGGCATGCAATGGTCACAAGTCACTTTTATAATTGTTTTTAAGCTTAACGCATGTCAATTTCATACCCTCTCAATTTCCAGCTAGTGAAGCAAACATTATTTACTGGTCAACTGATTGCGTCTAAATAACACCGACAAGCCCAGAAAACATGTTGGCGGCTTTCGTTTTCTGATGTTTATTAAACAGTGAGAAGCTTTTATCAACCACCGCATTGTCTGTTGCTTGGTTGTGTGTGCAGTTAAAGAAGAAACACACGTCGGCTATTGTTAAAGCAACAACTGTATACAGAATTAATTGAAGACAACCACAAAGACCACATCATAGGCATAACACTTCAAGAAGAAAAAAATCATGTGCGAATAAATATATGAAATTTTGGGAGCCACGCCGTGATCATGTTATATCCGAATTCGTGTTATGGTGGGGTGCGTAATAGCAGGGTTCCACTGCATAATAACGTGTTAGGTTTGGTTGCATACACAATTAATTATTTGTAAACCCCAAACCTAACCCCCCAACTAACAAAAAAAAAAACGTTACTGAACTGGCATGATTTAAGTTGTTTTTCAGATAATACATATGCTGGGTTTGCTAAAATATTTATTCCTGTCTATTTGTGCTGTCATTCTAACAAGCCAGTACAGATAAAAATCATCCGAGTTAGGACCAAATTTTATACTATCAACTTGTTTATTGAACAACAACTAAATATAAATTACGTCAAAATTCATATCGCAACCAGGGTTTTTGTGAAAACTCCAAGGACCAATCACATATTGCAATAAGGGTTTTATTGAAAACCCCAAGGACCAATCACATTTTGCAATAAGGGTTTTAGTGAAAACCCTTTGGACCAATCATATATTGCAATAAGAGTTTTAGTGAAAACCCCATGGACCAATCATATATTGCAATAAGGGTTTTGGTGAAAACCCCATGGACCAATCACATATTGCAATAAGGGTTTTAGTGAAAACCACATGGACCAATCACATATTGCAAAAAGGGTTTTAGTAAAAACTCCAAGGACCAATCACATATTGCAATAAGGGTTTTATTGAAAACCCCAAGGACCAATCACATTTTGCAATAAGGGTTTTAGTGAAAACCCCATGGACCAATCACATATTGCAATAAGGGTTTTAGCGAAAACCCCATGGACCAATCACATATTGCAATAAGGTTTTAGTGAAAACCCCATGGACCAATCACATATTGCAATAAGGGTTTTAGTAAAAACTCCAAGGACCAATCACATATTGCAATAAGGGTTTTATTGAAAACCCCATGGACCAATCTCATATTGCAATAAGGGTTTTGGTGAAAACCCCATGGACCAATCTCATATTGCAATAAGGGTTTTAGTCAAGACCCCTATGACCAATCAGATATAGCAATGTAATGTGTTCAGGCTATAATAAACAGCAACACAAAAAAGTGAAAACAGCAAGCTTTGTAAAAATTAACAAATAGTTTATTTCCCTGGAAAAAGATTGTAAAAATGAAAAATGAACTTAAATTTGTACTTAAAGTATGAACGTGCTTTTTACTTGCCAGCTCTGTTTACACTTTATTTGAATGTAACTGCATTTGCTCTTTCTCTAAATGTATTTGTTTGTAATTCCATTTGTACTTTTTTCTCTTCCTTATCTAACTGCATTTGCATTTGTTTTTCTTGTAACTGCATTTATCTTTCTTTTTCTTCCATATCTAACTGCATTTGCACTTGTCTTTCTTTTTTTTTTCTTTTCTTGAAGCTCAAGCTTCCTTAGCTCCAATTCCATTTTGTATTTTAATTTTAATTCTTTTAGTTTTAGATTTGAGTCTGATCGAAACCAAAACACCTACTGATCGAAACCAAAACACTTTTATCCAAAACATTCTTTTCTAACAAATGCTTAAACAAAATATCTCTTATTTCTTGTTTTGTTATAGAAGCTTTCGCTCACAAGTTCAATAACTTCATCTTTTATGAAAAAATCTAGTTGTTCCTGGGTAGGATTTGAAAGAAAGATTTCCACTCCTGATGACAATTTAGAAAAACGCTTATTGCTTTCACTTGAGAATTTCTTTAAAAACAAGGTGAATTCAAATTTAAAAAAAAAAAAAGTTTTCTGAAATAGTTTAGCGAAAATTATGTTACATGTTTTAGGCTCTAATAAACAGTAACACATAAAAAGTGAAAACAACAAGCTTTTTGTAGAATTTAACAAATAATTTATTTCCCTGGAAAAAGATTGTAAAAATGGAACAAGAACTTAGTGAAAATCCCATGTAAATGACACCATTCCTTTAAGAGGTTGAGGGACCCTGAGTGATCTAAGGCATTTGTCTTTACAGATTATTCACATTTCACATCTGGGTTTGAGTCCTGGCACTGCCAACATAAATAGATGAGAAAGTTTACCATTAACAATCTGTGGATTGGTCAGTCTTCCTCTGCCAAATATACTGACCACCATATACATCCTATCATGTGCTGAAATATGATGTTATACCCACAATACCATACACAAAGATTCTGGAGTATATAGCCATGATTGTGCTGATGTGCCAATAAATCCATACACATACATACAATCTTCTAAAGGAGTAATCATAACAAGATTTTTGAGATAGTCCCCATGGTTGCCATGTTAGAGGTCAGATCAGCATAATTTTTTAAATCAGGACCAGCTGTAGTCTCGTTTAGTATTTATTGAAATTCCATCATCAATATGAAGATTCATTCAGAAGGAGCCATAAACAGAAATTCTGGATGGTCAACAAGATGGTTCATTTGGAATCATAGCAGTATAAATGTGTCAGTGAAAACCTAACATGAATGTGACGGTCAGTTCAGAAGAAGGAGCCATTACAAGATAATTATGATGGCTGTTGTGGGAGGTATAATGGGCACAATTTTCATTTAGGATGCTACTTATTGCAAGAACTTTATAAGAAAAATATTTCATTGGCAACATCATGTCATTACAACCATTCATTTAGAAGGATTCACAATAACAAGATTTTACAAAATGAGTGTAGTTCTAGTAACATCCCTTTGTTAATTGTTGTTTTTTTTCCCCAATTTTGTGTTTGGTCCTTTTTTCAAATTGTTTTGGGAAAGGGGGGGGGGGGGGAGCAAATATTTAGTCAGCAGATAAAAATAGTGTCAGTCTGGTAATCAGAACCACACATACTGTTTTATTTGGCCTTATATTAACAAACTGAATATTATGAAAAATGGCATGCATGAATCATGCATGAATTCAAAAACACATATTGGGTTTGGCAATCTTAAAGGCACAGAGAGCAATAATACATATGAATAGTTTATGACAGGATCGTATAATTCATACCTGAAGAAGTTCATCGATTGGGAACATTGCAATCTTTCCACTGGCCAGGCCTGCCAAAAGTAACCTTTTCTCTGGATCCCTGTAATGAGATAATAAATTTAAAGTTATTAAGACCAACCCTTAACAAATGAGTTAACAGACAATTGTCAAACCTTATACATTATAAACATTTTATCAAACTTATTCTTAATATTTTGGATTTAATAAACTTTGGGAAAAAAATACAAAAAGAAAGTAATATTTATTGTAAATATTTTAGACAGAGTGGTAGCATCATACCATCTAATAAGCTGCATGCAAAGAACTGAGTCGGGAAGTTCAGCGGTGGAGTGTTGGTACTTGTGTGTCTTAGTATTGTAAAGCCATATTCGATTGGCCTGTGTCCCTATCAGCAAATGCACTGAGTCCACTGCTTGCAGACACATGATTCTACCGTAACGGAACATTGCACCCTGGAAAAATAGAAATACAGTATTTCTATGATGATAATACCAATGACCAAATATAATAAAATTTTGAAAAGTGGGGGAGTGGACTTATTCTAAGAAATGGCATTGTATAATTAGTCAGATGTAAAATATTGGGTGTACCACACCTCACTACTGACCAGGTTGCACTAAAAAAGTGAGAGTCATTCTTTAAAACAAAGAAGATTGTTTTAAAAAAATATTCATGGCATAGAGATTCATTAAAGTTTCAACCACAAATTGGAAAGTCATGTCTGTCCTTCATTATGATTAGTTTTAAAATCCATACTGCACAATTGTAGAATAGGAAACTGATTTCACCTGAAAATATTTATTTTAAAAAATAACCTGGCATAAAAAAACACCCTTAATTTTTGTGAACTTTATATAGTTATTAGGATCTAATCATATCTGTGGGATTTTTATGCAAGTTGTCAGCATAGTACTACACAAACTGAAATCAGATTACTTCCTCTTACAAACATTCCAACTTGATAGCACAAGATAGCATTTTAACCATGAAATCAAGGTGACATTACACCTAGCAATTTTATCAATCCAACATCGTAGACATGGGAAAATATTTGTTTTTCATTATTCTTACATGATCTAACTGCAAGAATGTTTAGTTTGTGTGATTCTTCAATGCCTGTTTGAATTAGAAATGATGCTGAACTTTGTCTGGCAATTAACACTACACAGCAATATGGAATTAGTCTGACACATTACTGTTTTCCAGAATTTTAAAAAATGTTTATAGTAATCAATATTTCATTCAAGTTTTAGAAATTCTGGACAGTTTAAAGGTTTTGAATTAATATTCATGAATAACTGATTGTCACTGAGTAACTTTAAGAAACAAAACTGTAACATTAGTATGAATGATTTTTTGAATAAATGACATTTTTCAAGCTGCTGAGATGATAAAAATGGAGAATAAAATAACAACTCGTTAACAAAACATCATAAATGTTTGCCAAAATTCCTGCTTATACATGGATCAGAAATATGAGGTAGACCTATTTTGGGAGACTCCCCCCTTTGCTAAATGTTTAGAAAGAGGGGAGGTAAATTTCAATATGGGATTATCATTGGAGAAATAATGTACTGAATATCAGTGAAAAACCTGATTTTTTTTTTACAAACATAAAATATTTTTAAAAAAATCTACATTTTAGCAAAACACAACACATACACTAGACATAATAACAATAATAAAATAATTTTCAAAAGATTTCAAGTACCAGTATTGCGTATAATGCACTAAATATAACTATTTTTTTCTATTGTAAGTTTCTTGAAGTATTCATATCTGATATTGACATCCTTTAAACTCTGGATTATGAGCAAACATATATTTTAATTAGTAAACATTGAATTCAATTCAATTTGGTCCCGTAGTTTCCATCCAATCAGCGTGGTCGCAGTTGATAGGAAACTGTGGGTGCTGCTCGAAAATTGCCCGTGCAGATGAATTCAATTTAGTAAACATTATAGACATTTACATTTGATATGTGGACATTTTGACAATACAAATATCATGTACTTATTGATAATGAACAGTATAACAAAAAAGCTATTTATTATAAACTTATTGTTAATGAAATGTACACAAAAACAGTCACTCATTTTTCCTACTATTACTGTTAATGAAATGTACACAAAAACAGTCACTCATTTTCCCTACTATTACCTTTAATGAAATGTACACAAAAACAGTCACTCATTTTCCCTACTACTACTGTTAATGAAATGTACACAAAAACAGTCACTCATTTTCCCTACTACTACTGTTAATGAAATGTACACAAAAACAGTCACTCATTTTCCCTACTATTACCGGTAATGAAATGTACACAAAAACAGTCACTCATTTTCCCTACTATTACTGTTAATGAAATGTACACAAAAACAGTCACTCATTTCCCAATATTACTACCATTAATGAAATGTACACAAAAACAGTCACTCATTTTCCCTACCATTACTGTTAATGAAAAGTACACAAAAACAGTCACTCATTTCCCCATATTACTACCATTAATGAAATGTACACAAAAGCAGTCACTCATTTCCCCATACTACTACCGTTAATGAAATGTACACAAAAACAGTAACTTATTTTCTCTACCATTACTGTTAATGAAATGTACACAAAAACAGTCACTCATTTTCCCATACTACTACCATTAATGAAATGTACACAAAAGCAGTCACTCATTTCCCCATACTACTACTGTTAATGAAATGTACACAAAAACAGTCACTCATTTTCCCATACTATTACCATTAATGAAATGTACACAAAAACACTCATTTTCCCTACTATTACTGTTAATGAAATGTACACAAAAACAGTCACTCATTTTCCCTACTATTACCGTTAATGAAATGTACACAAAAACAGTCACTCATCTTCCCTACTATTACTGTTAATGAAATGTACACAAAAACAGTCACTCATTTCCCCATATTACTACCATTAATGAAATGTACACAAAAGCAGTCACTCAATTCCCCATACTACTACCGTTAATGAAATGTACACAAAAACAGTCACTCATTTTCCCTACCAATACTGTTAATGAAATGTACACAAAAACAGTCACTCATTTTTCCTACTATTACCATTAATGAAATGTACACAAAAATAGTCACTCATTTTCCCTACTATTACTGCTCATGAAATGTACACAAAAACAGTCACTCATTTCTCCTACTATTACCATTAATGAAATGTACACAAAAATAGTCACTCATTTTCCCTACTATTACTGCTCATGAAATGTACACAAAAACAGTCACTCATTTCTCCTACTATTACCATTAATGAAATGTACACAAAAATAGTCACTCATTTTCCCAACTATTACTGCTCATGAAATGTACACAAAAATAGTCACTCATTTCCCCATACTACTACCGTTAATCAAATGTACACAAAAAAGTCACTCATGTTTCCTACTATTACTGTTAATAAAATGTACACAAAAATAGTCACTCATTTTCCCTACTATTACTGCTCATGAAATGCACACAAAAATAGTCACTCATTTCCCCATACTACTACCGTTAATGAAATGTACACAAAAAGTCACTCATGTTTCCTACTATTACTGTTAATGAAATGTACACAAAAACAGTCACTCATTTTTCCTACTATTATCATTAATGAAATGTACACAAAAACAGTCACTCATTTCCCCATATTACTACCGTTAATGAAATGTACACAAAAACAGTCACTCATTTCCCCATATTAATACCGTTAATGAAATGTACACAAAAACAGTCACTCATTTCCCCATACTACTACAGTTAATGAAATGTACACAAAAGCAGTCACTCATTTACCCTACTATTACTGTTAATGAAATGTACACAAAAACAGTCACTCATTTTTCCTACTACTACCATTAATGAAATGTACACAAAATCAGTCACTCATTTTCCCATACTACTACCATTAATGAAATGAACACAAAAACAGTCACTCATTTTCCCTACTATTACCATTAATGAAATGAACACAAAAACAGTCACTCATTTTCCCTAATATTACCATTAATGAAATGTACACAAAAACAGTCACTCAATTCCCCATACTACTACCGTTAATGAAATGAACACAAAAACAGTCACTCAATTCCCCATACTACTACCATTAATGAAATGAACACAAAAACAGTCACTCATTTTCCCTACTATTACCATTAATGAAATGAACACAAAAACAGTCACTCATTTTCCCTACTATTACCATTAATGAAATGTACACAAAAACAGTCACTCATTTTCCCTACTATTACCATTAATGAAATGTACACAAAAACAGTCACTCATTTTCCCTACTATTACCATTAATGAAATGAACACAAAAACAGTCACTCATTTTCCCTACTATTACCATTAATGAAATGTACACAAAAACAGTCACTCAATTCCCCATATTACTACCGTTAATGAAATGAACACAAAAACAGTCACTTATTTTCCCTACTATTACTGTTAATGAAATGTACACAAAAATAGTCACTCAATTCCCCATACTACTACCGTTAATGAAATGTACACAAAAAGTCACTCATGTTTCCTACTATTACTGTTAATGAAATGTACACAAAAACAGTCACTCATTTTTCCTACTATTACTGCTCATGAAATGAACACAAAAATAGTCACTCATTTCCCCATACTACTACCGTTAATGAAATGTACACAAAAAGTCACTCATGTTTCCTACTATTACTGTTAATGAAATGTACACAAAAACAGTCACTCATTTTTCCTACTATTATCATTAATGAAATGTACACAAAAACAGTCACTCATTTCCCCATATTACTACCGTTAATGAAATGTACACAAAAACAGTCACTCATTTCCCCATATTAATACCGTCAATGAAATGTACACAAAAACAGTCACTCATTTCCCCATACTACTACAGTTAATGAAATGTACACAAAAGTAGTCACTCATTTACCCTACTATTACTGTTAATGAAATGTACACAAAAACAGTCACTCATTTTTCCTACTACTACCATTAATGAAATGTACACAAAATCAGTCACTCATTTTCCCATACTACTACCATTAATGAAATGAACACAAAAACAGTCACTCATTTTCCCTACTATTACCATTAATGAAATGTACACAAAAATAGTCACTCAATTCCCCATATTACTACCGTTAATGAAATGTACACAAAAAGTCACTCATGTTTCCTACTATTACTGTTAATGAAATGTACACAAAAACAGTCACTCATTTTTCCTACTATTATCATTAATGAAATGTACACAAAAACAGTCACTCATTTCCCCAAACTACTACCATTAATGAAATGTACACAAAAAGTCACTCATGTTTCCTACTATTACTGTTAATGAAATGTACACAAAAACAGTCACTCATTTTTCCTACTATTATCATTAATGAAATGTAAACAAAAACAGTCACTCATTTCCCCAAACTACTACCATTAATGAAATGTACACAAAAGCAGTCACTCATTTACCCTACTATTACTGTTAATGAAATGTACAATAACACAGTCACTCATTTTTCCTACTATTATCATTAATGAAATGTACACAAAATCAGTCACTCATTTTCCATTACTACTACCATTAATGAAATGAACACAAAAACAGTCACTCATTTTCCCTACTATTACCATTAATGAAATGTACACAAAAACAGTCACTCAATTCCCCATACTACTACCATTAATGAAATGTACACAAAAGCAGTCACTCATTTCCCCAAACTACTACCGTTAATGAAATGTACACAAAAGCAGTCACTCATTTCCCCATACTACTACCGTTAATGAAATGTACACAAAAGGTCACTCATTTTTCCTACTATTACTGTTAATGAAATGTACACAAAAACAGTCACTTATTTTCCCTACTATTACTGTTAATGAAATGTACACAAAAACAGTCATTCATTTCCCCATATTACTACCGTTAATGAAATGTACACAAAAACTGTCACTCATTTCCCCAAATTACTACCGTTAATGAAATGTACACAAAAACAGTCACTCATTTCCCCAAACTACTACCGTTAATGAAATGTACACAAAAGCAGTCACTCATTTTCCCTACTATTACTGTTAATGAAATGTACACAAAAACAGTCACTCATTTTTCCTACTACTACCATTAATGAAATGTACACAAAAATAGTCACTCACATTCCCTACTATTACTGCTCATGAAATGTACACAAAAACAGTCACTCATTTTTCCTACTATTACCATTAATGAAATGTACACAAAAATAGTCACTCATTTTCCCTACTATTACTGCTCATGAAATGTACACAAAAACAGTCACTCATTTTTCCTACTATTACCATTAATGAAATGTACACAAAAATAGTCACTCATTTTCCCAACTATTACTGCTCATGAAATGTACACAAAAATAGTCACTCATTTCCCCATACTACTACCGTTAATCAAATGTACACAAAAAAGTCACTCATGTTTCCTACTATTACTGTTAATAAAATGTACACAAAAATAGTCACTCATTTTCCCTACTATTACTGCTCATGAAATGCACACAAAAATAGTCACTCATTTCCCCATACTACTACCGTTAATGAAATGTACACAAAAAGTCACTCATGTTTCCTACTATTACTGTTAATGAAATGTACACAAAAACAGTCACTCATTTTTCCTACTATTATCATTAATGAAATGTACACAAAAACAGTCACTCATTTCCCCATATTACTACCGTTAATGAAATGTACACAAAAACAGTCACTCATTTCCCCATATTAATACCGTTAATGAAATGTACACAAAAACAGTCACTCATTTCCCCATACTACTACAGTTAATGAAATGTACACAAAAGCAGTCACTCATTTACCCTACTATTACTGTTAATGAAATGTACACAAAAACAGTCACTCATTTTTCCTACTACTACCATTAATGAAATGTACACAAAATCAGTCACTCATTTTCCCATACTACTACCATTAATGAAATGAACACAAAAACAGTCACTCATTTTCCCTACTATTACCATTAATGAAATGAACACAAAAACAGTCACTCATTTTCCCTAATATTACCATTAATGAAATGTACACAAAAACAGTCACTCAATTCCCCATACTACTACCGTTAATGAAATGAACACAAAAACAGTCACTCAATTCCCCATACTACTACCATTAATGAAATGAACACAAAAACAGTCACTCATTTTCCCTACTATTACCATTAATGAAATGAACACAAAAACAGTCACTCATTTTCCCTACTATTACCATTAATGAAATGTACACAAAAACAGTCACTCATTTTCCCTACTATTACCATTAATGAAATGTACACAAAAACAGTCACTCATTTTCCCTACTATTACCATTAATGAAATGAACACAAAAACAGTCACTCATTTTCCCTACTATTACCATTAATGAAATGTACACAAAAACAGTCACTCAATTCCCCATATTACTACCGTTAATGAAATGAACACAAAAACAGTCACTTATTTTCCCTACTATTACTGTTAATGAAATGTACACAAAAATAGTCACTCAATTCCCCATACTACTACCGTTAATGAAATGTACACAAAAAGTCACTCATGTTTCCTACTATTACTGTTAATGAAATGTACACAAAAACAGTCACTCATTTTTCCTACTATTACTGCTCATGAAATGAACACAAAAATAGTCACTCATTTCCCCATACTACTACCGTTAATGAAATGTACACAAAAAGTCACTCATGTTTCCTACTATTACTGTTAATGAAATGTACACAAAAACAGTCACTCATTTTTCCTACTATTATCATTAATGAAATGTACACAAAAACAGTCACTCATTTCCCCATATTACTACCGTTAATGAAATGTACACAAAAACAGTCACTCATTTCCCCATATTAATACCGTCAATGAAATGTACACAAAAACAGTCACTCATTTCCCCATACTACTACAGTTAATGAAATGTACACAAAAGTAGTCACTCATTTACCCTACTATTACTGTTAATGAAATGTACACAAAAACAGTCACTCATTTTTCCTACTACTACCATTAATGAAATGTACACAAAATCAGTCACTCATTTTCCCATACTACTACCATTAATGAAATGAACACAAAAACAGTCACTCATTTTCCCTACTATTACCATTAATGAAATGTACACAAAAATAGTCACTCAATTCCCCATATTACTACCGTTAATGAAATGTACACAAAAAGTCACTCATGTTTCCTACTATTACTGTTAATGAAATGTACACAAAAACAGTCACTCATTTTTCCTACTATTATCATTAATGAAATGTACACAAAAACAGTCACTCATTTCCCCAAACTACTACCATTAATGAAATGTACACAAAAAGTCACTCATGTTTCCTACTATTACTGTTAATGAAATGTACACAAAAACAGTCACTCATTTTTCCTACTATTATCATTAATGAAATGTAAACAAAAACAGTCACTCATTTCCCCAAACTACTACCATTAATGAAATGTACACAAAAGCAGTCACTCATTTACCCTACTATTACTGTTAATGAAATGTACAATAACACAGTCACTCATTTTTCCTACTATTATCATTAATGAAATGTACACAAAATCAGTCACTCATTTTCCATTACTACTACCATTAATGAAATGAACACAAAAACAGTCACTCATTTTCCCTACTATTACCATTAATGAAATGTACACAAAAACAGTCACTCAATTCCCCATACTACTACCATTAATGAAATGTACACAAAAGCAGTCACTCATTTCCCCAAACTACTACCGTTAATGAAATGTACACAAAAGCAGTCACTCATTTCCCCATACTACTACCGTTAATGAAATGTACACAAAAGGTCACTCATTTTTCCTACTATTACTGTTAATGAAATGTACACAAAAACAGTCACTTATTTTCCCTACTATTACCATTAATGAAATGTACACAAAAATAGTCACTCAATTCCCCATATTACTACCGTTAATGAAATGTACACAAAAAGTCACTCATGTTTCCTACTATTACTGTTAATGAAATGTACACAAAAACAGTCACTCATTTTTCCTACTATTATCATTAATGAAATGTACACAAAAACAGTCACTCATTTCCCCAAACTACTACCATTAATGAAATGTACACAAAAAGTCACTCATGTTTCCTACTATTACTGTTAATGAAATGTACACAAAAACAGTCACTCATTTTTCCTACTATTATCATTAATGAAATGTAAACAAAAACAGTCACTCATTTCCCCAAACTACTACCATTAATGAAATGTACACAAAAGCAGTCACTCATTTACCCTACTATTACTGTTAATGAAATGTACAATAACACAGTCACTCATTTTTCCTACTATTATCATTAATGAAATGTACACAAAATCAGTCACTCATTTTCCATTACTACTACCATTAATGAAATGAACACAAAAACAGTCACTCATTTTCCCTACTATTACCATTAATGAAATGTACACAAAAACAGTCACTCAATTCCCCATACTACTACCATTAATGAAATGTACACAAAAGCAGTCACTCATTTCCCCAAACTACTACCGTTAATGAAATGTACACAAAAGCAGTCACTCATTTCCCCATACTACTACCGTTAATGAAATGTACACAAAAGGTCACTCATTTTTCCTACTATTACTGTTAATGAAATGTACACAAAAACAGTCACTTATTTTCCCTACTATTACTGTTAATGAAATGTACACAAAAACAGTCATTCATTTCCCCATATTACTACCGTTAATGAAATGTACACAAAAACTGTCACTCATTTCCCCAAATTACTACCGTTAATGAAATGTACACAAAAACAGTCACTCATTTCCCCAAACTACTACCGTTAATGAAATGTACACAAAAGCAGTCACTCATTTTCCCTACTATTACTGTTAATGAAATGTACACAAAAACAGTCACTCATTTTTCCTACTATTACTGCTCATGAAATGTACACAAAAACAGTCACTCATTTTTCCTACTATTACCATTAATGAAATGTACACAAAAATAGTCACTCATTTTCCCAACTATTACTGCTCATGAAATGTACACAAAAATAGTCACTCATTTCCCCATACTATTACCGTTAATGAAATGTACACAAAAAGTCACTCATGTTTTCTACTATTACTGTTAATGAAATGTACACAAAAATAGTCACTCATTTTCCCTACTATTACTGCTCATGAAATGTACACAAAAATAGTCACTCATTTCCCCATACTACTACCGTTAATGAAATGTACACAAAAAGTCACTCATGTTTCCTACTATTACTGTTAATGAAATGTACACAAAAACAGTCACTCATTTTTCCTACTATTATCAATAATGAAATGTAAACAAAAACAGTCACTCATTTCCCCATATTACTACCGTTAATGAAATGTACACAAAAACAGTCACTCATTTCCCCATATTACTACCGTTAATGAAATGTACACAAAAACAGTCACTCATTTCCCCATACTACTACCGTTAATGAAATGTACACAAAAGCAGTCACTCATTTTCCCTACTATTACTGTTAATGAAATGTACACAAAAACAGTCACTCATTTTTCCTACTACTACCATTAATGAAATGTACACAAAATAAGTCACTCATTGTCCCATACTACTACCATTAATGAAATGAACACAAAAACAGTCACTCATTTTCCCTACTATTACCATTAATGAAATGTACACAAAAACAGTCATTTTCCCTACTATTACCATTAATAAAATGTACACAAAAACAGTCACTCATTTCCCCATATTACTACCGTTAATGAAATGTACACAAAAAAAGTCACTCATTTTTCCATACTACTACCATTAATGAAATGAACACAAAAACAGTCACTCATTTTCCCTACTATTACCATTAATAAAATGTACACAAAAACAGTCAGTCATTTTCCATACTATTACCATTAATGAAATGTACACAAAAACAGTCAGTCATTTTCCCATACTACTACCATTAATGAAATGAACACAAAAACAGTCACTCATTTTCCCTACTATTACCATTAATGAAATGTACACAAAAACAGTCACTCATTTTCCCATACTACTACCATTAATGAAATGAACACAAAAACAGTCACTCATTTTCCCTACTATTACCATTAATGAAATGTACACAAAAACAGTCAGTCATTTTCCCTACTATTACCATTAATGAAATGTACACAAAAACAGTCACTCGATCATTTCCCCATATTACTACCGTTAATGAAATGTACACAAAAGTAGTCACTCATTTCCCCATATTACTACTGTTAATGAAATGTACACAAAAACAGTCACTCATTTTCCCTTCTATTACCAGTAGTGAAATGTACACAAAAACAGTCACTCATTTTCCCTACTATTACCGTTAATGAAATGTACACAAAAACAGTCACTCATTTTCCCTACTATTACTGTTAATGGAATGTACACAAAAACAGTCACTCATTTTCCCTACTATTACCATTAATGAAATGTACACAAAAACAGTCACTCCTTTTCCCATACCACTACCATTAATGAAATGAACACGAAAACAGTCAATCATTTTCCCTACTATTACCATTAATGAAATGTACACAAAAACAGTCAGTCATTTTCCCTACTATTACCATTAATGAAATGTACACAAAAACAGTCACTCACTTCCCCATATTACTACCGTTAATGAAATGTACACAAAAGCAGTCACTCATTTCCCCATACTACTACCATTAATGAAATGAACACAAAAACAGTCACTCATTTCCCCATACTACTACCGTTAATGAAATGTACACAAAAACAGTCACTCATTTTCCCTACTATAACCGTTAATGAAATGTACACAAAAACAGTCACTCATTTTTCCTACTATTACCATTAATGAAATGTACACAAAAACAGTCACTCATTTTCCCATACTACTAGCATTAATGAAATGTACACAAAAACAGTCACTCATTTTCCCTTCTATTACCAGTAATGAAATGTATACAAAAACAGTCAGTCATTTTTCCTACTATTACCATTAATGAAATGTACACAAAAACAGTTACTCATTTCCCCATACTACTACCGTTAATGAAATGTACACAAAAACAGTCACTCATTTTCCCATACTACTACCATTAATGAAATGAACACAAAAACAGTCACTCATTTTCCCTACTATTACTGTTAATGGAATGTACACAAAAAGCAAATTTTGTAGTAAATTATGTTTCTCCGAGAATACTTACCCAATCACATTACTTTAGGGATATTAGCCTGCTACCTCGCGAATCCAGCCCTACCAAAAGACGAAAATTCGTCTTTCCTGTCTATGTCATATAGACAAAGGGCAATAACTCTTGCCCATTACCTCCCCTTGCCGCCCGTTAGGTGTCGCTTCTTTAGTTTTTAAGCTGAGCGATATATAAAACACGAGGATGCTCGCATGGCGGGGTGGTTGGGAGGGTTTCTTAGTAATGTGATTGGGTAAGTATTCTCGGAGAAACATAATTTACTACAAAATTTGCTTTCTCCTTTGAATACGTTCCCCAATCACATTACTTTAGGAGAATAAGTAATAGGAGGAGGGAATGCGGAGCATCCGACCTCCACACGGGTATCCTCTAGGGAATAATGGTTGGATTCCCCATGTGAATGATAACCCGGTCTCCTAATTTTCAATCAGCAACACAGCCCAGGGTCACGTGATATGTGACCCTTTTATACGGTTAAGAAGATAGATATTGAAATCTTCTTACCTACGAAAATTTATCTGGCGAATCCAGCGAAGCTAATAGGCTGTGCTGATTGTTGTACATGAGTCTGGTGGGCGTCTGGGCTGCCCAACACCGGACCTACTAGAATCAATGTTTGCCTCTGCGAGTACAAACTTGAAGATAAAACTGTAGAAGGTTGACTCTGCATGTCAGCCAATAGCTTCTATAAGGTGACTGATTTGCGAATTCTCAGAGTACGCCGAGCGTATAACCCCATACAGCCATGAAGCAAGGGCTTGAATGGTGATGTCTCATATCCCAGCTATCACCAGAAAAAAAGAGGTGCTTGTATGTGACCTGACTCACCTCTATGCATTGAAATGGTGCTAGAGTGCTCAAACAGGATCTTACATGGCTGTTGATCCTGACTTATCTATAAAGAAAGCGAGCTAATGACGACTCGTTGATCGCCAATGTATGGTAATCTATTTTGGACTACGAAGCCTGGCTGCGTCAAGAGGACCATCAAACCCTCTGATCGGAACGGAAGAGAGTTCGGGTCACTAGAAAGGACATGTAACTCGCTCACCCTGCATGCTGAAGCTAAGGCTATCAAGAAACCCAATTTGTATGATAGTAGCTTTAACTAATCGTGGGTTAAAGACTCAATACTGTCTGAATTGAGTCATGTTAAAACCCAGGACAGATTCCATTTGGAAACAGGGTGAGGGATATAAGTCGATTGAATTTTTTTTTTTTTTTTTTTTTAAATGTCTAAAAGATCTGACAAATCTTTGTCATGGCTGATAGCACATGTACCAGAATGGCGGAATGTGTCTGATATCATGGAGCGGTAACATTTGAGAATAACTGGAGCCAGATGTTTCTCCTTGAAAAGCCAGAGAAAAGTTGGCCAGTTGAGGGATTGTGACACTCAGAGGAACAATGTGAATGATATGGTACCAGTCTCTGAAAACATGCCACTTGCCCTCGTAAACCTTCAGAGTAGAGGGCCTTCTTGCTCTCGAGATTCTCTCCGCAATCAAAGATTTAAATTGTTTGTCTTGCAAGGCTGTCTGGACAAGAGCCAAGCTTGAACAAAAAGACGGTCCGGACAGGGGTGGAACACCCCTGGCCGCGGTTGCTTGTGAATACTTGTGCTGACTGTAATCTTCCTGGGTAGATCTATCGCCTAGATTGAGTAGATCGGAGACCCAGTAGTTGTTCCATCTGAGAAGGGTAATCAGAACCATCTGACAATTCTGACCCCTTAACTTCTGGATTAATTCCAGTACCAAGACCGTGGGAGGGTAGGAGAATGACCACAACCCTTGCCAGGTGATTGATCGAGCATCCACGACCCAAGCTTCTGGGTCTGGAACCTGTGAGATGAAAGGTGGAGAATTTGCTATTCCACCTTGTTGCAAAGATCAATCATCGGACGTCTCCAAAGTGTGTCGATTGGAAGAAAGTCCGATTGATGGAGTGACCATTCTGTGTGTCTGAATTGTACATTGAGGTGGAGATTGTCGAACCAATGTAGAAACTGCCAGTTCAGATTGCACAGGTCTGGTGATTGGTGTCCCCTTGTTTTGAGGCAAGGCACCACCACAATGTTGTCTGACATAATGAGGGCAGTTTGTAATAAGAGTTGATCCTGCCCGAAATGAAAGGCATTGATGACAACCGTTATTTCTGAAAGGTTGATGTGGAAAGGGATCGCCCCTGGCACCCACGTGCCGCTGACAGTATCTAAGTCCGGCAACAGGCGGGCACCCCAACCGTAGGTATTAGTGGCGGAACATACCGTTATCCCCGCTAGGGGTATCTCCAGAGTAATCCCTGTGGACAGCCTACAGGGGTTGTGCCATTGACTCAAGAATGATCGTATCTCTGGCGTGAGCATGACTGTTTTCTGGGATCGAAGGGACTTGAAAATTGCGCAATTACGCTAGCAAAGTCCTTTGTAAAGGGCGCCTAAAAGGACGGCTGAGAGGGATCAAGTCTGCTGCCGCATTGAATAATCCGAGGATCTGCAACTCTCTCGCTAAAATGCGCATCCTGCCGGAAACGGACTCTACGAGTGCAATTATCTGGATGATCGCAAACTCGAAGAAGCCTTACCAGATTCAGATCGGGAGAAACTCCACACCCAGATGGACCAAAATCCGGATTGGACAGATCAGACTTTATCCAGTTCACGAGAAAGCCTATATGACGTAAAGTGATATAAGATCGTTTCTGCCTTTGAGCAGAGTAGAACTTGACAGATGTTAGTGGAGGATGTCGTCCAAATATACTGCCGACGCAATAGATGAAGTCGAGCGGAACAGGGTGACGACGTAATCCATAACCTTGGTACTAGCCCAAGGGCTTAAATTTAGGCCAAAAGGTATGACATGGAACTGATAAGCCTAGTCCCGACAAGCACAACGGAGAATGTCCGCAACTCGTGGGATAGGGACGTGAAATGTGCGTCGGTCATATCTAGCCAGCATATGATGGGGTTTAAGCGACGTGCCCTTCATACATGCGTCACGACGTATCAGGTCTAGGTTGGCAGAAGCAGTCAGCGCATTGGCCATGGAATGGTGAGCTGCCCTGTTAAGAACCCTAGCTAACCGGGCCGTCGAATCCCAAGCATGTTCATTGCCAGATTTTTCAGCGATCCTGAAAATGGCTAAGGAGGCTAGATCTAACAGTGAAGACGTAGCGACTACATTTCGAACCAGCTTGGACTTGGCATTGAACACCGTTTAGTCCACTTTATAAGACAATGGAGCAGACATATGGACTGCTGCCATATTTTTATCCAGAGCCGGGACCTCAGTACTGAACGCACCGGAGTGAGTTTTGTACCATCGACCTGAAAACGACGCTGGTACTTGGCTTTCAGAAAAGAAAAACCTTAGCAATTCCTGGATCCCCTATGCGTGTCGACAGACGGTCATTAATTTCCTTAATTTTGTCGACTGGGGAAGGAGGCGGAAGGATAGAGTCTCTTCCCCCTCATCCAGATCGACCGACGCTCTAACCTTATAGTCGGTAATGGCAGCAGGAGGTGGAGGGCATTCTGAAGGGGCCAACACCTTATAAATTTCCTCCACTGCGGCTTTGAAGCTGAACTCAGTCCGTTCCATAGTTGGATCTGCATACCGCTGATTTGCCTGCGACTCATCGCACTCACTATGTACATAATCTTGCTCTGGTAAAGCATCCATATCGGGGTAATGCATACCAGGTGGCATAGATGACTCGATTCCATCATCTCTGATAAAGGCATTCACTCTCCCTTGTGAATGAGCTGTTAGCCTATGGACGGCCGGCAATGCCGAATGAATTGATTGGCATATGTTTGGCCTGAATGACTGCGACGGGCCGGCTATGACCGGTACCGACCGCTCGAATGGTCGGGTTGGATCGAGAGATTCCTCGCCAACTATCTGTGTCATGGTAGTGATATGTAACCGGTAGTACGGATTGACAGACGGAAACATCATTAGAATCTTCGTCAATCCGATTTGTGCGGATTGCGGTTTGATAAAAGTCCCCGTGCTGGTACAGCGGTATAGTCGGATGGACTGGTATAAGACTAAAATCTCCATACGGTTGGACGACCGGTGCCTGTTGGGCTGGACGGCCGGAGCCGGATGAACGCTCAGTGACGGCAAGTGTCGGCTGAAAGCTTGGCTGGACGACCGGTGCCATATGGGCTGAACGGTCATTGCCGGATCGCCCGGTGCCGGTTAGTGCCGGCGGGAAGGTCTGCTGGATGACCGGTGCCATATGGGCTGAACGGTCATTGCCGGATGGACGCCCGGTGCCGGATGTTGCCGACTGTAAGGTAATAACAATTACATAATGCTTATGTAGTGCGTCCAGCACTACGCGCCCATCTACCATTCACTCAGAGGGAATGTTGGTTCTGGTACAGCTTGCATATCTGTACAGCATACAAGGTGACTTAGATGACGCAATTCTGTCATAATTGACACTTTCACTAAATCTCCCTTGTGGAGAAGCCGTGAACATATGGACGGCCGGCACTGCCGGCTGATTGAACTGGCGGATGGTCGGCCTGAAAGACCTGTTCTGGTAAAAGCTGTCATATCTGGGTAGCACATACCAAGTGGCATAGATAACTCAATTCCGTCACCTCTGATAATATCACTAATTCTCCCTTGTTTTAAAATCACACCGTCACGTATTTGACATGACGGGAGGTGTACACCGGCAATACCGACTAATTTGTCTGGTATATGGTCGGCCGGAATGTCGGCGAAGGTCCGGCTATGACCGGAACCTGCCTCTCGAATGGTCTGATTGGAGGGAGATTCATCTATAACATTTCTCTCATGGTAGTGATATGTAACCAGTAGTGTAGATTGACTGACGGGTACATCACTATAATCTCCGTAAATCCGATGTACAGCCGGTGCAGGTTGATGCCGGCTGGAAGACCGGTGCCATTTGGGCTTAACGGTCGTTGCCGGATGGTCGGCCGGTGCCGGTTGATGCCGGCTGGAAGGTCGGCTGGACGACCGGTGCCATTTGGGCTGAACGGTCGCTGCCGGATGGACGGCCGGTGCAGGTTGATGCCGGCTGGAAGGTTGGCTGGACGACCGGTGCCATTTGGGCTGAACGGTCGTTGCCGGATGGACGGCCGGTGCCGGTTGATACCGGCTGGAAGGTCGGCTGGACGACCGGTGCCAATTGGGCTGAACGGTCGTTGCCGGATGGACGGCCGGTGCCGGTTGATGCCGGCTGGAAGGTCGGCTGGACGACCGGTGCCATTTGGGCTGAACGGTCGTTGCCGTATGGACGGCCGGTGCCTGTCGACGCAAGCTGGAAGGTCGGCTGGCCGTCCGGTGCCATTTGGGCTGAACGGACGGTGCCGGATGGACGGTTAATGCCGGTTTGCCTGCTGAAGTGCCGGCTGAACTGACGGTGTCGGCTGGACTGACAGCTGGAAGGCCGGCGAAAGTGCATATTAAAATGGATCCAATTGATCCAGCATAGACTCCATGCGTCCTGACTTACAGGCCTGAAAGCCATGTACGGATCTGCGGTGAAATTTACACCCACTGGGCAGCCTAAACCATGTCAACATAATTTCCTCCATTTCCACATTGCCAACACCCATTTTGCCATTCATGCCTTCGTTGTCGACTTTGCTTACTGAAACGACAAAAGAAGAGAACAAAGCACAAATTAAAAAATTCAGCATATTATTAATTCGATAATACTATAACCGTTATTAACGGAGTAGTCAAATTATTCCGTGCCATGTTAACTCTTAATGACAACACTAGTTATCGCCGTGAGCGTGTTGCAATGGTTCGTTCAAGACGAAGTCTACTGAAACGAAAAAGATGATAAACAAAGCACAATTAGCAATTCAGCACGCTATTAAGTCGCTATTACCATAACCGTAACTAACGGAGGAAGAGAAATGATTTAGTGTCGCGTGAACTCACGACTTCAACATGAATTCCGCCAAAGCACAAATTAAAAATTCAGCATATTATTAATTCGATAATACTATAACCGTTATTAACGGAGTAGTCAAATTATTCCGTGCCATGTTAACTCTTAATGACCACACTAGTTATCGCCGTGAGCGTGTTGCAATAGGTCGTTCAAGACGAAGTCTACTGAAATGAAAAAGATGATAAACAAAGCACATTTAGCAATTCAACACGCTATTAAGTCGCTATTACCATAACCGTAACTAACGGAGGAAGCGAAATGATTTAGTGTCGCGTGAACTCGTGACTACAAGACGAAATTCCGCCATTAATAGTCGCAACTGGTCGTTCAGAGATGAAGTCTACTGAAACGGAAAAGAAGATAAACAAAGCACAAATTAACAATTCAGTACGCTATTAAGTCGCTATTCCATAACCGTAACTAACGTAGGAAGCGAAATGATTAAGTGTTGCGTGAACTCGTGACTACAACACGAAGTCCGCCATTAAAGTCGCAAATTGGTCGTTCAAAGACTTTTTTGAAGTCTACTGAAACGTCAAAGAAGATAAATAAAGCACATATTATCAATGCAGCACGTTATTAGTCGCTAATATCGTAAACGATACATACGGAATAAGCGAAATTATTGAGTGCTACATGTATTACATGCTAGTACCGCCATAAGCGTGCTTTGACCACGTTGCAACCTGGTCCGAAGTCTAGAAAAGGTGACAAAGTCACTCAAATTGGAAAATATTGTAAAATAATGTATACGACCTGTTGAGGAATGATTATCCAACACAGTAATTCCAAATTTAACTTCGGATGGTCAGAATTTACACTAAGATGGCTTGGATTCATTGGAGGTCTAATTGTACGTGTTTACACACAACAAGCGAAGCTAAAAAACTAAAGAAGCGACACCTAACGGGCGGCAAGGGGAGGTAATGGGCAAGAGTTATTGCCCTTTGTCTATATGACATAGACAGGAAAGACGAATTTTCGTCTTTTGGTAGGGCTGGATTCGCGAGGTAGCAGGCTAATATCCCTAAAGTAATGTGATTGGGGAACGTATTCAAAGGAGAAACAGTCACTCATTTTACCTATAATTACCATTAATGAAATGTACACAAAAACAGTCAATCATTTTCCCATACTACTACCATTAATGAAATGTACACAAAAACAGTCACTCATTTTCCCTTCTATTACCAGTAATGAAATGTACACAAAAACAGTCACTCATTTTCCCTAATATTACCGTTAATGAAATGTACACAAAAACAGTCACTCATTTTCCCTACTATTACTGTTAATGGAATGTACACAAAAACAGTCACTCATTTTTCCTACTATTACCATTAATGAAATGTACACAAAAACAGTCACTCATTTTCCCATACTACTACCATTAATGAAATGTACACAAAAACAGTCACTCATTTTCCCTTCTATTACCAGTAATGAAATGTACACAAAAACAGTCACTCATTTTTCCTACTATTACCATTAATGAAATGTACACAAAAACAGTTACTCATTTCCCCATACTACTACCGTTAATGAAATGTACACAAAAACAGTTACTAATTTTCCCATACTACTACCATTAATGAAATGTACACAAAAACAGTCAGTCATTTTCCCTACTATTACCATTAATGAAATGTACACAAAAACAGTCACTCATTTTCCCATACTACTACCTTTAATGAAATGAACACAAAAACAGTCACTCATTTTCCCATACTACTACCATTAATGAAATGTACACAAAAACAGTCACTCATTTTCCCATACCACTACCATTAATGAAATGAACACAAAAACAGTCACTCATTTTCCCTACTATTACCATTAATGAAATGTACACAAAAACAGTCACCCATTTTCCCATACCACTACCATTAATAAAAAGAATGCACACAAAAACAGTCACTCATTTTCCTTACTATAACCGTTAATGAAATGGACACAAAAACAGTCACTCATTTTCCCACTTATTACCGTTAATGAAATGTACACAAAAACAGTCACTCATTTTCCCTACTATTACTGTTAATGGAATGTACACAAAAACAGTCACTCATTTTTCCTACTATTACCATTAATGAAATGTACACAAAAACAGTCACTCATTTTCTCATACTACTACCATTAATGAAATGTACACAAAAACAGTCACTCATTTTCCCTTCTATTACCAGTAATGAAATGTACACAAAAACAGTCACTCATTTTTCCTACTATTACCATTAATGAAATGTACACAAAAACAGTCACTCATTTTCCTACTATTACCATTAATGAAATGTACACAAAAATAGTCACTCATTTTCCCTACTATTACCATTAATGAAATGTATACAAAAACAGTCACTCATTTTCCCATACCACTACCATTAATGAAATGAACACAAAAACAGTCACTCATTTTCCCTACTATTACTATTAATGAAATGTACACAAAAACAGTCAGTCATTTTCCCTACTATTACCATTAATGAAATGTACACAAAAACAGTCACTCATTTCCCCATATTACTACCGTTAATGAAATGTACACAAAAGCAGTCACTCATTTCCCCATACTACTACCATTAATGAAATGAACACAAAAACAGTCACTCATTTCCCCATACTACTACCGTTAATGAAATGTACACAAAAACAGTCACTCATTTCCCCAAACTACTACCGTTAATGAAATGTACACAAAAGCAGTCACTCATTTTCCCTACTATTACTGTTAATGAAATGTACACAAAAACAGTCACCCATTTTTCCTACTACTACCATTAATGAAATGTACACAAAAATAGTCACTCATTTTCCCTACTATTACTGCTCATGAAATGTACACAAAAACAGTCACTCATTTTTCCCACTATTACCATTAATGAAATGTACAAAAAAATAGTCACTCATTTTCCCTACTATAACTGCTCATGTAATGTCCACAAAAACAGTCACTCATTTTTCCTACTATTACCATTAATGAAATGTACACAAAAATAGTCACTCATTTTCCCTACTATTACTGCTCATGAAATGTACACAAAAATAGTCACTCATTTCCCCATACTACTACCGTTAATGAAATGTACACAAAAAGTCACTCATGTTTCCTACTATTACTGTTAATGAAATGTACACAAAAATAGTCACTCATTTTCCCTACTATTACTGCTCATGAAATGTACACAAAAATAGTCACTCATTTCCCCATACTACTACCGTAAATGAAATGTACACAAAAAGTCACTCATGTTTCCTACTAATACTGTTAATGAAATGTACACAAAAACAGTCACTCATTTTTCCTACTATTATCATTAATGAAATGTACACAAAAACAGTCACTCATTTCCCCATATTACTACCGTTAATGAAATGTACACAAAAACAGTCACTCATTTCCCCATATTACTACCGTTCATGAAATGTACACAAAAACAGTCACTTATTTCCCCATACTACTACCGTTAATGAAATGTACACCAAAGCAGTCACTCATTTTCCCTACTATTACTGTTAATGAAATGTACACAAAAACAGTCACTCATTTTTCCTACTATTACCATTAATGAAATGTACACAAAAACAGTCACTCATTTTCCCATACCACTACCATTAATGAAATGAACACAAAAACAGTCACTCATTTTCCCTACTATTACCATTAATGAAATGTACACAAAAACAGTCACACATTTCCCCATATTACTACCGTTAATGAAATGTAAACAAAAACAATCGCTCATTTCCCCATATTACTACCGTTAGTGAAATGTACACAAAAACAGTCACTCATTTTCCCTACTATTACTGTTAATGAAATGTACACAAAAACAGTCAGTCATTTTCCCTACTATTACCATTAATGAAATGTACACAAAAACAGTCACTCATTTTCCCATACTACTACCATTAATGAAATGAACACAAAAACAGTCACTCATTTTCCCTACTATTACCATTAATGAAATGTACACAAAAACAGTCACTCATTTTCCCATACTACTACCATTAATGAAATGAACACAAAAACAGTCACTCATTTTCCCTACTATTACCATTAATGAAATGTACACAAAAACAGTCACTCATTTTCCCATACCACTACCATTAATGAAATGAACACAAAAACAGTCACTCATTTTTCCTACTATTACTGTTAATGAAATGTACAAAAAACAGTCACTCATTTTTCCTACTATTACTGTTAATGAAATGTACACAAAAGCAGTCACTCATTTTTCCTACTATTATCATTAATGAAATGTACAAAAAAATAGTCACTCATTTTCCCTACTATAACTGCTCATGTAATGTCCACAAAAACAGTCACTCATTTTTCCTACTATTACCATTAATGAAATGTACACAAAAATAGTCACTCATTTTCCCTACTATTACTGCTCATGAAATGTACACAAAAATAGTCACTCATTTCCCCATACTACTACCGTTAATGAAATGTACACAAAAAGTCACTCATGTTTCCTACTATTACTGTTAATGAAATGTACACAAAAATAGTCACTCATTTTCCCTACTATTACTGCTCATGAAATGTACACAAAAATAGTCACTCATTTCCCCATACTACTACCGTAAATGAAATGTACACAAAAAGTCACTCATGTTTCCTACTAATACTGTTAATGAAATGTACACAAAAACAGTCACTCATTTTTCCTACTATTATCATTAATGAAATGTACACAAAAACAGTCACTCATTTCCCCATATTACTACCGTTAATGAAATGTACACAAAAACAGTCACTCATTTCCCCATATTACTACCGTTCATGAAATGTACACAAAAACAGTCACTTATTTCCCCATACTACTACCGTTAATGAAATGTACACCAAAGCAGTCACTCATTTTCCCTACTATTACTGTTAATGAAATGTACACAAAAACAGTCACTCATTTTTCCTACTATTACCATTAATGAAATGTACACAAAAACAGTCACTCATTTTCCCATACCACTACCATTAATGAAATGAACACAAAAACAGTCACTCATTTTCCCTACTATTACCATTAATGAAATGTACACAAAAACAGTCACACATTTCCCCATATTACTACCGTTAATGAAATGTAAACAAAAACAATCGCTCATTTCCCCATATTACTACCGTTAGTGAAATGTACACAAAAACAGTCACTCATTTTCCCTACTATTACTGTTAATGAAATGTACACAAAAACAGTCAGTCATTTTCCCTACTATTACCATTAATGAAATGTACACAAAAACAGTCACTCATTTTCCCATACTACTACCATTAATGAAATGAACACAAAAACAGTCACCCATTTTCCCTACTATTACCATTAATGAAATGTACACAAAAACAGTCACTCATTTTCCCATACTACTACCATTAATGAAATGAACACAAAAACAGTCACTCATTTTCCCTACTATTACCATTAATGAAATGTACACAAAAACAGTCACTCATTTTCCCATACCACTACCATTAATGAAATGAACACAAAAACAGTCACTCATTTTTCCTACTATTACTGTTAATGAAATGTACAAAAAACAGTCACTCATTTTTCCTACTATTACTGTTAATGAAATGTACACAAAAGCAGTCACTCATTTTTCCTACTATTATCATTAATGAAATGTACACAAAAACAGTCACTTATTTTCCCTACTATTACCGTTAATGAAATGTACACAAAAACAGTCACTCATTTTTCCTACTACTACCATTAATGAAATGTACACAAAATCAGTCACTCATTTTCCCATACTACTAACATTAATGAAATGAACACAAAAACAGTCACTCATTTTCCCTACTACTACCATTAATGAAATGTACACAAAAATAGTCACTCATTTTCCCTACTATTACTGTTAATGAAATGTACAAAAAAACAGTCACTCATTTTTCCTACTATTACTGTTAATGAAATGTACACAAAAGCAGTCACTCATTTTTCCTACTATTATCATTAATGAAATGTACACAAAAACAGTCACTTATTTTCCCTACTATTACTGTTAATGAAATGTACACAAAAACAGTCACTCATTTCCCCATATTACTACCGTTAATGAAATGTACACGAAAACTGTCACTCATTTCCCCATATTACTACCGTTAATGAAATGTACACAAAAACAGTCACTCATTTCCCCAAACTACTACCGTTAATGAAATGTACACAAAAGCAGTCACTCATTTTCCCTACTATTACTGTTAATGAAATGTACACAAAAACAGTCACTCATTTTTCCTACTACTACCATTAATGAAATGTACACAAAACCAGTCACTCATTTTCCCATACTACTACCATTAATGAAATGAACACAAAAACAGTCACTCATTTTCCCTACTAATACCATTAATGAAATGTACACAAAAATAGTAACTCATTTTCCCTACTATTACTGCTCATGAAATGTACACAAAAATAGTCACTCATTTCCCCATACTACTACCGTTAATGAAATGTACACAAAAAGTCACTCATGTTTCCTACTATTACTGTTAATGAAATGTACACAAAAATAGTCACTTATTTTCCCTACTATTACTGCTCATGAAAAGTACACAAAAATAGTAACTCATTTCCCCATACTACTACCGTTAATGAAATGAACACAAAAAGTCACTCATGTTTCCTACTATTACTGTTAATGAAATGTACAAAAAAACAGTCACTCATTTTTCCTACTATTACCATTAATGAAATGTACACAAAAACAGTCACCCATTTTCCCATACCACTACCATTAATGAAATGAACACAAAAACAGTCACTCATTTTCCTTACTATAACCGTTAATGAAATGGACACAAAAACAGTCACTCATTTTCCCTACTATTACCGTTAATGAAATGTACACAAAAACAGTCACTCATTTTCCCTACTATTACTGTTAATGGAATGTACACAAAAACAGTCACTCATTTTTCCTACTATTACCATTAATGAAATGTACACAAAAACAGTCACTCATTTTCTCATACTACTACCATTAATGAAATGTACACAAAAACAGTCACTCATTTTCCCTTCTATTACCAGTAATGAAATGTACACAAAAACAGTCACTCATCTTTCCTACTATTACCATTAATGAAATGTACACAAAAACAGTTACTCATTTCCCCATACTACTACCGTTAATGAAATGTACACAAAAACAGTCACTCATTTTCCCATACTACTACCATTAATGAAATGAACACAAAAATAGTCACTCATTTTCCTACTATTACCATTAATGAAATGTACACAAAAATAGTCACTCATTTTCCCTACTATTACCATTAATGAAATGTATACAAAAACAGTCACTCATTTTCCCATACCACTACCATTAATGAAATGAACACAAAAACAGTCACTCATTTTCCCTACTATTACCATTAATGAAATGTACACAAAAACAGTCAGTCATTTTCCCTACTATTACCATTAATGAAATGTACACAAAAACAGTCACTCATTTCCCCATATTACTACCGTTAATGAAATGTACACAAAAGCAGTCACTCATTTCCCCATACTACTACCATTAATGAAATGAACACAAAAACAGTCACTCATTTCCCCATACTACTACCGTTAATGAAATGTACACAAAAACAGTCACTCATTTCCCCAAACTACTACCGTTAATGAAATGTACACAAAAGCAGTCACTCATTTTCCCTACTATTACTGTTAATGAAATGTACACAAAAACAGTCACCCATTTTTCCTACTACTACCATTAATGAAATGTACACAAAAATAGTCACTCATTTTCCCTACAATTACTGCTCATGAAATGTACACAAAAACAGTCACTCATTTTTCCCACTATTACCATTAATGAAATGTACAAAAAAATAGTCACTCATTTTCCCTACTATAACTGCTCATGAAATGTCCACAAAAACAGTCACTCATTTTTCCTACTATTACCATTAATGAAATGTACACAAAAATAGTCACTCATTTTCCCTACTATTACTGCTCATGAAATGTACACAAAAATAGTCACTCATTTCCCCATACTACTACCGTTAATGAAATGTACACAAAAAGTCACTCATGTTTCCTACTATTACTGTTAATGAAATGTACACAAAAATAGTCACTCATTTTCCCTACTATTACTGCTCATGAAATGTACACAAAAAGTCACTCATGTTTCCTACTAATACTGTTAATGAAATGTACACAAAAACAGTCACTCATTTTTCCTACTATTATCATTAATGAAATGTACACAAAAACAGTCACTCATTTCCCCATATTACTACCGTTAATGAAATGTACACAAAAACAGTCACTCATTTCCCCATATTACTACCGTTCATGAAATGTACACAAAAACAGTCACTTATTTCCCCATACTACTACCGTTAATGAAATGTACACCAAAGCAGTCACTCATTTTCCCTACTATTACTGTTAATGAAATGTACACAAAAACAGTCACTCATTTTTCCTACTATTACCATTAATGAAATGTACACAAAAACAGTCACTCATTTTCCCATACCACTACCATTAATGAAATGAACACAAAAACAGTCCTCATTTTCCCTACTATTACCATTAATGAAATGTACACAAAAACAGTCACTCATTTCCCCATATTACTACCGTTAATGAAATGTAAACAAAAACAGTCGCTCATTTCCCCATATTACTACCGTTAGTGAAATGTACACAAAAACAGTCACTCATTTTCCCTACTATTACCATTAATGAAATGTACACAAAAACAGTCACTCATTTTCCCATACTACTACCATTAATGAAATGAACACAAAAACAGTCACTCATTTTCCCTACTATTACCATTAATGAAATGTACACAAAAACAGTCACTCATTTTCCCATACTACTACCATTAATGAAATGAACACAAAAACAGTCACTCATTTTCCCTACTATTACCATTAATGAAATATACACAAAAACAGTCACTCATCTTCCCATACCACTACCATTAATGAAATGAACACAAAAACAGTCACTCATTTTTCCTACTATTACTGTTAATGAAATGTACAAAAAAACAGTCACTCATTTTTCCTACTATTACTGTTAATGAAATGTACACAAAAGCAGTCACTCATTTTTCCTACTATTATCATTAATGAAATGTACACAAAAACAGTCACTTATTTTCCCTACTATTACTGTTAATGAAATGTACACAAAAACAGTCACTCATTTTTCCTACTACTACCATTAATGAAATGTACACAAAATCAGTCACTCATTTTCCCATACTACTAACATTAATGAAATGAACACAAAAACAGTCACTCATTTTCCCTACTACTACCATTAATGAAATGTACACAAAAATAGTCACTCATTTTCCCTAATATTACTGTTAATGAAATGTACAAAAAAACAGTCACTCATTTTTCCTACTATTACTGTTAATGAAATGTACACAAAAGCAGTCACTCATTTTCCTACTATTATCATTAATGAAATGTACACAAAAACAGTCACTTATTTTCCCTACTATTACTGTTAATGAAATGTACACAAAAACAGTCACTCATTTCCCCATATTACTACCGTTAATGAAATGTACACGAAAACTGTCACTCATTTCCCCATATTACTACCGTTAATGAAATGTACACAAAAACAGTCACTCATTTCCCCAAACTACTACCGTTAATGAAATGTACACAAAAGCAGTCACTCATTTTCCCTACTATTACTGTTAATGAAATGTACACAAAAACAGTCACTCATTTTTCCTACTACTACCATTAATGAAATGTACACAAAACCAGTCACTCATTTTCCCATACTACTACCATTAATGAAATGAACACAAAAACAGTCACTCATTTTCCCTACTAATACCATTAATGAAATGTACACAAAAATAGTAACTCATTTTCCCTACTATTACTGCTCATGAAATGTACACAAAAATAGTCACTCATTTCCCCATACTACTACCGTTAATGAAATGTACACAAAAAGTCACTCATGTTTCCTACTATTACTGTTAATGAAATGTACACAAAAATAGTCACTTATTTTCCCTACTATTAATGCTCATGAAAAGTACACAAAAATAGTCACTCATTTCCCCATACTACTACCGTTAATGAAATGAACACAAAAAGTCACTCATGTTTCCTACTATTACTGTTAATGAAATGTACAAAAAAACAGTCACTCATTTTTCCTACTATTATCATTAATGAAATGTACACAAAAACAGTCACTCATTTCCCCATATTACTACCGTTAATGAAATGTACACAAAAACAGTCACTCATTTCCCCATATTACTACCGTTAATGAAATGTACACAAAAACAGTCACTCATTTCCCGATACTACTACCGTTAATGAAATGTACACAAAAGCAGTCACTCATTTTCCCTACTATTACTGTTAATGAAATGTACACAAAAACAGTCACTCATTTTTCCCACTACTACCATTAATGAAATGTACACAAAATCAGTCACTCATTTTCCCATACTACTACCATTAATGAAATGAACACAAAAACAGTCACTCATTTTCCCTACTATTACCATTAATGAAATGTACACAAAAAAGTCACTCATTTCCCCATATTACTACCGTTAATGAAATGTACACAAAAACAGTCACTCATTTCCCAATATTACTACCGTTAATGAAATGTATACAAAAACAGTCACTCATTTTCCCTACTATTACTGTTAATGAAATGTACACAAAAACAGTCACTCATTTTCCCATACTACTACCATTAATGAAATGTACACAAAAACAGTCACTCATTTTCCCTTCTATTACCAGTAATGAAATGTACACAAAAACAGTCACTCATTTTTCCTACTATTACCATTAATGAAATGTACACAAAAACAGTTACTCATTTCCCCATACTACTACCATTAATGAAATGAACACAAAAACAGTCACTCATTTTCCTACTATTACCATTAATGAAATGTACACAAAAACAGTCAGTCATTTTCCCTACTCTTACCATTAATGAAATGTACACAGAAGCAGTCACTCAATTCCCCTACTATTACCATTAATGAAATGTACACAAAAACAGTCAGTCATTTTCCCTACTCTTACCATTAATGAAATGTACACAAAAACAGTCACTCATTTTCCCATACTACTACCATTAATGAAATGAACACAAAAACAGTCACTCATTTTCACTACTATTACCATTAATGAAATGTACACAAAAATAGTCACTCATTTCCCCATACTACTACCGTTAATGAAATGTACACAAAAGGTCACTCATTTTTCCTACTATTACTGTTAATGAAATGTACACAAAAATAGTCACTCATTTTCCCTACTACTACAGTTAATGAAATGTACACAAAAACAGTCACTCATTTTTCCTACTATTACTGTTAATGAAATGAACACAAAAGCAGTCACTCATTTTTCCTACTATTATCATTAATGAAATGTACACAAAAACAGTCACTTATTTTACCTACTATTACTGTTAATGAAATGTACACAAAAACAGTCACTCATTTCCCCATATTACTACCGTTAATGAAATGTACACAAAAACTGTCACTAATTTCCCCATATTACTACCGTTAATGAAATGTACCCAAAAACAGTCACTCATTTCCCCAAACTACTACCGTTAATGAAATGTACACAAAAGCAGTAACTCATTTTCCCTACTATTACTGTTAATGAAATGTACACAAAAACAGTCACTTATTTTTCCTACTACTACCATTAATAAAATGTACACAAAAATAGTCACTCATTTTCCCTACTATTACTGCTCATGAAATGTACACAAAAACAGTCACTCATTTTTCCTACTATTACCATTAATGAAATGTACACAAAAATAGTCACTCATTTTCCCTACTATTACTGCTCATGAAATGTACACAAAAACAGTCACTCATTTTCCCATACTACTACCATTAAGGAAAGGTACACAAAAACAGTCAGTCATTTTCCCTACTATTACCATTAATGAAATGTACACAAAAACAGTCACTCATTTTCCCATACTACTACCATTAATGAAATGAACACAAAAACAGTCACTCATTTTCCCTACTATTACCATTAATGAAATGTACACAAAAACAGTCACTCATTTTCCCATGCCACTACCATTAATGAAATAAACACAAAAACAGTCACTCATTTTCCCTACTATTACCATTAATGAAATGTACACAAAAACAGTCACTCATTTTCCCATACCACTACCATTAATGAAATGAACACAAAAACAGTCACTCATTTCCTTACTATAACCGTTAATGAAATGGACACAAAAACAGTCACTCATTTTCCCTACTATTACTGTTAATGGAATGTACACAAAAACAGTCACTCATTTTCCCATACTACTACCATTAATGAAATGTACACAAAAACAGTCACTCATTTTCCCTTCTATTACCAGTAATGAAATGTACACAAAAACAGTCACTCATTTTTCCTACTATTACCATTAATGAAATGTACACAAAAACAGTTACTCATTTCCCCATACTACTACCGTTAATGAAATGTACACAAAAACAGTCACTCCTTTTCCCATACTACTACCATTAATGAAATGAACACAAAAACAGTCACTCATTTTCCTACTATTACCATTTATGAAATGTACACAAAAACAGTCAGTCATTTTCCCTACTCTTACCATTAATGAAATGTACACAAAAACAGTCACTCATTTTCCCATACTACTACCATTAATGAAATGAACACAAAAACAGTCACTCATTTTCCCTACTATTACCATTAATGAAATGTACACAAAAACAGTCACTCATTTTCCCATACAACTACCATTAATGAAATGAACACAAAAACAGTCACTCATTTTCCCTACTATTACCATTAATGAAATGTACACAAAAACAGTCACTCATTTTCCTTACTATTACCATTAATGAAATGTACACAAAAACAGTCACTCATTTCCCAATATTACTACCGTTAATGAAATGTACACAAAAGCAGTCACTCATTTCCCCATACTACTACCATTAATGAAATGAACACAAAAACAGTCACTCATTTCCCCATACTACTACCGTTAATGAAATGTACACAAAAACAGTCACTCATTTCCCCAAACTACTACCGTTAATGAAATGTACACAAAAGCAGTCACTCATTTTCCCTACTATTACTGTTAATGAAATGTACACAAAAACAGTCACTCATTTTTCCTACTACTACCATTAATGAAATGTACACAAAATCAGTCACTCATTTTCCCATACTACTAACATTAATGAAATGAACACAAAAACAGTCACTCATTTTCCCATACTACTACCATTAATGAAATGTACACAAAAATAGTCACTCATTTTCCCTACTATTACTGCTCATGAAATGTACACAAAAATAGTCACTCATTTCCCCATACTACTACCGTTAATGAAATGTACACAAAAAGTCACTCATGTTTCCTACTATTACTGTTAATGAAATGTACACAAAAATAGTCACTCATTTTTCTTACTATTATCATTAATGAAATGTACACAAAAAAAGTCACTCATTTCCCCATATTACTACCGTTAATGAAATGTACACAAAAACAGTCACTCATTTCCCCATATTACTACCGTTAATGAAATGTACACAAAAGCAGTCACTCATTTTCCCTACTATTACTGTTAATGAAATGTACACAAAAACAGTCACTCATTTTTCCCACTACTACCATTAATGAAATGTACACAAAATCAGTCACTCATTTTCCCATACTACTACCATTAATGAAATGAACACAAAAACAGTCACTCATTTTCCCTTCTATTACCATTAATGAAATGGACACAAAAACAGTCATTTTCCCTACTATTACCATTAATAAAATGTACACAAAAACAGTCACTCATTTCCCCATATTACTACCGTTAATAAAATGTACACAAAAACAGTCACTCATTTTCCCATACTACTACCATTAATGAAATGTACACAAAAATAGTCACTCATTTTCCCTACTATTACTGCTCATGAAATGTACACAAAAATAGTCACTCATTTCCCCATACTACTACCGTTAATGAAATGTACACAAAAAGTCACTCATGTTTCCTACTATTACTGTTAATGAAATGTACACAAAAACAGTCACTCATTTTTCTTACTATTATCATTAATGAAATGTACACAAAAAAAGTCACTTATTTCCCCATATTACTACCGTTAATGAATTGTACACAAAAACTGTCACTCATTTCCCCATATTACTACCGTTAATGAAATGTACACAAAAACAGTCACTCATTTCCCCAAACTACTACCGTTAATGAAATGTACACAAAAGCAGTCACTCATTTTCCCTACTATTACTGTTAATGAAATGTACACAAAAACAGTCACTCATTTTTCCTACTACTACCATTAATGAAATGTACACAAAATCAGTCACTAATTTTCCCATACTACTAACATTAATGAAATGAACACAAAAACAGTCACTCATTTTCCCTACTACTACCATTAATGAAATGTACACAAAAATAGTCACTCATTTTCCCTACTATTACTGCTCATGAAATGTACACAAAAATAGTCACTCATTTCCCCATACTACTACCGTTAATGAAATGTACACAAAAAGTCACTCATTTTTCCTACAATTATCATTAATGAAATGTACACAAAAACAGTCACTCATTTCCCCATATTACTACCGTTAATGAAATGTACACAAAAACAGTCACTCATTTCCCCATATTACTACCGTTAATGAAATGTACACAAAAACAGTCACTCATTTCCCCATACTACTACCGTTAATGAAATGTACACAAAAGCAGTCACTCATTTTCCTTACTATTACTGTTAATGAATGTACACAAAAACAGTCACTCATTTTTCCCACTACTACCATTAATGAAATGTACACAAAATCAGTCACTCATTTTCCCATACTACTACCATTAATGAAATGAACACAAAAACAGTCACTCATTTTCCCTACTATTACCATTAATGAAATGTACATAAAAAACAGTCACTCATTTCCCCATATTACTACCGTTAATGAAATGTACACAAAAAATGTCACTCATTTCCCCATATTACTACCGTTAATGAAATGTACACAAAAACAGTCACTCATTTCCCCAAACTACTACCGTTAATGAAATGTACACAAAAGCAGTCACTCATTTTCCCTACTATTACTGCTCATGAAATGTACACAAAAACAGTCACTCATTTTTCCTACTATTACCATTAATGAAATGTACATAAAAATAGTCACTCATTTTCTCTAATATTACTGCTCATGAAATGTACACAAAAACAGTCACTCATTTTTCCTACTATTACCATTAATGAAATGTACACAAAAATAGTCACTCATTTTCCCTACTATTACTGCTCATGAAATGTACACAAAAATAGTCACTCATTTCCCCATACTACTACCGTTAATGAAAGGTACACAAAAAGTCACTCATGTTTCCTACTATTACTGTTAATGAAATGTACACAAAAATAGTCACTCATTTTCACTACTATTACTGCTCATGAAATGTACACAAAAATAGTCACTCATTTCCCCATACTACTACCGTTAATAAAATGTACACAAAAAGTCACTCATGTTTCCTACTATTACTGTTAATGAAATGTACACAAAAACAGTCACTCATTTTTCCTACTATTATCATTAATGAAATGTACACAAAAACAGTCACTCATTTCCCCATATTACTACCGTTACTGAAATGTACACAAAAACAGTCACTCATTTCCCCATATTACTACCGTTAATGAAATGTACACAAAAACAGTCACTCATTTCCCCATACAACTACCGTTAATGAAATGTACACAAAAGCAGTCACTCATTTTCCCTACTATTACTGTGAATGAAATGTACACAAAAACAGTCACTCATTTTTCCTACTACTACCATTAATGAAATGTACACAAAATCAGTCACTCATTTTCCCATACTACTAACATTAATGAAATGAACACAAAAACAGTCACTCATTTTCCCTACTACTACCATTAATGAAATGTACACAAAAATAGTCACTCATTTTCCCTACTATTACTGCTCATGAAATGTACACAAAAATAGTCACTCATTTCCCCATACTACTACCGTTAATGAAATGTACACAAAAAGTCACTCATTTTTCCTACTATTATCATTAATGAAATGTACACAAAAACAGTCACTCATTTCCCCATATTACTACCGTTAATGAAATGTACACAAAAACCGTCACTCATTTCCCCATATTACTACCGTTAATGAAATGTACACAAAAACAGTCACTCATTTCCCCATACTACTACCGTTAATGAAATGTACACAAAAGCAGTCACTCATTTTCCCTACTATTACTGTTAATGAAATGTACACAAAAACAGTCACTCATTTTTCCCACTACTACCATTAATGAAATGTACACAAAATCAGTCACTCATTTTCCCATACTACTAACATTAATGAAATGAACACAAAAACAGTCACTCATTTTCCCATACTACTACCATTAATGAAATGTACACAAAAATAGTCACTCATTTTCCCTACTATTACTGCTCATGAAATGTACACAAAAATAGTCACTCATTTCCCCATACTACTACCGTCAATGAAATGTACACAAAAAGTCACTCATGTTTCCTACTATTAATGTTAATGAAATGTACACAAAAACAGTCACTCATTTTTCTTACTATTATCATTAATGAAATGTACACAAAAAAGTCACTCATTTCCCCATATTACTACCGTTAATGAAATGTACACAAAAACAGTCACTCATTTCCCCATATTACTACCGTTAATGAAATGTACACAAAAACAGTCACTCATTTCGCCATACTACTACCGTTAATGAAATGTACACAAAAGCAGTCACTCATTTTCCCTACTATTACTGTTAATGAAATGTACACAAAAACAGTCACTCATTTTTCCCACTACTACCATTAATGAAATGTACACAAAATCAGTCACTCATTTTCCCATACTACTACCATTAATGAAATGAACACAAAAACAGTCACTCATTTTCCCTTCTATTACCATTAATGAAATGTACACAAAAACAGTCATTTTCCCTACTATTACCATTAATAAAATGTACACAAAAACAGTCACTCATTTCCCCATATTACTACCGTTAATGAAATGTACACAAAAACAGTCACTCATTTCCCCATATTACAACCGTTAATGAAATGTAAACAAAAACAGTCACTCATTTCCCCATACTACTACCGTTAATGAAATGTACACAAAAGAAGTCACTCATTTTCCCTACTATTACTGTTAAGGAAATGTACACAAAAACAGTCACTCATTTTTCCCACTACTACCATTAATGAAATGTACACAAAATCAGTCACTCATTTTCCCATACTACTACCATTAATGAAATGAACACAAAAACAGTCACTCATTTTCCCTACTATTACCGTTAATGAAATGTACATAAAAAACAGTCACTCATTTCCCCATATTACTACCGTTAATGAAATGTACACAAAAAATGTCACTCATTTCCCCATATTACTACCGTTAATGAAATGTACACAAAAACAGTCACTCATTTCCCCAAACTACTACCGTTAATGAAATGTACACAAAAGCAGTCACTCATTTTCCCTACTATTACTGCTCATGAAATGTACACAAAAACAGTCACTCATTTTTCCTACTATTACCATTAATGAAATGTACACAAAAATAGTCACTCATTTTCCCTACTATTACTGCTCATGAAATGTACACCAAAACAGTCACTCATTTTTCCTACTATTACCATTAATGAAATGTACACAAAAATAGTCACTCATTTTCCCTACTATTACTGCTCATGAAATGTACACAAAAATAGTCACTCATTTCCCCATACTACTACCGTTAATGAAATGTACACAAAAAGTCACTCATGTTTCCTACTATTACTGTTAATGAAATGTACACAAAAATAGTCACTCATTTTCACTACTATTACTGCTCATGAAATGTACACAAAAATAGTCACTCATTTTCCCCACTACTACCATTAATGAAATGTACACAAAATCAGTCACTCATTTTCCCATACTACTACCATTAATGAAATGAACACAAAAACAGTCACTCATTTTCCCTACTATTACCATTAATGAAATGTACATAAAAAACAGTCACTCATTTCCCCATATTACTACCGTTAATGAAATGTACACAAAAAATGTCACTCATTTCCCCATATTACTACCGTTAATGAAATGTACACAAAAACAGTCACTCATTTCCCCAAACTACTACCGTTAATGAAATGTACACAAAAGCAGTCACTCATTTTCCCTACTATTACTGTTAATGAAATGTACACAAAAACAGTCACTCATTTTTCCTACTACTACCATTAATGAAATGTACACAAAAATAGTCACTCATTTTCCCTACTATTACTGCTCATGAAATGTACACAAAAACAGTCACCCATTTTTCCTACTATTACCATTAATGAAATGTACACAAAAATAGTCACTCATTTTCCCTACTATTACTGCTCATGAAATGTACACAAAAACAGTCACTCATTTTTCCTACTATTACCAATAATGAAATGTACACAAAAATAGTCACTCATTTTCCCTACTATTAATGCTCATGAAATGTACACAAAAATAGTCACTCATTTCCCCATACTACTACCGTTAATGAAATGTACACAAAAAGTCACTCATGTTTCCTACTATTACTGTTAATGAAATGTACACAAAAACAGTCACTCATTTTTCCTACTATTATCATTAATGAAATGTACACAAAAACAGTCACTCATTTCCCCATATTACTACCGTTACTGAAATGTACACAAAAACAGTCACTCATTTCCCCATATTACTACCGTTAATGAAATGTACACAAAAACAGTCACTCATTTCCCCATACAACTACCGTTAATGAAATGTACACAAAAGCAGTCACTCATTTTCCCTACTATTACTGTTAATGAAATGTACACAAAAACAGTCACTCATTTTTCCTACTACTACCATTAATGAAATGTACACAAAAGCAGTCACTCATTTCCCCATACTACTACCATTAATGAAATGAACACAAAAACAGTCACTCATTTCCCCATACTTCTACCGTTAATGAAATGTACACAAAAACAGTCACTCATTTTCCCTACTATAACCGTTAATGAAATGTACACAAAAACAGTCACTCATTTTCCTTACTATTACTGTTAATGGAAATGTACACAAAAACAGTCACTCATTTTTCCTACTATTACCATTAATGAAATGTACACAAAAACAGTCACTCATTTTCCCATACTACTACCATGAATGAAATGTACACAAAAACAGTCATTCATTTTCCCTTCTATTACCAGTAATGAAATGAACACAAAAACAGTCAGTCATTTTTCCTACTATTACCATTAATGAAATGTACACAAAAACAGTCACTCATTTTCCCATACTACTACCATTAATGAAATGAACACAAAAACAGTCACTCATTTTCCCTACTATTACCATTAATGAAATGTACACAAAAACAGTCACTCATTTTCCCTACTATTACTGTTAATGGAATGTACACAAAAACAGTCACTCATTTTTCCTACTATTACCATTAATGAAATGTACACAAAAACAGTCAATCATTTTCCCATACTACTGCCATTAATGAAATGTACACAAAAACAGTCACTCATTTTCCCTTCTATTAAAAGTAATGAAATGTACACAAAAACAGTCACTCATTTTCCCTACTATTACCGTTAATGAAATGTACACAAAAACAGTCACTCATTTTCCCTACTATTACTGTTAATGGAATGTACACAAAAACAGTCACTCATTTTCCCTACTATTACCATTAATGAAATGTACACAAAAACAGTCACTCATTTTCCCATACCACTACCATTAATGAAATGAACACAAAAACAGTCACTCATTTTCCCTACTATTACCATTAATGAAATGTACACAAAAACAGTCAGTCATTTTCCCTACTATTACCATTAATGAAATGTACACAAAAACAGTTACTCATTTCCCCATACTACTACCGTTAATGAAATGTACACAAAAACAGTCACTCATTTTCCCATACTACTACCATTAATGAAATGAACACAAAAACAGTCACTCATTTTCCCTACTATTACCATTAATGAAATGTACACAAAAACAGTCACTCATTTTCCCATACCACTACCATTAATGAAATGAACACAAAAACAGTCACTCATTTTCCCTACTATTACCATTAATGAAATGTACACAAAAACAGTCAGTCATTTTCCCTACTATTACCATTAATGAAATGTACACAAAAACAGTCACTCATTTCCCCATATTACTACCGTTAATGAAATGTACACAAAAGCAGTCACTCATTTCCCAATACTACTACCATTAATGAAATGGACACAAAAACAGTCACTCATTTCCCCATACTACTACCATTAATGAAATGGACACAAAAACAGTCACTCATTTCCCCATACTACTACCGTTAATGAAATGTACACAAAAACAGTCACTCATTTTTCCTACTATTACCATTAATAAAATGTACACAAAAACAGTCACTCATTTTCCCATACTACTACCATTAATGAAATGTATACAAAAACAGTCACTCATTTTCCCTTCTATTACCAGTAATGAAATGTACACAAAAACAGTCAGTCATTTTTCCTACTATTACCATTAATGAAATGTACACAAAAACAGTTACTCATTTCCCCATACTACTACCGTTAATGAAATGTACACAAAAACAGTCACTCATTTTCCCATACTACTACCATTAATGAAATGAACACAAAAACAGTCACTCATTTTCCCTACTATTACTGTTAATGGAATGTACACAAAAACAGTCACTCATTTTTCCTACTATTACCATTAATGAAATGTACACAAAAACAGTCAATCATTTTCCCATACTACTACCATTAATGAAATGTACACAAAAATAGTCACTCATTTTCCCTTCTATTACCAGTAATGAAATGTACACAAAAACAGTCACTCATTTTCCCTACTATTACCGTTAATGAAATGTACACAAAACAGTCACTCATTTTCCCTTCTATTACTGTTACTGGAATGTACACAAAAACAGTCACTCATTTTTCCTACTATTACCATTAATGAAATGTACACAAAAACAGTCACTCATTTTCCCATACTACTACCATTAATGAAATGTACACAAAAACAGTCACTCATTTTCCCTTCTATTACCAGTAATGAAATGTACACAAAAACAGTCACTCATTTTTCCTACTATTACCATTAATGAAATGTACACAAAAGCAGTCACTCATTTTCCCTACTATTACTGTTAATGAAATGTACACAAAAACAGTCACTCATTTTTCCCACTACTACCATTAATGAAATGTACACAAAATCAGTCACTCATTTTCCCATACTACTACCATTAATGAAATGAACACAAAAACAGTCACTCATTTTCCCTTCTATTACCATTAATGAAATGGACACAAAAACAGTCATTTTCCCTACTATTACCATTAATAAAATGTACACAAAAACAGTCACTCATTTCCCCATATTACTACCGTTAATGAAATGTACACAAAAACAGTCACTCATTTTCCCATACTACTACCATTAATGAAATGTACACAAAAATAGTCACTCATTTTCCCTACTATTACTGCTCATGAAATGTACACAAAAATAGTCACTCATTTCCCCATACTACTACCGTTAATGAAATGTACACAAAAAGTCACTCATGTTTCCTACTATTAGTGTTAATGAAATGTACACAAAAACAGTCACTCATTTTTCTTACTATTATCATTAATGAAATGTACACAAAAAAAGTCACTTATTTCCCCATATTACTACCGTTAATGAATTGTACACAAAAACTGTCACTCATTTCCCCATATTACTACCGTTAATGAAATGTACACAAAAACAGTCACTCATTTCCCCAAACTACTACCGTTAATGAAATGTACACAAAAGCAGTCACTCATTTTCCCTACTATTACTGTTAATGAAATGTACACAAAAACAGTCACTCATTTTTCCTACTACTACCATTAATGAAATGTACACAAAATCAGTCACTAATTTTCCCATACTACTAACATTAATGAAATGAACACAAAAACAGTCACTCATTTTCCCTACTACTACCATTAATGAAATGTACACAAAAATAGTCACTCATTTTCCCTACTATTACTGCTCATGAAATGTACACAAAAATAGTCACTCATTTCCCCATACTACTACCGTTAATGAAATGTACACAAAAAGTCACTCATTTTTCCTACAATTATCATTAATGAAATGTACACAAAAACAGTCACTCATTTCCCCATATTACTACCGTTAATGAAATGTACACAAAAACAGTCACTCATTTCCCCATATTACTACCGTTAATGAAATGTACACAAAAACAGTCACTCATTTCCCCATACTACTACCGTTAATGAAATGTACACAAAAGCAGTCACTCATTTTCCCTACTATTACTGTTAATGAATGTACACAAAAACAGTCACTCATTTTTCCCACTACTACCATTAATGAAATGTACACAAAATCAGTCACTCATTTTCCCATACTACTACCATTAATGAAATGAACACAAAAACAGTCACTCATTTTCCCTACTATTACCATTAATGAAATGTACATAAAAAACAGTCACTCATTTCCCCATATTACTACCGTTAATGAAATGTACACAAAAAATGTCACTCATTTCCCCATATTACTACCGTTAATGAAATGTACACAAAAACAGTCACTCATTTCCCCAAACTACTACCGTTAATGAAATGTACACAAAAGCAGTCACTCATTTTCCCTACTATTACTGCTCATGAAATGTACACAAAAACAGTCACTCATTTTTCCTACTATTACCATTAATGAAATGTACATAAAAATAGTCACTCATTTTCTCTAATATTACTGCTCATGAAATGTACACAAAAACAGTCACTCATTTTTCCTACTATTACCATTAATGAAATGTACACAAAAATAGTCACTCATTTTCCCTACTATTACTGCTCATGAAATGTACACAAAAATAGTCACTCATTTCCCCATACTACTACCGTTAATGAAAGGTACACAAAAAGTCACTCATGTTTCCTACTATTACTGTTAATGAAATGTACACAAAAATAGTCACTCATTTTCACTACTATTACTGCTCATGAAATGTACACAAAAATAGTCACTCATTTCCCCATACTACTACCGTTAATAAAATGTACACAAAAAGTCACTCATGTTTCCTACTATTACTGTTAATGAAATGTACACAAAAACAGTCACTCATTTTTCCTACTATTATCATTAATGAAATGTACACAAAAACAGTCACTCATTTCCCCATATTACTACCGTTACTGAAATGTACACAAAAACAGTCACTCATTTCCCCATATTACTACCGTTAATGAAATGTACACAAAAACAGTCACTCATTTCCCCATACAACTACCGTTAATGAAATGTACACAAAAGCAGTCACTCATTTTCCCTACTATTACTGTGAATGAAATGTACACAAAAACAGTCACTCATTTTTCCTACTACTACCATTAATGAAATGTACACAAAATCAGTCACTCATTTTCCCATACTACTAACATTAATGAAATGAACACAAAAACAGTCACTCATTTTCCCTACTACTACCATTAATGAAATGTACACAAAAATAGTCACTCATTTTCCCTACTATTACTGCTCATGAAATGTACACAAAAATAGTCACTCATTTCCCCATACTACTACCGTTAATGAAATGTACACAAAAAGTCACTCATTTTTCCTACTATTATCATTAATGAAATGTACACAAAAACAGTCACTCATTTCCCCATATTACTACCGTTAATGAAATGTACACAAAAACCGTCACTCATTTCCCCATATTACTACCGTTAATGAAATGTACACAAAAACAGTCACTCATTTCCCCATACTACTACCGTTAATGAAATGTACACAAAAGCAGTCACTCATTTTCCCTACTATTACTGTTAATGAAATGTACACAAAAACAGTCACTCATTTTTCCCACTACTACCATTAATGAAATGTACACAAAATCAGTCACTCATTTTCCCATACTACTAACATTAATGAAATGAACACAAAAACAGTCACTCATTTTCCCATACTACTACCATTAATGAAATGTACACAAAAATAGTCACTCATTTTCCCTACTATTACTGCTCATGAAATGTACACAAAAATAGTCACTCATTTCCCCATACTACTACCGTCAATGAAATGTACACAAAAAGTCACTCATGTTTCCTACTATTAATGTTAATGAAATGTACACAAAAACAGTCACTCATTTTTCTTACTATTATCATTAATGAAATGTACACAAAAAAGTCACTCATTTCCCAATATTACTACCGTTAATGAAATGTACACAAAAACAGTCACTCATTTCCCCATATTACTACCGTTAATGAAATGTACACAAAAACAGTCACTCATTTCCCCATACTACTACCGTTAATGAAATGTACACAAAAGCAGTCACTCATTTTCCCTACTATTACTGTTAATGAAATGTACACAAAAACAGTCACTCATTTTTCCCACTACTACCATTAATGAAATGTACACAAAATCAGTCACTCATTTTCCCATACTACTACCATTAATGAAATGAACACAAAAACAGTCACTCATTTTCCCTTCTATTACCATTAATGAAATGTACACAAAAACAGTCATTTTCCCTACTATTACCATTAATAAAATGTACACAAAAACAGTCACTCATTTCCCCATATTACTACCGTTAATGAAATGTACACAAAAACAGTCACTCATTTCCCCATATTACAACCGTTAATGAAATGTAAACAAAAACAGTCACTCATTTCCCCATACTACTACCGTTAATGAAATGTACACAAAAGAAGTCACTCATTTTCCCTACTATTACTGTTAAGGAAATGTACACAAAAACAGTCACTCATTTTTCCCACTACTACCATTAATGAAATGTACACAAAATCAGTCACTCATTTTCCCATACTACTACCATTAATGAAATGAACACAAAAACAGTCACTCATTTTCCCTACTATTACCGTTAATGAAATGTACATAAAAAACAGTCACTCATTTCCCCATATTACTACCGTTAATGAAATGTACACAAAAAATGTCACTCATTTCCCCATATTACTACCGTTAATGAAATGTACACAAAAACAGTCACTCATTTCCCCAAACTACTACCGTTAATGAAATGTACACAAAAGCAGTCACTCATTTTCCCTACTATTACTGCTCATGAAATGTACACAAAAACAGTCACTCATTTTTCCTACTATTACCATTAATGAAATGTACACAAAAATAGTCACTCATTTTCCCTACTATTACTGCTCATGAAATGTACACCAAAACAGTCACTCATTTTTCCTACTATTACCATTAATGAAATGTACACAAAAATAGTCACTCATTTTCCCTACTATTACTGCTCATGAAATGTACACAAAAATAGTCACTCATTTCCCCATACTACTACCGTTAATGAAATGTACACAAAAAGTCACTCATGTTTCCTACTATTACTGTTAATGAAATGTACACAAAAATAGTCACTCATTTTCACTACTATTACTGCTCATGAAATGTACACAAAAATAGTCACTCATTTTCCCCACTACTACCATTAATGAAATGTACACAAAATCAGTCACTCATTTTCCCATACTACTACCATTAATGAAATGAACACAAAAACAGTCACTCATTTTCCCTACTATTACCATTAATGAAATGTACATAAAAAACAGTCACTCATTTCCCCATATTACTACCGTTAATGAAATGTACACAAAAAATGTCACTCATTTCCCCATATTACTACCGTTAATGAAATGTACACAAAAACAGTCACTCATTTCCCCAAACTACTACCGTTAATGAAATGTACACAAAAGCAGTCACTCATTTTCCCTACTATTACTGTTAATGAAATGTACACAAAAACAGTCACTCATTTTTCCTACTACTACCATTAATGAAATGTACACAAAAATAGTCACTCATTTTCCCTACTATTACTGCTCATGAAATGTACACAAAAACAGTCACCCATTTTTCCTACTATTACCATTAATGAAATGTACACAAAAATAGTCACTCATTTTCCCTACTATTACTGCTCATGAAATGTACACAAAAACAGTCACTCATTTTTCCTACTATTACCAATAATGAAATGTACACAAAAATAGTCACTCATTTTCCCTACTATTAATGCTCATGAAATGTACACAAAAATAGTCACTCATTTCCCCATACTACTACCGTTAATGAAATGTACACAAAAAGTCACTCATGTTTCCTACTATTACTGTTAATGAAATGTACACAAAAACAGTCACTCATTTTTCCTACTATTATCATTAATGAAATGTACACAAAAACAGTCACTCATTTCCCCATATTACTACCGTTACTGAAATGTACACAAAAACAGTCACTCATTTCCCCATATTACTACCGTTAATGAAATGTACACAAAAACAGTCACTCATTTCCCCATACAACTACCGTTAATGAAATGTACACAAAAGCAGTCACTCATTTTCCCTACTATTACTGTTAATGAAATGTACACAAAAACAGTCACTCATTTTTCCTACTACTACCATTAATGAAATGTACACAAAAGCAGTCACTCATTTCCCCATACTACTACCATTAATGAAATGAACACAAAAACAGTCACTCATTTCCCCATACTTCTACCGTTAATGAAATGTACACAAAAACAGTCACTCATTTTCCCTACTATAACCGTTAATGAAATGTACACAAAAACAGTCACTCATTTTCCCTACTATTACTGTTAATGGAAATGTACACAAAAACAGTCACTCATTTTTCCTACTATTACCATTAATGAAATGTACACAAAAACAGTCACTCATTTTCCCATACTACTACCATGAATGAAATGTACACAAAAACAGTCATTCATTTTCCCTTCTATTACCAGTAATGAAATGAACACAAAAACAGTCAGTCATTTTTCCTACTATTACCATTAATGAAATGTACACAAAAACAGTCACTCATTTTCCCATACTACTACCATTAATGAAATGAACACAAAAACAGTCACTCATTTTCCCTACTATTACCATTAATGAAATGTACACAAAAACAGTCACTCATTTTCCCTACTATTACTGTTAATGGAATGTACACAAAAACAGTCACTCATTTTTCCTACTATTACCATTAATGGAATGTACACAAAAACAGTCACTCATTTTCCCTTCTATTAAAAGTAATGAAATGTACACAAAAACAGTCACTCATTTTCCCTACTATTACCGTTAATGAAATGTACACAAAAACAGTCACTCATTTTCCCTACTATTACTGTTAATGGAATGTACACAAAAACAGTCACTCATTTTCCCTACTATTACCATTAATGAAATGTACACAAAAACAGTCACTCATTTTCCCATACCACTACCATTAATGAAATGAACACAAAAACAGTCACTCATTTTCCCTACTATTACCATTAATGAAATGTACACAAAAACAGTCAGTCATTTTCCCTACTATTACCATTAATGAAATGTACACAAAAACAGTTACTCATTTCCCCATACTACTACCGTTAATGAAATGTACACAAAAACAGTCACTCATTTTCCCATACTACTACCATTAATGAAATGAACACAAAAACAGTCACTCATTTTCCCTACTATTACCATTAATGAAATGTACACAAAAACAGTCACTCATTTTCCCATACCACTACCATTAATGAAATGAACACAAAAACAGTCACTCATTTTCCCTACTATTACCATTAATGAAATGTACACAAAAACAGTCAGTCATTTTCCCTACTATTACCATTAATGAAATGTACACAAAAACAGTCACTCATTTCCCCATATTACTACCGTTAATGAAATGTACACAAAAGCAGTCACTCATTTCCCCATACTACTACCATTAATGAAATGGACACAAAAACAGTCACTCATTTCCCCATACTACTACCATTAATGAAATGGACACAAAAACAGTCACTCATTTCCCCATACTACTACCGTTAATGAAATGTACACAAAAACAGTCACTCATTTTTCCTACTATTACCATTAATAAAATGTACACAAAAACAGTCACTCATTTTCCCATACTACTACCATTAATGAAATGTATACAAAAACAGTCACTCATTTTCCCTTCTATTACCAGTAATGAAATGTACACAAAAACAGTCAGTCATTTTTCCTACTATTACCATTAATGAAATGTACACAAAAACAGTTACTCATTTCCCCATACTACTACCGTTAATGAAATGTACACAAAAACAGTCACTCATTTTCCCATACTACTACCATTAATGAAATGAACACAAAAACAGTCACTCATTTTCCCTACTATTACTGTTAATGGAATGTACACAAAAACAGTCACTCATTTTTCCTACTATTACCATTAATGAAATGTACACAAAAACAGTCAATCATTTTCCCATACTACTACCATTAATGAAATGTACACAAAAATAGTCACTCATTTTCCCTTCTATTACCAGTAATGAAATGTACACAAAAACAGTCACTCATTTTCCCTACTATTACCGTTAATGAAATGTACACAAAACAGTCACTCATTTTCCCTTCTATTACTGTTACTGGAATGTACACAAAAACAGTCACTCATTTTTCCTACTATTACCATTAATGAAATGTACACAAAAACAGTCACTCATTTTCCCATACTACTACCATTAATGAAATGTACACAAAAACAGTCACTCATTTTCCCTTCTATTACCAGTAATGAAATGTACACAAAAACAGTCACTCATTTTTCCTACTATTACCATTAATGAAATGTACACAAAAACAGTCCCTCATTTTTCCTACTACTACCACTAATGAAATGTACACAAAATCAGTCACTCATTTTCCCATACTACTAACATTAATGAAATGAATACAAAAACAGTCACTCATTTTCCCTACTACTACCATTAATGAAATGTACACAAAAATAGTCACTCATTTTCCCTACTATTACTGCTCATGAAATGTACAGAAAAATAGTCACTCATTTCCCCATACTACTACCGTTAATGAAATGTACACAAAAAGTCACTCATTTTTCCTACTATTATCATTAATGAAATGTACACAAAAACAGTCACTCATTTCCCCATATTACTACCGTTAATGAAATGTACACAAAAACAGTCACTCATTTCCCCATATTACTACCGTTAATGAAATGTAAACAAAAACAGTCACTCATTTCCCCATACTACTACCGTTAATGAAATGTACACAAAAGCAGTCACTCATTTTCCCTACTATTACTGTTAATGAAATGTACACAAAAACAGTCACTCATTTTTCCCACTACTACCATTAATGAAATGTACACAAAATCAGTCACTCATTTTCCCATACTACTACCATTAATGAAATGAACACAAAAACAGTCACTCATTTTCCCTACTATTACCGTTAATGAAATGTACATAAAAAACAGTCACTCATTTCCCCATATTACTACCGTTAATGAAATGTACACAAAAAATGTCACTCATTTCCCCATATTACTACCGTTAATGAAATGTACACAAAAACAGTCACTCATTTCCCCAAACTACTACCGTTAATGAAATGTACACAAAAGCAGTCACTCATTTTCCCTACTATTACTGCTCATGAAATGTACACAAAAACAGTCACTCATTTTTCCTACTATTACCATTAATGAAATGTACACAAAAATAGTCACTCATTTTCCCTACTATTACTGCTCATGAAATGTACACCAAAACAGTCACTCATTTTTCCTACTATTACCATTAATGAAATGTACACAAAAATAGTCACTCATTTTCCCTACTATTACTGCTCATGAAATGTACACAAAAATAGTCACTCATTTCCCCATACTACTACCGTTAATGAAATGTACACAAAAAGTCACTCATGTTTCCTACTATTACTGTTAATGAAATGTACACAAAAATAGTCACTCATTTTCACTACTATTACTGCTCATGAAATGTACACAAAAATAGTCACTCATTTTTCCCACTACTACCATTAATGAAATGTACACAAAATCAGTCACTCATTTTCCCATACTACTACCATTAATGAAATGAACACAAAAACAGTCACTCATTTTCCCTACTATTACCATTAATGAAATGTACATAAAAAACAGTCACTCATTTCCCCATATTACTACCGTTAATGAAATGTACACAAAAAATGTCACTCATTTCCCCATATTACTACCGTTAATGAAATGTACACAAAAACAGTCACTCATTTCCCCAAACTACTACCGTTAATGAAATGTACACAAAAGCAGTCACTCATTTTCCCTACTATTACTGTTAATGAAATGTACACAAAAACAGTCACTCATTTTTCCTACTACTACCATTAATGAAATGTACACAAAAATAGTCACTCATTTTCCCTACTATTACTGCTCATGAAATGTACACAAAAACAGTCACCCATTTTTCCTACTATTACAATTAATGAAATGTACACAAAAATAGTCACTCATTTTCCCTACTATTACTGCTCATGAAATGTACACAAAAACAGTCACTCATTTTTCCTACTATTACCATTAATGAAATGTACACAAAAATAGTCACTCATTTTCCCTACTATTACTGCTCATGAAATGTACACAAAAATAGTCACTCATTTCCCCATACTACTACCGTTAATGAAATGTACACAAAAAGTCACTCATGTTTACTACTATTACTGTTAATGAAATGTACACAAAAATAGTCACTCATTTTCACTACTATTACTGCTCATGAAATGTACACAAAAATAGTCACTCATTTCCCCATACTACTACCGTTAATAAAATGTACACAAAAAGTCACTCATGTTTCCTACTATTACTGTTAATGAAATGTACACAAAAACAGTCACTCATTTTTCCTACTATTATCATTAATGAAATGTACACAAAAACAGTCACTCATTTCCCCATATTACTACCGTTACTGAAATGTACACAAAAACAGTCACTCATTTCCCCATATTACTACCGTTAATGAAATGTACACAAAAACAGTCACTCATTTCCCCATACAACTACCGTTAATGAAATGTACACAAAAGCAGTCACTCATTTTCCCTACTATTACTGTTAATGAAATGTACACAAAAACAGTCACTCATTTTTCCTACTACTACCATTAATGAAATGTACACAAAAGCAGTCACTCATTTCCCCATACTACTACCATTAATGAAATGAACACAAAAACAGTCACTCATTTCCCCATACTTCTACCGTTAATGAAATGTACACCAAAACAGTCACTTATTTTCCCTACTATAACCGTTAATGAAATGTACACAAAAACAGTCACTCATTTTCCCTACTATTACTGTTAATGGAATGTACACAAAAACAGTCACTCATTTTTCCTACTATTACCATTAATGAAATGTACACAAAAACAGTCACTCATTTTCCCATACTACTACCATGAATGAAATGTACACAAAAACAGTCATTCATTTTCCCTTCTATTACCAGTAATGAAATGAACACAAAAACAGTCAGTCATTTTTCCTACTATTACCATTAATGAAATGTACACAAAAACAGTCACTCATTTTCCCATACTACTACCATTAATGAAATGAACACAAAAACAGTCACTCATTTTCCCTACTATTACCATTAATGAAATGTACACAAAAACAGTCACTCATTTTCCCTACTATTACTGTTAATGGAATGTACACAAAAACAGTCAATCATTTTCCCATACTACTGCCATTAATGAAATGTACACAAAAACAGTCACTCATTTTCCCTTCTATTAAAAGTAATGAAATGTACACAAAAACAGTCACTCATTTTCCCTACTATTACCGTTAATGAAATGTACACAAAAACAGTCACTCATTTTCCCTACTATTACTGTTAATGGAATGTACACAAAAACAGTCACTCATTTTCCCTACTATTACCATTAATGAAATGTACACAAAAACAGTCACTCATTTTCCCATACCACTACCATTAATGAAATGAACACAAAAACAGTCACTCATTTTCCCTACTATTACCATTAATGAAATGTACACAAAAACAGTCAGTCATTTTCCCTACTATTACCATTAATGAAATGTACACAAAAACAGTCACTCATTTCCCCATATTACTACCGTTAATGAAATGTACACAAAAGCAGTCACTCATTTCCCCATACTACTACCATTAATGAAATGGACACAAAAACAGTCACTCATTTCGCCATACTACTACCGTTAATGAAATGTACACAAAAACAGTCACGCATTTTCCCTACTATAACCGTTAATGAAATGTACACAAAAACAGTCACTCATTTTTCCTACTATTACCATTAATAAAATGTACACAAAAACAGTCACTCATTTTCCCATACTACTACCATTAATGAAATGTATACAAAAACAGTCACTCATTTTCCCTTCTATTACCAGTAATGAAATGTACACAAAAACAGTCAGTCATTTTTCCTACTATTACCATTAATGAAATGTACACAAAAACAGTTACTCATTTCCCCATACTACTACCGTTAATGAAATGTACACAAAAACAGTCACTCATTTTCCCATACTACTACCATTAATGAAATGAACACAAAAACAGTCACTCATTTTCCCTACTATTACTGTTAATGGAATGTACACAAAAACAGTCAGTCATTTTTCCTACTATTACCATTAATGAAATGTACACAAAAACAGTCAATCATTTTCCCATACTACTACCATTAATGAAATGTACACAAAAATAGTCACTCATTTTCCCTTCTATTACCAGTAATGAAATGTACACAAAAACAGTCACTCATTTTCCCTACTATTACGGTTAATGAAATGTACACAAAACAGTCACTCATTTTCCCTTCTATTACTGTTACTGGAATGTACACAAAAACAGTCACTCATTTTTCCTACTATTACCATTAATGAAATGTACACAAAAACAGTCACTCATTTTCCCATACTACTACCATTAATGAAATGTACACAAAAACAGTCACTCATTTTCCCTTCTATTACCAGTAATGAAATGTACACAAAAACAGTCACTCATTTTTCCTACTATTACCATTAATGAAATGTACACAAAAACAGTTACTCATTTCCCCATACTACTACCGTTAATGAAATGTACACAAAAACAGTCACTCATTTTCCCATACTACTACCATTAATGAAATGAACACAAAAACAGTCACTCATTTTCCTACTATTACCATTAATGAAATGTACACAAAAACAGTCAGTCATTTTCCCTACTATTACCATTAATGAAATGTACACAAAAACAGTCACTCATTTTCCCATACTACTACCATTAATGAAATGAACACAAAAACAGTCACTCATTTTCCCTACTATTACCATAAATGAAATGTACACAAAAACAGTCACTCATTTTCCCATACCACTACCATTAATGAAATGAACACAAAAACAGTCACTCATTTTCCCTACTATTACCATTAATGAAATGGACACAAAAACAGTCAGTCATTTTCCCTACTATTACCATTAATGAAATGTACACAAAAACAGTCACTCATATCCCCATATTACTACCGTTAATGAAATGTACACAAAAGCAGTCACTCATTTCCCCATACTATTGCCATTAATGAAATGAACACAAAAACAGTCACTCATTTCCCCATACTACTACCGTTAATGAAATGTACACAAAAACAGTCACTCATTTTCCCTACTATAACCGTTAATGAAATGTACACAAAAACAGTCACTCATTTTCCCTACTATTACCGTTAATGAAATGTACACAAAAACAGTCACTCATTTTCCCTACTATTACTGTTAATGGAATGTACACAAAAACACTCATTTTTCCTACTTTTACCATTAATGAAATGTACACAAAAACAGTCACTCATTTTCCCATACTACTACCATTAATGAAATGTACACAAAAACAGTCACTCATTTTCCCTACTATTACCGTTAATGAAATGTACACAAAAACAGTCAGTCATTTTCCCTACTATTACCATTAATGAAATGTACACAAAACAGTCACTCATTTCCCCATACTACTACCGTTAATGAAATGTACACAAAAACAGTCACTCATTTCCCTACTATTACCGTTAATGAAATGTACACAAAAACAGTCACTCATTTTCCCTACTATTACTGTTAATGAAATGTACACAAAAACAGTCACTCATTTTTCCTACTATTACCATTAATGAAATGTACACAAAAACAGTCACTCATTTTCCCATACTACTACCATTAATGAAATGTACACAAAAACAGTCAATCATTTTCCCTACTATTACCGTTAATGAAATGTACACAAAAACAGTCACTCATTTTCCCTACTATTGCTGTTAATGGAATGTACACAAAAACAGTCACTCAATTTTCCTACTATTGCCATTAATGAAATGTACACAAAAACAGACACTCATTTTTCCTACTATTACCATTAATGAAATGTACACAAAAATATTCACTAATTTTCTCTATTATTTCTCTTAATGAAATACAAAAACAGTCACTAATTTCCTTGCAATTTTAGTTAAAAGCACGATTTCTACTGTGCACTTGACAAATTTTGCAACATGCAAGGTATCACCAGCTAAATAACTAGGAAAGTTTATATCCTAAGTCTGGCTAAAAAAATCTAACCTTGTTTTGGCGAGACATCGTGCAAGTCTCCCATGGGTTATGGGCATGGAAATGAAGAACATTATTTTGACACTTACAGCAGGATTGAAGAACTTATTAAAAACGAATGCTGTTTATTTTCATTTGCATGTCAAGAAAGTGACAATTATTTACCCTTGTTCAGTTGTAATCAAACCAAACGGAAAGAGTAGTTCTACCCTCATTGAAGAATACACTAACATGGTATCAGAAAAAAAGTTTCTTACTCTGGGATTTGACAGTAAAATTCTGGGCTTTCTCATCATGCCATGATGTTTGATTGAGTGCAAATATTGATGGCATATCTGTTGTAACAAAAACAAGCTCTTTGCTAGATAGAATAAAAAACAACTGCGACAAATTCATAACAATGGAAATTTTATACTCAACATCATCAACATCTGTATGAAGTTATTTCAACTTACTTTCTTGACCACAGTTATAAACACGCTGTGACACATTGCCAAATCACAGAATTGCTATGTTGTCAGAAATGAGACCAAATAGTTTAGAAAATGTCACCATTCTAATTTACTGAGAAAGATTAGGTTATCCCAATCCTACCACTCTCAAAAGTCATTGATATTTATATGATCAGCCTATGAAAGTGAGCTAAATTTACACAACAGATGTTGTGCTGTGCTGAAGAGTGAGTTTAATCTTCTGAATTTCAATTCTTGAGAAAGCATAGCATATAATAAAAAAAACTTTTTTCTTTTCCTGCATAAACACAGGACATATATATATCATCTTGAGGTACCAAAAATGCTTGGCTACACATTAAAATAACATTCTCTTTGTTCCACATGATGGAATATTTCTGGTATTAAGATAGGAAACGTAAATACCCTCTACATAGTTACCCATATAGTACTGAAAACACTGATGACTTGGATTATTACAAGACAATACACATAATCAGAAGAAAAAACTTACTCAAGATACACTGCTATTCAATATCTTAGTTACTGTCTTAAACAGACTGCTATTTACTATCTTTCTTACCATCTTAAACAGGCTGCTATTTACTATCTTTCTTACCATCTTAAACAGGCTGCTATTTACTATCTTTCTTGCCATCTTAAACAGGCTGCTATTCAATAGTTTTGTAACCGTCTAAAACAAATTTCTCTAAAAACACACACTTTTGCTTGCTTTCCCAAAAGTATAATGTGTGATTATTTTTAATGTATACTACTTATCCTGATTTTACATTATTAGGACCATATCTTTCAACTAACAGAAAACCAGCCTACCTAATCAAAATCTGCCTTCTGAAAGAAAATAATTCAAAAGCATCTATTAATTATATATATATATATATATATATATATATATATATATATATATATATATATATATATATATATATATATATACACACACACACACACACACACACACACACACACACACACACACACACAGTATTCAGTACAGAATGTTTGAAATCATAAAGCTGCTATACCAACCTCAACCTTGCCTTCTGGATTTTGAAGATGCATTCTGGACAGTTGGACACACTCCATGTTTCCACTGGCTATCCATAAATAAATTTCATTCACACTACACTCCTGTCCATAGAGGATAAAATTACAATATAAACAGATAAGATTACAATATAAACATATTAAGATTTTATACAATATTTAAAATGTCTTCTTTTTTTTCTAGACACCTTGAATTTTGTTAAAGAAGATCTTTTCTTACTAAAGTAATACCAGTTTCATAAAAAAGGAGGTCGTTTCTTAACCCTTAAAGTGATGCATTGTTTTGCAGTACAAGGTCCCTCAGTGCTGAATTGTTTCAGGAGAGAAAAGAAGAAAACTCCACAGTCTTTAAATTACATGTATTTCATTAAATATACACAATTGATAGACAAACCCTATATGAAAAATAATGGCACGTGTCTATACTTTAGGATTAGCATCAAGACACATGTGTAGGTTTAACATATTTGCAGGTACAGGTGTAAATACAGGTAAAATGACAAGTTAAAATTGTATTTCATCAGTAATTTTGTTTGTTTTTGATGGAAAAGTTCAAATATATCTAAGAAATGTTATATTCTTTAGTAGTCCAACCATGCACATGTTATGTCTGTCACAATGTTATACATAAATTGTGAAAATCATAGGTAAAGGAAGGGTGACTCCATGAATGTCAGAGGTAAGTTTAAACCCTCCAGTCAGCAATTAATGTTCATGAAAAACTATCACCTGTTATTTATTATAATATCATCAAACCAAGGTCCATATCTGGTGATTAAACCTCAGCAAAGGCTTTATTTTTGTTCAATCATTGGGTTGATTTTGTGTGAAGAGTCACCTTAATTGTTCTCATTGTCTGACAGGTGTAAATTGCTTGGAATAGCTTGAAATCTATCCCATACTTATTTTTTTTTTGCTGAAGTATGCGGTTGATATCACATAATCAATAGCCCATTAGGAATTGAAAACAGACATATGTACCAAACTCATTGTATTAATCGATGCGAAAACGTTTTAGATGCTCAGATGCAACAGGCTGCCATTTCTTCATGCGACTTTTTTCCTTCAAGTCTGCCCCATGAACTCTCTGATCTGCATTACGATTTGTTTCATCTACTATCAGATGCAATAACTCATCATCTAAGAAAAAGTCTTCAATAGTCCGATGGTTCATTATTCACCATCTCAACATTTAATTTTGAATTACCAGTGAATGGGGGTTGACAGGTGCGCCATCTTTTCACGGCAACTGAGCATGTACATCTGACTCCAGTTCCACGTAAATTACTGGCTCAAAATCATTCATGTGTATTTCCATCAATACCTCGCTTGCTCCAATAATGTCATTTTTCTCAAATTATTCAAAATCACTATTAGCATCACTATCAGAAGCGAATATTTGTTGCAAGAAATCACCTTCGTATTCAGCGTCGGCCATTTTAGCTTTGCACAAGTACCATGTTTTTAAAAGCGAGCATTTGTAAAATTACATCGTTAATAATATAGTAAAGTACTGCAGTATGCTTGTTTCGGGCCTTTTTAAACCAATCAAATATAGTTTTATAGGCATTTATGGCAAGATGAAGTTATAGAATGCGATCATTGTTGCTCACCTCGAAAGCGTCTATAGTCGCTACACGCACTACGGGACCACATACAACAGCGCGACTCGAGTTGCGATACGCACTTTAAGGGTTAATAGAGTAATACCAATTTCATATAAAATGAGGTCGTTTCTTAATGGAGTAATACCAATTTCATAAAAAAAAGAGGTCGTTTCTTAATGGAGTAATACCAATTTCATAAAAAAGAGGTCGTTTCTTAATGGAGTAATACCAATTTCATAAAAAAGGGGATCTTTTCTTAATGGAGTAATACCAATTTCATAAAAAAAGAGGTTTCCTAATGGAGTAATACCAATTTCATAAAAAAGGGGATCTTTTCTTAATGGAGTAATACCAATTTCATAAAAAAAGAGGTTTCTTAATGGAGTAATACCAATTTCATAAAAAAGGGGATATTTTCTTAATGAAGTAATGTACATCAATGAAATTTACTGAATAGTGCATCACATACTTAAACAGGCAGGTGAAAGAATAAAGTGACCCTTTTGGTAGAAGAAATGACAGAACCCAGAAAACCGATAATAGGAAATCAATTGCTGTAGGTGGACAGTTCTGTATCTTTGTACATGCCAAAAAATTGTGCAATTAGACTTGGGTCTGTAGAGTACAAAGCAAGTTACAAATGCATCATCCAAGACTTGTAATATACATGCCTTAATTGCATACACAGGTATTATTCAGGACTCGTAACATATACATGCCTTTTAATTTCATACATGTGTATTATCCAGGACTTGTAACATACATGCCTTAATTGCATACACAAGCATTATTCAGGACTTACAACACACATACCTTTAATTTCATACATGTGCATTATCCAGGACTTTTGTAACACTCATGCCTCTTAATATTTCATACATGTGCATTATCCAGGACTTGTAACATACATGCCTTTAATTGCATACATATGTATTTTAATTGCATAGTACAAACATGCCTTTAACTGCATACTTCTGTATCAACCAGGACTTATACATACCTTTAATTGCAATCATATATGCTTTTATTTGCATAAATATATGTCCTTAATTGCATGTATACATGCCTTTAATTGCATACATACATACATACATACATACATACATACATACATACATACATGCATGCATGCATGCATGCATACATACATACACATACATACATATACATACATATATACATGCATAACTTTTGTTGCATATATACCAGTATTTAACATTGCATACATGCATTTAATTATAAGCATACATGCCATAATTGCACTTTATAAACCTTTAAGTACATACACATATTCCTTTAATTGCACTGAACAAGCCTTTAACTGTTTACACACATTCCTTTAATTGCAGATGTACATGTCTTTAATAGCATATACAGGCATTTAAATACATACACACCTTTAATTGCATACATACATGCTTATAATTGTAAAATAACATCGTTAATTGCATTGTACAAGCCTTAACTGTTTCCACACATAACTTTAATTGGTAATGTACATGCCTTTAAAAACATATATACAGGTATTTAATTACATACATGCCTTTAATTGCATATGTACATACCTTTAATTGCATACATCTATGCCTTTAATTGCAGATGTACATGCCTACATGCATTTAATTAAACACATGCCTTTAATTGCATATGTACATACCTTTAATTGCATACATACATGCTTTTAATAGCAGATGTACATGCCTTTAATAGCATATATATATATATATATATAGGAGTTAAATTACATAAACACATGTTTAATTGCATATATAGAGACATTTAATTACATACACAAATACATAACTGCATATATATACATTGAATTACATACACACATACTTTTAATAACATATATACAGGCATTGAATTACATACACATGTCTTTAATTGCATCTGCATGCATTTTAAGAATTTTTTGTTCTTACTGTTGAGTCAACACAATGTTATAAAAAAGTTAATGTGTTCCTGAAACTATGCTTGTGAGAACAAACCTGTACTGCAACACATTCAACTGTGCTCTCGGAAGAAACTCGTAAAACTCTTTTAATGCTCAGAACTTCTGGGGAACTTAACTGCTTCCAGATGTCATGAGACTGGAATGAAAAGATTTAGACATTAAATACTTTTCATTTATGAATGTCCAATGAGATCAGTGCTGAACCACATATTTTTTTACTATATCTGCTGGCCAATAAGTTGATTCTTTTTTACCATGAAGTCTGAGCTTCATATTATAATCCAAAATGACTTATATATAGATTATGTCATTCAAATTGTTTTATGTAATGTAATCTTTTGTATATAAAAAAATTAATATTTTTTTCCAAAGTACAAGAAATAATGTGTACAAAAAAATCATCACGTTGTGATCATGTATAACAAAACATATACTATATATGGGCAAATATTGCACGATTTCCATAGGAGACCATACCTGTCATCTCTCACGTAGGGAGAAAAAAAAACTCCAAATCTGTTTGGTCAATCTACACTTACCTCCCAATTTCATAATATCTCTTGATTTTTGCAGAGAACTTCCGATTAATACATTATGTCTTTCAATTCTCTTTAAAAAAAACAATCAAATACATACATCTTATGCAGTCCACAGAAGCAATGTTCTTTTTTATCACCTGTGAGTACTGTTGTGATGAAACATTTATCACACTATAAATAATTTTTTCTTCAGTAAATAGAATGTTAAGTTCATGCATGATTCACTTTATTTATTTTTAGCCCTACAGCAATTCTAAAATCAGAAAATAAACCAAAACAAAAATCAAACCATAATAATAAAATTGAGTATGAATCCCAAGAATGATCACTGTGAATGGTGTAGATATCTCCATTGCCACAAAAGAAACTTACCAGAGTGAACACCTGGTATTACTGTATCGTATATAAAAACATTAATCATCATTAAATTAAAGGAATTAAGAAAATATACAAGCTTATGTGCCCTAAAATACTTATTCAGACGAAAACATGTTATTGAGTAAACAATGTGAATGCCTTTCAAGATGAGAATAAGGAAAAACATGGAGATTGATATGTATAGACGCCAATCCTGAGTAGACCACTGGCTTCCTGAAAAGATGGTACTTGCATTCATACAAACCATAAGCTTTGGAGGTTTAACTTGCAGAGGTATACCCGATATGAGCCAAGTTATATCGCAAGTCTGCAGATGGTACTTCATATTAGTGCAGATGGGGAAAGATTGGTCCAGTGTCTCCAAATCATTTGAACTACATTCTTTTGCATACTAGGGCCCAGCAATGTGGAACGAATTGCCCAATGAAATTAGACACAAAGACACAGTGAATTTCAAGAGTGTTTTTAAAACTCACCTTTTTCGACTGCAAGAACTTAAAGACCTGATAATGTTTCCTACCTTAAATATTTCCAAACTTTTTTTCATGTTTTCTAATTTCATGCTGTTTTGTTTTTTTGTAGTCATATCATTATATATGTTGTAAAGTGCTTAGAGCTTCTAATGATTAGGCACTATACAAAAGTCCTCATTTTTATTAATATTATCTGTATTATTAGCAGGATTACAATAGCTGTGTACATGTTGTTTAAAGTCGCTTATATCAATGCAAACTAACCCTCAGTCTTTACGATATTACAATATTTTTCAAAACATTATTTCTGAAACTTCATTATTATATTTTGGAGATATTACTGTATTTTGGAGATATTGTGTAAGTTTATTCCAGTAGTGCCTATGATGAAAATCCAAGGAATGTACTTCATTCAATGCCAGTTGAAACCTTCACTGTTCATGCAGTGGCACCATTATGTAAATATACTCAAAGGCCTAGATTCAAGCATTGAAACAAACACTATTGTTGTTCATACTGGGATCACATTTCAATGAGCTAGATATTTACAGCTTAATGGCAAAAATAAAAACATCATTGCTGCTTTGAAAATAAAAAATTCTAGGACAATAATGCATAAAAAATTAATAACTAATTAGTCAAAAAGGTAGAGGCTAATTAATAAGTCAAAAGGTAGAGGTTCCTGTTACAGCAGCCTGTGAAAGCTGTCCAATCAAATTATATACAAATCTGAATAAGGCAGAAACAATAAGAAAACAGAAAATTAAATGAACTTATTGATATTTCAAACAAATTATTTTAACTTATGGCATTTCCATGTAACAATCATAAATGCCAGCTCCGAGAGAGGTATATGCATAATTTAGTATGATAGATGTTTGCCTAAATGAATGCATTCAGAACTTTCATTGAGCATACTGAGATGTCATTGGCTCATAAGCAGGTCATAACAGCTTCTGATTTCACTTGAGTTTTTCTATTTACTCAAATCAGGCCTCTGCTGTGGGCTAAAATCTCTTAACCCAAAGTAGAAAAGGCACATAATGAGACACTTGGAAGAGCTTTTGATCAATATATCGTCTATCACTATTCAAAAGATTGACTGTCTGTTGGAGGGGCTAGGCAGGTTTTAAATTAGCCAAAATTTGGCTGATCACTACAAAGTTGTTCTTCACACCCTTAGGTAGTAACCAAATTTTGGATAAATGTATGCTTAGCCAAAATCTGGCTAGTGTCTTTTAGTATAACCCCCATGTATGGTTGCAAAAGATCAAACTCTAGGTAACTATGATTAGCCAAACTTTGGCTAACTGCAATATTGTCCCTTTCCATAATGTACTGTATGACCTTTAGGCAGAAACCAAATTTGGCTAAGGATTCCTGTTGCCATGCTCAGTGAGGCTGGTGCACAGCTCATGTCTTTTTACCAAAATTTGGCTAATGTCAGCAACAGCTTTTAAAAACAGCTGCATGTATAGCTGTTAGAATTTAAAAGCTCTATATTTAACCATATTTGGCCATCCTCCTCAGTGTTTCATTCCATACTGTTCACTGGTCATAATCACCATGGACGGTTTCCAAAAAGAAATATAGTATACTATATTTTTATGATCACAAAAGTTTTGAAATATAAGCAAATGCAAAAATTCATTTTTGTTATTGTGATCACAGCTAAACTAGAGCAAAGTAAATGAAAGTGACACATTTCAAAACAATATTTTATATTACTTACTACTAATTGTTCTCTTGTAATGAAGACTGGCTGTTTGGACTATGTTGGTATATATTTGATAAATACATTGGAGGCAATCTACAAAAGCTCCATAACTGATTTCTTTCCCTTCATATAGTTCTTCCTATGTTCTGAATATACATACCCATTTGTTTGTACCCTCGTTCCAATTTAAAAAAAAAAAAAACAACTATAAATTAAATTAAAAAAATTTAGAACTTGAATGCATTCAGAACATTCAATGAGCATACTGAGATGTCTTGTATTTGTGGTTTGGCTCATAAGCAGGTAAAATGTCATGCACTTTTTAATATTTTTACCAATTCAGTTTTTGGGGTCAGCTTAAATGCTAATGATCTAAGTATATGCAAGTCGAAACAGTACGTTTTCTATAGGCACCACATGTACTAAAGTACAGCCCAAAAGTATTTGTGAAGTCACGTAATCTACCTGTATAAGTACCTAAGCATAATTAAATATGTAAAAAGAACTAAGTGTGGTAAAATTGTAATGGAAAAACTTTGTACACATAGTAAGAAAGAAGCTGTAAATATAGGACTATACTTTCATTGTTACCCCTCCAAACAGGTATTAACCTTGATTCAGGCTTTTGTAAGACCACTCTTGGCGAGAACATGCTTTTCAGCACAAGTGGACATAGTAACTGAGGTATTCACCAACCCCTATACTGACTGCAGCATATATGTCAGTTAACTCTTTTCAGCAAAAAGTTTATCTGGGATGGCTTGATTTGCGAGGTAGTAGTAGTTCTCTTAAGGTATTATGATTGGGATATGTATTCAAAGAAAAAGAAACGATGAACATGATTGTTTTAAACAATTATAATTTACTTGTTTTTATTTTTAACGAACAATATGACTTGGAATAAAATAAATAAAGAGCAGGATTCCAATTTTAATGTTGATATAACACAGCAACATTGAAATGCTATGAACAATAACTTATAAATAGTTTTAAGACACCAGTGCAACCTTGTTCCATGGTCATTTTTATTAAGTCTTGATACATAACTTCTACAAAGTCCAATCTTTTCATGAAGTAGGACTGCACTCATATCTAATTTTTAAGTTTGAAGTTGCAGCACTGAGCATATATTCTACAATTTTCAATATTATATCAACCATGTTTGATGATGGTTATTTTGCATGAAATAGAAATCTATAAAAACAAGATAATTGTAAAACAGTTTGATTAGTAAACTGCTAGGTAATAACATGTTAAAAAAGACCAAGACATTTTTTCCTAAATAAAATTTTCAAAGTCTACATTTCCTAGCTATGTGCAAGCTAAAAAATGAGTAAGTTCTTATTACAGCTTATGTCCAAACTAAAAAAATACTAAGTATTTTTTACTACTTCCACTGGTGCTAAGAAGCATGCTCTCACCAAGAGCGATCTTACAAAGCCAGAATAGAGGTTGATACATGTCATAAATATGTCATACATGTCATATATATATATATATATATATATATATATATATATATATATATATATATATATCAACACTTACCAACATGATATTTTTGCAAAAAGGTTAAAATTACTAATGCATGACAATATCAAACCATAGACAGGCCACTGATAATCATTAAATGCTGCTTAAATGCCTTATCTGTATTGACAAATTTAGCCATGCCAGACAGGCAGATATTAGATAGACTGATAGATACATAAATTCATTGATACAGAGATATACACATTGATATGGACAGATGGATAGATAGATACTTACGGTTGGTCTATTGTCTGGAAGTGTTTCAAAACATTGCATCAAAAGATTTTCCATATCAGGCCAAAGTTCCCCACCCTTCATTGTGATTGGAGGTATAGATTGATTCTAAAAAACATAATTGAGAAGAGATTATTGTTATCACCCTTCATTTGATCAGAAGTATAAATTAGAGCTAAAAACCATAAGGATGGCCCCGCTGTAGATTTTCTGAGGATATACCTGGACTTGTGACCTAAAACCTTGGACATCCAAGGTTTTTCCATGGTTTTCCTAGAAAACATGAGAAACCTCGGACAATGCTGATTATTTCTTCATAGTTTTAGAAGTATATCTCGGACATTATCTTGTACATTAAAAAACAAACCTATGAAATACCTTGGACAAAGACTTGGACTTGCTTTATTTTTGGCTCAGAAAAACCTGGGAAATAAGTACTTAATTTTTATCAGAACGTAATTTTACATTTATTAAAATTAATAATGTTTGTCATTGCCAACACAACAAACAAGTCTAGGATTTGAACTAAAAAATTTAGTTAATTAATGTTGATTGATATGGGTTTTACAGTGTACCATTATGGTTCAGGCATCGTTGAGACAAAGGATCATAGATTTGGGTTTCATATATTATTTACATGGAGATAACAAAAATGAGATAAAGAAACCAAAACCTACATCCATGCTGGAATACCCCCGTTAGAAAAATTCTTAACATTCATACACTTTTAATCACTTAATACAATCATTTTAGTGTAAGACAGTGGTCCCAATTCTAATGCCCTATAAACGATACAGGACAACTGTAAAAATATATTTTCTAACAACTGATTCTAAAGTAAAGTTTTCAATGCTTAATAAAGGGTTACAAGACATCTTTCTTGAAATTTGTGTTTGTGTTTGTTGCATGAATAATAATTTAAAGTACTAGTATAAAAAGATAATAAACTATTAAATTATCAGTGTAAAACAATGTGTTCTGAAAAATTGTATGACACTGTTTATTTGTCACAATAGTTACAAGAATAATAATTATAAATATAAAACAGAGTCTGAAAAATTTGCATGGATAATTGGTATGGCACTATGTTAAATTATCATTTTTAATATAACAGCTGACACTAGCACAGTTACATGGAAGTTTAATCCCTTTCAAAGTGATTTGGGAAGAATACACTAAACCCTTGATTCTCTTTTTTTGACAACAAAAAGGGGTTGTACACTGCATGTACAACACTATACACTGTAAAACACATATAATCCATTTGGGGATTTTAAAACTATTCAATTTTACAAAAAAAGTTGGCTTTTGATGTTTAAATAACATGAAAAATGACCTCCAAAGTTACTGATATAAATCTGAACAATGTTTTCACTTCAATTTTAAACTGGTGTAAAATCTTTTATTTGTTTTCAATTAGTTCATTTACAATACAAGTATTCATGAAAGGGAGACAAACAAGGTACTGTAAAATACACTTTCCAAGTAAAAAGCCAACATTTGTAATTCTCATTTAAGCTTTGCAAAGCCACATCTATTCTTTCAGTGATCAAGTAAAAATATATGTCAATATTTAAATTGTAGATAAATTGTGTGTGATAAAATGATCAAGTAAAAAACACAAGCTGGTGTTAGTGCATTTGTAGTTGATTAGGATTTTAATTGATATACCTCAATTCTAACATCTGAAGATGAACTCTTCCCTTTATATTTCCTTTGAACACAAACAGTTTCTCAACTGCTAGCACATAACCAGTTTATCAATAGAGAAGGTATCTCTGAACTTCAATACTTCAATAGCTTCTTCTCTTATTTATTTATTTTCTTGAAATGCATTTGTAAATAATTCTGCTTCTTGACCATCGGTACGTGTTTGCACAAATACCGGTCACTCAAATAGACCTGTAATGACTTCCCTCTGGTATGTAGTCATACCTTTGATGTTAAACTTACAAATATCCTTTTAAGGTCAATTACCTTCACAATGTTTGGCTGATGCACAATGTGCCATGCTTTAGGTTAGTTGGCATTTCTTACTAAGGGAGAAAACTTTTAAAATCTAATAGGTGTCGCTAGGACAAAGCACCTATATCTGTTCAATCCGCCAAGGTTTAGTAATGGTTATCACATCTGGAACTTGGCTAGCAAAGATAAGCAAACATGTGAATCCTTGTCAACGAGACACATGAGAGAAGAGGGAGACAACCCCTAGGACTGACCCCTCTTTTGGCAAGGGAGAGAGGTTTGCAAATTTCCTCCCAGGGCCTTACCCACACCCTTGTCTAGCTGCAGATGAGCAAGAGAGATATTTAAACTGGGACTGCTTCCTGGATTGGGGCTGAATTCCTTAAAAGGATTCACGGAAATTCTCATGGGACAATCAGGACAAATGTTGCTTCTGGTCAATTTCGGACAGGTCAGGAATGGAAGTGAGGAGCTAGTATTGTTGGTCCTTCAAGTCCTGAGATACCATGGAGGAAATGAGACCCTACTGTCTCTGTCTCCAGTGGGTTAGCCCTAACAAGGTTCTGTCTACCAGTAAGACTTTATCAGTGTCCAGGGCAACAGCCATGTGAAGGTGGATCAGTGAGAGTCTGCTGACAGCACCATGGATATCAACAAGGCATGCTTTGAGGTTTTGGCAACAAACAATGTATTGCAGCCAGAGACAAAGATTCCTCAACAAAAGTCTGAAAAAGGGTTCAGAAAAAATGTTAGGCAATGTTAATGAGCAAGCTAACTGTAAGTTCCATATAAGTCGGTAATGTAGGTCTATGACTCACAACAACATCGCTGCTCATAGACCATGATGATAAAATGAGAGTGTATCCTTTCTTGTCCTAGACTTTCTGGAACTCACCATTTAATAGGCAAATGGAATTATTTCATGTGGATGAATGTACTTTCTGTCTCAGAAAGGAAAGCAGCATAATTGCATTGTTAATTTATTACTGATATGAAAATAAAAATATATGAAAAATGCAAAAAATTAGAATATGAAGCAAGTGATTTAATAGCAATTATATGCCTAAGTGATGTTAAATTATTTTTCTTAATTATAATACATAATTTTATATCATAATTACAATTCATAATTATAATACATAATTAAAATTCATAATTAAAATTCATAATTAAAATACACAATTATAATTCATAATTATAATTAATACTTATAATAGATAATTATAACTCATAATTGTAATACATTTATTCTCAATTTTATAGTAATTTTTTATGTTGAAAAAAGTTTGCAACTGTACAAGACATTTTTCAATATGAGCACAGAAGCTAAATATAATGTAAAGGTTTAAACCTTAGGCCTCTAAAGCACAAAACAAAGATTTTACCCCAATGTCAGTAATATGGTCCTAGTTCAAGGGAATACACAAACAAATGTTTATAATATTGCTCACCTCAGCAATGGCTCTATCCATTTCACTTTTGGATTCAAACTCATCAAATGGATGTCGTCCTTCTGTCAGCATGACATACACTGTAAGACCGTAGGAAAACACATCTGCCTGGACAAAGATAATAAGGTTTGAATAAGTATTTTTAAATGCATCAGAGTATTCTGTGAAATATCCAGGTCAACTAGCTGAAGTGACCAAAGATCTTCACATATATACAATAATGTAAGTATCTTTAATCATAAAACTTAATTAAATATGATGAATGTAGCATATAAACACCATATCTAAAATGAAAACTTGACTTCATTGAGCCACTCTCACCTGGAAAGAGTAATTTTCCTTCCTGCTGACCTGTGGAGCCCTGTAGCCCAGTGTCCCCTCCTGGGCTACCAGCCCTTCCTCAGTGGAAAACCTTGAAATTCCATAGTCAGATATCTTGGCATTCACCTACAGTATTCATAAAGAAATCTGATGTAGAAATATCTAGATTTTTTAGATATATGTGATAGAATGTATACATCAAATGACTTCATAAATTTAAAAGACATCTAAATCAGTAGTATTACTTATCAACTTAAACAAAACAAGTGCATTTTTGGCAAGTTTTAAACATGATTAAGATTCTGATGGCAACTGATGATTATAATTCTAAATAATTAATATGAGTCAGGGTTTTGACAATTAAATGAAAGGAGTTTTAGATCTCATAGTTCATTGCAAAAATCTATTTTATAAAATCCACAAGAAATTTTAGTTCACAAGTCTACAGTCTGGTGTTCACTGGTGGCATTCACTGTGATCATTAAGGCCTTCAGTGTTCTTCTGATACAGATTTTCCAAACGTGATGGTGTCTACATATTTCTGGGATTATCAGATTTCCGTATGTGATGGTGTCTGCATATGTCTGGTATTATGACATTTCCACATATGATGGTGTCTGCATGTGTCTGGTGATAGCAGGTTTCACCTGTGTGATGGTGTCTGCATGTTTGGTGATAGCAGGTTTCCCTTGTGTGATGTTGTCTGCAAATTGATGATATAAGTTCTGTCTCCAAAAACTATCTTAAAATCCACATCACATGAAGTACATAATGTAAAAACTGAACATGAAACAGTCATGACATCTGCAAACTTAAACTATAATTTCCAAGCATTTTTAAACCATGCTGTAATATTTTAAAGCCAATGTTTTTTCTTAACATTTGGAAAACTCATATGTTCAGCATTTTGACCAAACGAAAGATAAGAGCTTCCTTCAATTATTTCTCTTAAATGCAAAAACAATTAAACAAGACAAAAAAATGCTTATGCCAAAATCACTCTTAGATTGACCTCTCCTGTTTACCTCATCTTCACTACTAGCTGACCTATTTTTAATCAATGACTCAAAAGCAATGATGGACCACCTTGTATCCCTATGTGATTTATAATATCTCAATAAATATCTTACAACAATAAGAAAACTCAATTTACAACTTGCTTTGTACACATGTCAGCCATTGTTTAATTATTTCCAATTGTATTAATAATAACCCAGCAAGCATGATTGCAATGATAATTGCAATTGTTGAACAGTTTATGGATTATGGATTAACAGTAGATGGATTTTGATCAGTCTATATATTTCTAGAAAGATCACTCAAAAAACAGTAGATTTCAAGTATAAAACAGTAGCAGAAAGCCTTTCAAACAGTATTTTTCCCCCTACGTCTAATAGAATCACATGTATGATCTTATTATTGATGGAGGTGCATTATGGCCTTTAATGCTTTTAAAAAAGAAAGATAAATATATCTAACTTAAAAAAAATTGAAAAAAAACTTTTCGCCTGCAAGTCCAGTGAATTTAGTCATTGGCAGGAATTTTTAAATTTTTTTTTACCTTCTTCTATGAATTTAAAATTGATAAAAACTGTCAGGGAATGAAATGCCCAGAGTTCACAAATAGCAGAGTTCCAGTAAACATCCTGAATATCACTAAACAAACATAATTATATTACTTGCATGTGTCAGAGTGACCTACTTTTGTTTCATAATAGAAACCTATGCTTTTTTAACTATGGTAATTGTACGTTTTTCAAGTATTTAACCAGGGTAGGAAGAGAGCTTTGTTGAGATTCTTTCCCCAGAGTTTAAGTTTATCCTACTTCTCTGACTGCCACTGACCATCAGTGTTTTATATCTGTTAAACCTGTACAATCCTTAACACAAAACAGCTGTGCAAATGTTCCTGTATAAAGAAGTCATCTGTGTTTAGAGACCATTTGTCTTTTGTAACAAAATTGAAAACTACTGTTAAATGGTTTAAAGTTGTGACTTACAGTCTCATTAAGGTTAGTGCTGAAGATGAGGACATTGTCTGGCTTCATGTCTCTGTACACGATCCTCAAATGATGTAGGTACATCAAACCCTCAGACACCTACAAAATACATTTTCATGTCATTCAATAATATTTAAAAACAATTTTGGTTTTCACAGCACTTTAAGCACTTTATTGACCATATCATGCTGTGGAAATTGAAGCTAAATGAATTTCCAAAGACAAGACAGCTCACCTGGGACAGTATGGATGAGCATTGAACCTGTGACCCTACAAGCCTGCTGCTTAACCAACCAAGCTACCATGGGTCCAAACATTCAGCTAACAGCTGTATTAGATTCTTATCATTCATCAGAGTGTTTCCAATACCAAAAAATTTCTTCTCATATGATGTAATTACTGGTGAGAAGTCATTTCATCCCAATATAATTAATACAGGGAATCAAAGCAACTTAAAACCAAAATTAAAATTTTAATCCCTTAGAAAAAAAAAATATCAATATTTTTTTCACTTTCTCAACAATCTTGAAATCACTGTCAATTGTAAGCAATCTTGTTTTTTTTATCTGGGTCTCTTTAAGGAAGGTAGAAGCAGCAGGAGAAAGTTGTACCTGCAAAGCAATTCTGTGTTGCAGCAACTTATCTTTGCATTTTCCCAATTTATGTAATGCACCAAGGGTACCATGGAGTGCCAATTCTAAGACAATGATGGGTGGTCGAACACAAACTCCAACAACTGAAACAACACTGGGATGATTCAGGCATCGTAGAATTGCTGCCTGAAATTTGTTTCAAAAGAAAAAGATCAGACTACAACATTCTTACAAAACTAAGCCAGCATCATCTGTTTCACACATTACATTTTTTAAATAGTTGCGTACATCTAAAAATTATCCTTAAATATATTCCAGTTTGAAGTCACTATTTTAACTGATATTTAAGTTGAACAATATTACTGAAGTGAGCATGCACAGCTAATTGGCCAGGATAAGCATAATCACTACCTTTTTCAAGAAAAGCATCAGGATAATAACTGATTAACTTTATAATTGTGTAAAAGTGATAGTTTTCAGTATGTGGTTTGCACACTTTTAATCAAAACTCAAGCATTCATCAAAAACCTTCATTTTAAACAAGAAGCATCAATATTAAGAACTAAATTTGTGTTTGTAACACACATATTCCCTACTTTCCCCACTGCAACTAAAAAGTGTAAGTCAGCTTTTTTTATATACAAACTTTAAAAATGTATATAATAAAGGCATGAAACTGAAAGTGTCATCCACAATATATATGACTACCTAATTTCATTTGTCTGTGTTAAATAGTTTTTATTTAACTTTATAACTTCGGCACAAACACATATTTTTTAAAATGTGGCATGCTGGAAACTTTGGAAACATTTACCTCCTGTCTGAGCATTTTCAGTGGAGGATCATCAGCTATCTTATTGAAAACTTTTACCGCTACAGGCTGAAACAGAAATGATCATAAATAAGTCAATGCAAGAGTATTCTCCCTTTTGAAAACTATTTCTAAAGTTTTAACTATGACAGCATCACCAGCAAGTCAGCATGATAATGATCTGCCTTTTGACTAAATAGAAGAAATCCGAACTTTTTACCAGCTTAGAAATTTGTACAACTAAATAAAGATGCCTAAAATAAATGAAGTAAAAATATTTTTCATATTGGGGTCTATGATACAAGATTATGTACATTTTGTCAGTCAAAACATTATGTGGTACAGTGGGACCCCGCTATAACCCGGTAGTTGGGAGCCATAGAATCCGACCGGGCTATGAACCGAATCATGTTATAAGCAACCATGTACAATACCAACACATTTTTGGATTTAATTGCAGGTTGGGGGGTGGGGGGTACATAAAGACGGGAACGAAAATGCATGGCACAATTACCATTTTTAATCAATATATATTAAATGAGAAAAACATTTACTGTGGTAACAGAAATTGCAGATTTAATATATTACTTTATTCAGAGAACCATGCATTGGTACATACACATGTCTAATTTATATATACCTGTATAATCTATTGCATGAAAAGAGTATCAACACTGTGTACTCACCAGCGAATCTTGTAACATACACTGAATCCATAATACATATATTTCCATCGAAAATATCCACACAAGGATGTAAAATATTCAATAATTTTGTCACAGATCATTATGTGACTGAATTCAATGAAAAGAAAATAGCAAAAATTACGTAACGGGTGTACGTAATGAATGATGAAATAGTACATGTCCGTAGATTAAATAAGGGAAGCTAAAGTGTATTCTTATAATAACTACATGTACATCTCAGGACCTTTCCGTCTCTGAATTCAGTCATTGTAAATTTCAGCACATTTTCCCACCCAGGCTGCTAGTCAAAGTCCTTTGAACTTGCCGCCCAGCTATTGTGTCATGTTCTTTTGATGTACTCTAATACAGCAGGCAGAACTGGCTGACATTTTAACCACTGAATCACTGTTTAGCTCAGCAGTTCACTTTGATGATAAACAATGTACTTAAATTGATTGATTTATACATTCTGGTGAGAATCTTTAATCAACCCCCGCATTGGCTATTGTTTAGTTGTGTATGAAATTAAGAGAACATATATTGGAGATTATTAGAGCAACCATTGTATTCAGAATGCATTAAAGACAAACACAAAGCAGACACGATGGCTTCATTACTCAGGAATCAGTAATTATAATATTGACACTTATGAGCTGTCATTTTTCAAGAATAAACAAAGATCAAAGTTCTCAGTAGGCCCAGCAATTGGTTCGTATTAACGACGTTTATTTTTGCACAAAACTAGAAGAAAATTTGATAATACATTTTCTACAGGTTCTTTTTCACACTGTTTAGACGAATATGAGAATGATAATTAAACTCTTGCCTTTTTTTTTATACTTAAAATTTTTTTTTTTTTTTTTGGTCTTTGAGAAAAATACCTGTAATAAATTACCCGAAATTTCGGGAGCCATGCCACGACCGGGTTATATCCAAATTCGGGTTATAGCGGGGTCCCACTGTATTTACTAATTTTGAAGTTTTTCTGAGGCATCTTACATATCATGATGTAATATATGATTATCTCCCTTGCTTCATAGCTTAATATTTTACTTTTGTACAAAAGTTATATATATATATATATATATATATATATATGGTATGGCCTGATATTGTCCAAATCAGGGAAGTTAAAATGTATTATTAGTGAAGTAATATATTTCAGCTAAACTTTCTAATCAATCACTTTTAAATATAAAGATATCTGATTTTCTTCATCAAAAAGTCAATTTGATTTATTGTTTAAGCTGTTAGTTTAATTATAAAACATACAATTAATATCCCATACCTTGTCTTTGTATGTACCGTTATACACATGTCCAAATCCACCATCACCAAGCTGGTTATCAGTGCTTTAAAAAAAAAAAAAGAATTGATCTTAGGGTTTATATAACTAAATAGTTTACCAATTCTTTTGGTAGGTTAATGTAGCAAATGTATTGTAAGAAACAAAACTAGCGTAAATTATCTTCCAATATTTTTATCCCCTAAATTCAATCAAGTTTACTTTTTTAACAGTCTGGAGAAGAAAAAAAACTGATTCCAAAGATAATCATCCATTTATAGTTTCTGCCTACATGCTCAGCAGTTTGTACCCCCATACCAATTTTAAAAACGAATACCATCAAGGATATAACAAAGGTTCAAAACTTCCTCATTTCTTACTTATTTATAATTTCTAACTCAGTTGTCACCATGAAATCCCTAACATTGTCATCTTCTCATTGTTTCAAACCAAATGGAAGTTTTTAATGTTTACAAGGAGCCTGCTCACTGTCATTTCTTGAATTCTGGTAGAATCCATTTTCATTGAAGGGGTGGATGCAAATCCTTTACATGCAAAGAAGGTAAATACCATGTCATCTGCATCCAGTGAATACAAGGCCTAATTCTATTATTTCTAATAAGTTATCTTAACAAAATAGGAAACAATATGCCCTTACATCTCAAAGTTATGAGCTACATCACTTCTGTTTTGTGAACAGCACCTACTTGCCTGAACAAATATGGACACCATGTTAGTCCTAAAATTCTGTTAGATTTGAAATGCATAGAAGAAGGCAATGTTAGGGATTGCTGGATGATAATCGAGTTAGAAATTACACATTAATGACTGAAATTAATAAGTTTGTTTGATGCTTTTTATTCTTAAAATTACTTGAGAAGTACAAGCTGAAAGGGGTGTAAGTAGAAACTACCGGTACAGTATGCATAGCTCAAAACGGAACTGAGGGAACTGATCTAAGCTCCTTATGATACAACCCTGTTTTATGTTTTATCGAAACCAGAAAAGATATACAGTCTCTAGGGAAGTAACAAACAGATTAAGATGCAAAATTAACTCAATTATATTAAAAGATGTCACAAATTACATAACCATCATGATATCAGCTTTTTAACAAAGTACAAAGTTCGAACAAAATCCAATCTACCATATTTCATGTATTTTTTTTGTACTCTTAAATTATTTAAATACATAATCCAGTTATCAAAATCATAATTATTTAATTGTATCAATTTTTTGTACATATCACTTTGTATTTTATGAAAAATCCATTAAATTATTGGACATAAAAATTTTACTAAGAAGATTTTTGCTAGCAAAAAAGATCAATAATACCGTATTGCCATATTTTTAATACAAAAATTAATAATTAATTGATGGTTAGAAAATACAATGATTGATGCATAAGCTCTCTTTTTGTCATTACAATATGTACTGGTGTTTTTTTTAACAAATGGACAAAAATCTTCACAGAACACACCTTTAAATATTATTGTTAATTAGTTCTCCTTATAAAGTCTGTCACCATAACAAAACACCACGTGCAAGTTAAAATGAGTTCGTAAGTCCTTAGATGTTTTCTTATACAACAAAAATTACATCTCAGTACATGCTAACGTGAAGACCACAGACCCTTGGTCAACTAGTCTTAATGTTTCATTATTGTCATACAAACATAAAATATAAAACCATGTCATTTTCTATTGTAAATTTCAAAGTTATGGATTCTATTAAATAAATCAAGTTGCATATATATATATATATATATATATATATATATATATATATATATATATATATATATATATATATATATGCTATCTTTAAATTAAAGTGTTTTATTCTGTTTTGACTTAGATATAATTAAATTTTTTTTTGCAAATTTATTCAACGATATACCCCTCTATTATCTTTATCAGCGAAGTTGAATAATAAGTAATGCGTATGGTCGTGTGTCCTTATAACAAATTATGTATGGACAATGCCTTCAATAGCACAATGACATGTGGTTTACTTTTTGATAACCATAAAATGCATGAAACTGCATGAAACTGCAGATTGGTCTTTTCATTGTCACTTTACCCCGTGTAGTTCAAACTGAACTGCCTTGAAATTCACATGATGGAACTTACTTCATATTTTTTTTTAAAAAGATAAGAGCATCAACATGATTTGGTTTTTGGGCTGAACGTTGTGCATTTACTATATCTCCAGCAGTGGAGAACACCCTCTCAGATGGGACACTTGTTGATGGGATGCACAATAAGGATTTAGCAAGCTTAGCTAGTCTAGGAAATCTCTGTTCATGATTTTTCCACCATTGAAGAGGATTTGAATCCAAGGGAATCAACGGAAACACTTTATAGTTCTTTAAGCTCTTCTTTTAGTTCTTCCATTTCTGTTTTTGAAGTCTCGACACCAGTTATGTAGACATCACCAAGAAGTTCTTGCATGCCAGAACAACAGGTAACTTTTTCTATCATATTTCTCTGACCAATGTCTGACTTGAGCTTCTTGCAAACTGGTTGAGCATCCTCAGCAGCAGAATTGGCAGACACACATAACTGTTCGGTTAGCTGTGGTAAAGGTGGCAGTTCATTCTGCCCACTATCACCCACAGGTGAGTGATCAGTGTCATGTTCAGCCTCAACTCTAACAATGATTACTTATGCATTCTGCAAAATTTTGGTAAAGATTTCATTCCTTCATGCATCACTGAGGAAAGGCAAGGCTTTAAAACGTGGATCCAAGGCAGCAGCAATGGTGAGAGTTTCTTCTTGATGAGTGTATCTATCCTGAAGATCATCAACCACAGCCCTTTTCATCTTTGCTATTACTAGAGAGTCATCATCGCTATGTTGGAAAATGCTATCAATAAGTTTGCGATGAAGAGGCATGATAACAGAAATGGTTGGAACTGACTCAGCACAAAGAGTGGTTGTCACCACTTTAAGAGGTTTTAGACAAACCATTACCTCATCTGCCAGGCAAATGTCATCATCTGACAATGTGTTCAAATCTTTTTCTTTTATTTTAGCAAGATCTTTGGATCTCAAAACGGCAATTATTGCACACTGCATTTCAAGAAACCTTGAAATCATGTCATAAGTACTGTTCCATCTATTGGGCACATCATCTATAAGCTTAAGATCCGGTAGACCTAGCAATTCAGCCTGACTTCTCAGTTTAGCTGCTGCAGTTGTACTTCGGTGGAAGAACCCAACTATTTGACGAATTCTGCTGAGGAGAATTTAAATGCGTCTGATCTTGAGACACTTTTGTGCAGCTAAATTAATTGTATGTGCATAACACTTGATGTGAAAGTTGCATCCTAACAGAGTGCCTGCCTCGTCCATGTTTGATGCATTATTTGATACAATAGGTGGTATGGGGATAGACTGTATTTCCCATTCTTTGAGGGCCTCACGAATCACAGCAGCTATATTCTCACCTGTGTGCCCTTCATACATGGGCCGAGTTTGAAGAACAGTTTATCAGCTTCCAATTTTTATCAATGTGAGTTGATAAAAGTCTGAAGAACATAGTTTATCAGCTTCCAATTTTTATCAATGTAAGTTGATATGACTGTCAGATATGATTCAGTTGACCTCGATGTCCAACTATCTGTTGTCAATGCAACCTTCTCAGCATTTCGTAGGTCTTCTTTTACCAGTGCCTTTACTTGAGCATATTTTTGAGGAATGATCACATCTGTAAACTGCTTTCTACCTGGAACATTATATCGGGGTCAAGTGTATGTAAAAGGTCTCTAAACTCTGGCAAATCCACTATTCGGTATGGACGCATGTCCTTTATTATAAATCTGCACACCTTGTCAGTTATATGTAAAGCATGAGAAGAATGCGAGGGGTATTTCGCACCAATGAGCCCTGGTAAGGTTCTCTGGATTGGCTGCGATGTTTTAACTTTAGAAAGTATCTTCACATGATGAACTCACATTAGCAGGGATCGATGATCTGTTGTCTGTCATCTTGTAATTACCACATTGCCTGGGATGGTGCTTGTTCATGTGGTACGCTAGATTAGTGGTTCCACCAGAAAACTTAACATGAGCATCACATAGTCGGCAAACAGCAATTGCCTCATCAATTTTCCCATCCCTTTTACTCTTTCTTAATGCAAAATGAGTCCATATGGCAGACCGCGCTTTTGAATTTTGCACCAGGTCGTACTCAGCCATGCTTGAAATGTAACTCAAGGTCAATGTCAATTAGTCATCAATGTCAGCAAGGTGCTTATTTGTTGACAAATAGAAGTTAAACCTTCAAAATGATGAAGATTCACAGACATGTAACTTCCGATTACCCATGCTGCATTAACTGCTCAGGAAACGAAATAGAAATGTTACTGAAGCTGATTACCGGAGGTATATGTATGGAATTCAATAGATCATTGTCAATCATAAACTATTATAAGTAGTGAAATATGGCTAATATTAATTTATAATAATAATAGAGTTCATTTGCTACTTGTTATCAAAATTTACGTCAATATCGCACTATATCGATATAAGAAAGTTATATCGCGATTATTGTATCGTCAGTTTAATACCACAATATACCGATATTCAATATTATCGCACACCCCTATTAGGTTGTTGAGTAGAGTGTGTTCCATGGAACTTATAAAGGTATGATTCCTTTATTTTGTGTCACTACCACAAAATAATAATTAATTATTCTAAATATAAATATTTGTAGACTGAAATTAATCATTACTTTTGTGTGTATAAAAAATTACATGAAATATGGTAAATTCAATCTTCAGAGGGTAACAAACTCAGCCAATCCAGAAGAAGATTGCATCAGAAATATACAAAGACCTTGTTCATAATGAAACTCATCAAACATCTTGATGGTATAAGACTATTTAAAAACTTGATCCAAAAATGTTCATAAATATTGCTTCCAGTGGAGTAATAATTTCAGTCAATCAGCTGACAGATCATATCATTAGCATGCATAGACCTTATTCTGTATGTGTATGTTTGTGCATGTGTGTGTATGAATTAGATTTTTAATGTACATTTAACAATCTGAGTCATATTGCTATGATGTCTGCAGTGTGACAGTTTATAATGATGTCTAACACTGTGACATCATGCTGAAGACATCTAGCATCTTGTCCCACCCTGTCATGTTATTCTGATACCAGGACAAACAATGACCTCCAACTGAGGCACATGCATTAATCACTTAGGACACCAAAAAAGTCAATAGATCTTGCTAATTTGCAAACTCCTAAGCATTGTTAATTACAAAAACCCATATTCCAAGTTTGGTAAAATTTTCTTTAGTGAATGAGGGTAATTTAAATTTCATTCAGGGTACAAAATTCAGAGATTATGATGAAACCAGATTAAAAAAAATGGCCTCTATAATGGGAACTAATTCAGCCAATCAGATGAAACCAGACCAAAAAATATGGCCTCTATAACAAATTCAGGCAATGGGATGAAACCAGACCAAAAATATGGCCTCTATAATGGTAACTAATTCAGCCAATCAGATGAAACCAGAAAAAAAATATGGCCTCTATAATGGTAACTAATTCAGCCAATCCGATGAAACCAGACCAAAAATATGGCCTCTATAACAAATTCAGGCAATGGGATGAAACCAGACCAAAAATATGGCCTCTATAACAATTCAGCCAATCAGATGAAACCAGACCAAAAATATGGCCTCTATAACAATTCAGCCAGTCAGATGAAGATCATAAGATTAATGTCTGGATCTCACTCATTATCCAGTTCATATGAGATCTATTCATCATTGCTTATCAAAACTTGGATCATAAATATGGTGTCTGGTAACAGTAAGTTGCTGACAGATAATAATAATAATAATAATAATAATAATAATAATAATAATAATAATAATAATAATAATAATTGTAACAGTAATGACTTTTTTTTCCCTTGTGGCTCTCTATTTATGCATATTTCCATTCAAAATACAGATGGATAGATAATTGACACATGGCCATAAAATAAGATCATTTTGGCTTAATAGAAAGGTGAACAAACAAGGTGCCTATTCATACAAATTATTCCCTGCATCAAAAAAAATCTAACAAAGAGCTACACCATGATTCAAGCTGGTGTGGACAGAATTGGAAGATGTTACTCACTGGTTGCAAATTCAAGCAAATGACCAAACCAACAAAAGGAGGGAAGAAATATCACTGCAATTTACTGCTCATTAAGATGCATCAATGAAATGTTTGATTTGTCTGGTTGTAAGAGGGTTAAGGGTTACTCATTAAGATGCATCAATGAAATGTTTGATCTATCTGGTTGTAAGAGGGTTAAGGGTTACCGGTACTCATTAAGATGCATCAGTGAAATGTTTGATCTGTTTGGCTGTAAGAGGGTTAAGAGTTACTCATTAAGATGCTTCAATGAAATGTTTGATCTATCTGGTTGTAAGAGGGTTAAGGGTTACTCATTAAGATGCATCAATGAAACGTTTGATCTATCTGGTTGTAAGAGGGTTAAGGGTTACTCATTAAGATGCATCAATGAAATGTTTGATCTGTTTGGCTGTAAGAGGGTTAAGGATTACTCACTAAGATGCATCAATGGAATGTTTGATCTGTCTGGTTGTAAGAGGGTTAAAGAAACACAGGATGATACAAACAAGATATCAATTTTCATGTCCAGGTAAAATAGGGTTCAAGAAATATGGGTGAAAATTCAAAAGTCACCTGAGTATGAAATCACTGAATCAACCTTGAGCTGTTATTTTTTTGTTGTATCCAGATATGTGTTTTTACAAGTGTAGGTGAAATTCTTTGAAATATATAACAAAGGAACATGCAGACAAAAGTAAATGCAAACAAATACACAAAAATGGAATGGCCAATATATCTACTTCAGAAAATAATTTGTACTCTTCCATTTATATACATACTGAACCCAAAAACAATATTCTCCTTTGAATACGTTCCCCGATCACATTACTTTAGGGATATTAGTCTGCTACCTCGCGAATCCAGCCCTACCAAAAGACGAAAATTCGTCTTTCCTGTCTATGTCATATAGACAAAGGGCAATAACTCTTGCCCCTTACCTCCCCTTGCTACCCGCTAGGTGTCGCTTCTTTAGTTTTTTTAGCTTCGCTATACGCGAAAACACGTACAATTAGACCTCCAATGAATCCAAGCCATCTCAGTGTAAATTCAGACCATCCGAAGTTAAATTTGGAATTACTGTGTTGGATAATCATTCCTCTACAGGTTGTATACATTATTTTAGAATATTTTCCAATTTGAGTGACTTTGTCACCTTTTCTAGACTTCGGACCAGGTTGCAACGTGGTCAAAGCACGCTTATGGCGGTACTAGCATGTAATACATGTAGCAGTCAATAATTTCGCTTATTCCGTATGTAATGTTTACGATATTAGCGACTAATAACGTGCTGCATTGATAATTTGAGCTTTATTTATCTTCTTTGACGTTTCAGTAGACTTCAAAAAAGTCTTTGAACGACCAATTTGCGACTATTTAATGGCGGACTTCGGTAGTCACGAGTTCACGCGACACTTAATCATTTCGCTTCCTCCGTTAGTTACGGTTATGGAATAGCGACTTAATAGCGTACTGAATTGTTAATTTGTGCTTTGTTTATCTTCTTTTCCGTTTCAGTAGACTTCGTCTCTGAACGACCAGTTGCGACTATTAATGGCGGAATTTCGTGTTGTAGTCACGAGTTCACGCGACACTAAATCATTTCGCTTCCTTCGTTAGTTACGGTTATGGTAATAGCGACTTAATAGCGTGTTGAATTGCTAAATGTGCTTTGTTTATCATCTTTTTCGTTTCAGTAGACTTCGTGTTGAACGACCTATTGCAACACGCTCACGGCGATAACTAGTGTGGTCATTAAGAGTTAACATGGAACGGAATAATTTGACTACTCTGTTAATAACGGTTATAGTATTATCGAATTAATAATATGCTGAATTTTTTAATTTGTGCTTTGTTCTCTTCTTTTGTCGTTTCAGTAGCAAAGTCGACAACGAAGACATGAATGGCAAAATGGGTGTTGGCAATGTGGAAATGGAGGAAATTATGTTGACATGGTTTAGGCTGCCCAGTGGATGTAAATTTCACCGCAGGTCCGTGCATGGCTTTCGGGCCTGTAAGTCCGGACGCATGGAGTCTAGGCTGGATCAATTGGATCCATTTTATTATGCACTTTCGCCGGCCATCCAGCCGTCTGTCCAGCCGACACCGTCAGTTCAGCCGGCACTTCAGCAGGCACCAACCGGCACTAGCCGTCCATCCGGCACCGTCCGTTCAGCCCAAATGGCACCGGACAGCCAGCCGACCTTCCAGCTTGCATCAACAGGCACCGGCCGTTCAGCCCAAATGGCACCGGCCGGCCAGCCGACCTTCCAGCCTGCATCAACAGGCACTGGCCGTCCACCCGGCAACGACCGTTCAGCCCAAATGGCACCGGTCGTCCAGCCGACCTTCCAGCCGGCATCAACCGGCACCGGCCGTCCATCCGGCAACAACCGTTCAGCCCAAATGGCACCAGTCGTCCAGCCGACCTTCCAGCCGGCATCAACAGGCACCGGCCGTCCACCCGGCAACGACAGTTCAGCCCAAATGGCACCGGTCGTCCAGCCGACCTTCCAGCCGGCATCAACAGGCATCGGCCGTCCACCCGGCAACGACCGTTCAGCCCAAATGGCACCGGTCGTCCAGCCGACCTTCCAGCCGGCATCAACCGGCACCGGCCGTCCATCCGGCAATGACCGTTCAGCCCATATGGCACCGGTCATCCAGCCGACCTTCCAGCCGGCACTAACCGGCACCGGGCGTCGATCCGGCAATGACCGTTCAACCCAAATGGCACCGGTCGTCCAGCCAAGCTTCCAGCCGACACTTGCCGGCACTGACAGTCCATCCGGCTCCGGCTGTCCAGCCCAACAGGCACCGGTCATCCAACCGTATGGAGATTTTAGTCATATACCAGTCCGTCCGACTGTACCGCTGTACCAGCACGGGGACTTTTATCATACCGCAATCCGCACAAATCGGATTGACGATGATTCTAATGATGTTTCCGTCTGTCAATCCGTACTAATGGTTAGTTACATATCACTACCATGACGCAGATGTTGGCGATGAATCTCTCGATCCAACCCGACCATTCGAGCGGTCGGTGCCGGTCATAGCCGGCCCGTCGCAGACATTCAGGCCAAACATATGCCAATCAATTCATTCAGCATTGCCGGCCGTCCATAGGCTAACAGCTCATCCACAAGGGAGAGTGAATGCCTTTATCAGAGATGACAGAATCGAGTCATCTATGACACCTGGTATGCATTACCCCGATATGGATGCATTACCAGAGCAAGATTATGCACATAGTGAGTGCGATGAATCGCAGGCAAATCAGCTGTATGCAGATCCAACTATGGAACGGACTGAGTTCAGCTTCAAATCCGCAGTGGAGGAAATTTATAGGGTGTTAAGGCCCCTTCAGAATGCCCTCCACCTCCTGCTGCCATTACCGACTATAAGGTTAGAGCGTCGGTCGATCTGGAAGAGGGGGAAGAGACTCTATCCTTCCGCCTCCTTCCCCAGTCGACAAAAAATTAAGGAAATTAATGACCGTCTGTTGACACGTATAGGGGATCCAGGAAATGCTAAGGCGTTCTTTTCTGAAAGCCAAGTACCAGCGTCGTTTTCAGGTCGATGGTACAAAACTCACTCCGATGCGTTCAGTACTGAGGTCCTGGCTCGGGATAAAATACGGCAGCAGTCCATATGTCTGCGGCATTGTCTTATAAAGTGGACAAAACTGTGTTCAATGCCACGTCCAAGCTGGTTCGAAATGTAGTCGCTACGTCTTCACTGTTAGACCTAGCCTCCCTAGCCATTTTCAGGATCGCTGAAAAATCTGGCAATGAACATGCTTGGGAATCGACAGCCCGGTTAGCTAGGGTTCTTAACAGGGCAGCTCACCAATGCGCTGACTGCTTCTGCCAACCTAGACCTGATACGTCGTGACGCATGTCTGAAGGGCACGTCGCTTAAACCCCATCATAAGCTGGCTAGATATGACCGACGCACATTTCACGTCCCTATCCCACGAGTAGCGGACATTTCTCCGTTGTGCTTGTCGGGACTCGGTTTATCAGTTCCATGTCATACCTTTTGGCCTAAATTTAAGCCCTTGGGCTAGTACCAAGGTTATGGATTACGTCGTCACCCTGTTCCGCTCGACTTCATCTATTGCGTCGGCAGTATATTTGGACGACATCCTCCAGAAACATCTGTCAAGTTCTACTCTGCTCAAAGGTAGAAACGATCTTATATCACTTTACATCATATAGGCTTTCTCGTGAACTGGATAAAGTCTGATCTCTGTCCAATCCGGATTTTGGTCCATCGGGGTGTGGAGTTTCTCCCGATCTGAATCTGGTAAGGCTTCCTCGAGTTTGCGATCATCCAGATAATTGCACTCGTAGAGTCTGTTTCCTACAGGATGCGCATTTTAGTGAGAGAGTTGCAGATTCTCGGATTATTCAATGCGGCAGCAGACTTGATCCCGCTCAGCCGTCCTTTTATGCGCCCTTTACAAAGGACGTTGCTAGCGTAATTGCGCCCTTTTCAAGTCCCTTCGATCCCAGAAAACAGTCATGCTCACACCAGAGATACGATCATTCTTGAGTCAATGGCACAACCCCTGTAGGCTGTCCACAGGGATTACTCTGGAGATACCCCTAGCGGGGATAACGGTATGTTCCGCCACTAATACCTACGGTTGGAGTGCCCACCTGTTGCCGGACTTCGATATTGTCAGCGGCACGTGGGTGCCAGGGGTGAGCCCCTTTCCACATCAACCTTTCAGAAATAACGGCTGTCATCAATGCCTTTCATTTCGGGCAGGATCAACTCTTATTACAAACTGCCCTCATTATGTCAGACAACATTGTGGTGGTGCCTTGCCTCAAAACAAGGGGACACCAATCACCAGACCTGTGCAATCTGAACTGGCAGTTTCTACATTGGTTCGACAATCTCCATCTCAATGTACAATTCAGACACATTCTTGGCAGACTCAATGTCTTGGCTGACACTCTATCTAGTCATTCACACAGAATGGTCACTCCATCAATCGGACTTTCTTGCAATTGACACACTTTGGGGACGTCCGATGATTGATCTTTTGCAACAAGGTGGAATCGCAAGTTCTCCACCTTTCATCTCACAGGTTCCAGACCCAGAAGCTTGGGTCGTGGATGCTCGATCAATCACCTGGGAAGTGTTGTGGTCATTCTCCTACCCTCCCACGGTCTTGGTACTGAAATTAATCCAGAAGTTAAGGGGTCAGAACTGTCAGATGGTTCTGATTGCCCCTCTCAGATGGAACAACTCCTGGGTCTCCGATCTACTCAATCTAGGTGATAGATCTACCCAGGAAAATTACAGTCAGCACAAGTATTCACAAGCAACCGCGGCCAGGGGTGTTCCACCCCTGTCCGGACCGTCTTTATGTTCAAGCTTGGCTCTTGTCCAGACAGCCTTGCAAGACAAACAATTTAAATCTTTGATTACGGAGAGAATCTCGAGAGCAAGAAGGCCCTCTACTCTGAAGGTTTACGAGGGCAAGTGGCATGTTTTCAGAGACTGGTACCATATCATTCACATTGTTCCTCTGAGTGTCACAATCCCTCAACTGGCCAACTTTTCTCTGGCTTTTCGAGGAGAAACAGCTGGCTCCAGTTATTCTCAAATACTACCGCTCCATGATATCAGACACATTCCGCCATTCTGGTACATGTGCTATCAGCCATGACAAAGATTTGTCAGATCTTTTAGACATTTTAAAAATTCAATCGACTTATATCCCTCACCCTGTTTCCAAATGGAATCTGTCCTGGGTTTTAACATGACTCAATTCAGACAGTATTGAGTCTTTAACCCACGATTAGTTGAAGCTACTATCATACAAATTGGGTTTCTTGATAGTCTTAGCTTCAGCATGCAGGGTGAGCGAGTTACATGTCCTTTCTAGTGACCCGAACTCTCTTCCGTTCCGATCAGAGGGTTTGATGGTCCTCTTGACGCAGCCAGGCTTCGTAGTCCAAAATAGATTACCATACATTGGCGATCAACGAGTCGTCATTAGCTCGCTTTCTTTATAGATAAGTCAGGATCAATAGCCATGTAAGATCCTGTTTGTGCACTCTAGCACCATTTCAATGCATAGAGGTGAGTCAGGTCACATACAAGCACCTCTTTCTTCTGGTGATAGCTGGGATATGAGATATCACCATTCAAGCCCTTGCTTCATGGCTGTAGTGGGTTATACGCTCAGCGTACTCTGAGAATTCGCAAATCAGTCACCTTATAGAAGCTGTTGGCTGACATGCAGAGTCAACCTTCTACAGTTTTATTTTCAAGTTTGTACTCGCAGAGGCAAACATTGATTCTAGTAGGTCCGGTGTTGGGCAGCCCAGACGCCCACCAGACCCATGTGCAACAATCAGCACAGCCTATTAGCTTCGCTGGATTCGCCAGATAAATTTTCGTAGGTAAGAAGATTTCAATAACTATCTTCTTAACCGTATAAAAGGGTCACATATCACGTGACCCTGGGCTGTGTTGCTGATTGAAAATTAGGAGACAGGTTTATCATTAACATGGGGAATCCAGCCATCATTCCCTAGAGGATACTCGGGGTGGAGGTCGGATGCTCCGCATTCCCTCCTCCTATTACTTATTCTCCTAAAGTAATTTGATCGGGGAACGTATTCAAAGGAGAAAGCAAATTTTTTAGTAAATTATGTTTCTCCGAGAATACTTACCCGATCACATTACTAAGAAACCCTCCCAACCACCCCGCCATGCGAGCATCCTCGTGTTTTATATACCGCTCAGCTTAAAAACTAAAGAAGCGACACCTAGCGGGTAGCAAGGGGAGGTAAGGGGCAAGAGTTATTGCCCTTTGTCTATATGACATAGACAGGAAAGACGAATTTTCGTCTTTTGGTAGGGCTGGATTCGCGAGGTAGCAGGCTAATATCCCTAAAGTAATGTGATCGGGTAAGTATTCTCGGAGAAACATAATTTACTAAAAAATTTGCTATTTCAGATTTGGGTAGCCATAAAAAATTTCAATGCATTTTAGGAGGATGTTAACCTGAACAGTACACTGGCATGATGTATAGACAAAACAATTTTTTAAAGATCAAATACCCAAAAAACTGCAATCAAAACATTGACACTAGTATTTTTTCTGTATGCAAATTCCATCTAGTTATAAAGGCTGGTTTATGAATGTTTAGTGGGTTAACAGCATGCATTGTCATCTTATAATAACATATTATGAAATATTATATAAAAACAAAACAACAGAACTAGCAAAGCCCAAGAAAATATATAATATTATTCCAGAAAAATGACATTAAACCTCATAACTTGGACGTACCTTTCCGCAAAATTAAGTTTTCCATAGTCTAGCTGAATTTGGGGTTCCAAATCATTCAGAGTAATGTCTGGAGCCTGAAATTGAAAAGCTTAGTTTGATTTAGGTTGAAGACATGGCATCATAAAATCTGAGTTTGTTTTAGGTTGAAGACAATTGGCATCATGAAAACTGAGTTTGTTTTAGGTTGAAGACAATTGGCATCATAAAAACTGAGTTTGTTTTAGGTTGAAGACATGGCATCATAAAATCTGAGTTTGTTTTAGGTTGAAGACATGGCATTATATAAACCGAGTGTGTTTTAGGTAGAAGACATGGCATTATACAAATTGAGTTTATTTTAGGTTGAAGACATGGCATTATACAAATGCACTGTCATGAGCGCCACCTGTAAAATATGACAGTTTACCATGACTTTTGGGTAAAATATGCATTTTGACACTGCTATGAATAATCCCATCACATAAAAATATATATATGTTCTTGATTTAATCACTAATGCCCATTTTTGTAAACATGACAACTGAAGAGAATCAACAGACAAAGTGCAGATGCATATTGTTCTTAACAGGTCTGCTTAGAAAGTAAAGAATGTTCTAAACATAAAAACGGTCATACAGGCTGTGCCAGCTGATATACATTGAAAATCAAATCTGACTAATGTATGCATCACTAACTGCCACTGCAGTACTTAAGTCATTTGAAAACCCACTAATATTAACCATTCCTTTATAGGGAATAGTCATATATATATATATATATATATATATATATATATATATATATATATATATATATATATATATGTATGTGTGTGTGTGTGTGTGTGTGTGTGTGTGTTTAATCAGTTCAAAGTTATTCTTCATATGGATCAAGACTCTTTATTAAAAATGTCCACCTTATCCTACTTTTTGCACAGGTTCACAAGTCTGTGTGCACTTCAGATCAGTCTGCCTTAGATCTGAGGCCATAAAGTCTCAAATCTGGACACAAAATTGGATTCCGACCATGGGCGAATTTTGGGTGGAAAGAAAACAGGTCCAAAAACTTAGGTTTCTCCCTGTGTATTTTGTTGTGCAACTAAAATATCCAGATTATTTGGTATCATTGTAGACCTAAATCTGTCTACCTTTCTATAAAACCACCCACTTAAGTGTATCATACATGACCTTGATGCTACTGAGATACAAAGGCTACTACCTCCTGCCCCATAAACGTGGTGCTAGGCGTTAATGTGTGAACAGGCAGGCCTATGTGTATGGGATAAAACAGGTAACAGGTGTTCTATTCATAGCGCCTAATCTTAAGAAACTCTATGCACTCTACAATATCTATAATGATATGACTACCAAACAAAAACAAACAGACATCATGAAATTGGAAAGCATAAAAACATGCCGAAAACATAAGATACAAAACATTATTAGGTCTCTAAGTTTGTTCCTGCAGTCAAAAAAAGGAGAGTTTTAAGAGCATTCTTAAAAGGGATCACTGTGTCTTTGTGTCTAATTTCAATGGACAATTTTTTCCACATTGCCGGGCCCTGGTATGCAAAAGAACGTTGGGAACAATGAGTATATGATTGTCAGAAGAGCATAAGTATCTTGCTGGTGTATACACATGGGTGAGACCGGATAGGTTTGTTGAACTGGAGTCTGTCAGTGAAATGAAGCACAGAAAACAAATTTTGTGTTTGATTCTGTATCGAATGGATAGCCAGTGTAGGGTACTGAGCAGTGGGGGAGATATGCTCTGATCGAGGTACTCTAAAGATGATTTAAGTAGCTTTGTTTTGAACTTTTTGAAGTTTCTGGAGTAGATATTGTGACGAACCAGACAGAACTGAGTTACAATAGTCCAGTCTTGAAAGTACTAATGAACACACGTGTTTTAGTGGCATCAATTGAAAGATATTTGCAAATAGAACTGGGTTAACATGAGAGTACTGTCTAGAGTAACACCTAGGTTTCATACTGACTGTGAATTTAATGTTGGTGTTGCTGATATTTATTGTTTGAGGTAAAGGATGTGAATGAGAAAGTCTTTGTGTTTTGATTAGAATGGTCCCAGTTTTATCATCATTCTTCTGCAGTTTGTGACACATCATCCATGATTTCACATCAGAAATGCACCTCTCTACACCTTGGATGGTAGCATCAACTTCAGTTGGGTGGCTAGACTTGTATAATTGGGTGTCATCTGCATACAATTGGTGAGATACTGGGTGATTATCTATGACACTTAAGAGTGGCTGAGTATAGAATGAATAGAAAAGGTCCAAGAATAGACCCCATGTGGAACACTGCAACATAGATCAACTGGGCTAGAGTGTACTCCATTTGCAAATACAATTTGTGTCCTTCCTGTTGACCACAGTAAGGCTGTATTGTGAATGCCAAATACTGTATTATCATCAATATTCGTGGGGGATCAATTTTCGTGGTTTTCGTGGTTGCCACAAACCACGAATTTAAATCCCCAACGAAAAATAAGCCACATAGGTTGATGATCCCCCCCCCCAATTCCCGACCCCTTTTTTTACAGTGTTTCATTTAAGTAAGGATAGATAGAAAATATAGAAAAAGCATAACATATTCAAACAATAGTAATACTAAACAGAAAGAAAGAAAGAAAAAATACTAGTAATACAAAATAACTGCATATGAAAATTAGATTTAATACTTATTCAAGTCGATCCTTCAATCTAGTGCAGCTGTTGTTTAAACATTTAAATCCTTCTGAAAGCACATTTCATTTTATCCATACATTTTAAATCCAATAGAACAACAATCCTGTAAACGACCTCGCCCAATGCTTGGTGATGCTGATGTGCCCACCGTAACGTGCCAGCTGGCTGCGAGCATGCAGGGTAATCACAGCCTCTGCCCCAGCCATTACAATCCTAATATTTATAACTCCTCCATTAATTCTAACTTTCTTGATCCAGTCCTGTACCTCTAATTCAAGCATGCTTCCTAGCATCAAAGGATTGCCCCGGGGTGATTTTGGTAAATTTAAACGTTCTTGCGCATCTTGCTTTTTTAACTTTATGTATTGGTCCCGCATACTCCGTACAGTGGTCTCACTGATAGTACAACTCAGATCGCTACTGAATTTGCGGGCTGCCTTGGCAACACCATTATCGATGAAATATCTGGCTATCTTTGCCCGTAATTCCTCGCTATAACAGTTATACTCTCCTCTCTTTCTTTTCCGGGACACAGACTGAAGCAGTGGTTCTACTGCGTAATTAGATGCCTGGTAAGCGAGAGCCTGCGCCGGGTTTTCAGTTTCTGATGGGTTAGGAAGTCCAGGAACCGACGGTGATCTAAGTTGAAGTTTACCACTCTCTAGCCACTGTGTTAACGCCATGATAGTCATAAAGTACTGATATTGCAACTTTATGGACAGTGGTTTAAGTAAGAGATCATTCAAATGTACTTTAATAACTGATTGCTCTGGTTTTGTTGGCGGCGTCGGCTTCCTTTGATCTTGAACACTCAAACGAAAACATGGCGAAACTGATTAATCCTGACGGGTGTTTGATATGTGCTCACATAGGTGAAAGTATTGTTTTAGTGTTGTTGGCTGAGTCTGCTTTGACAGATGTTAATCACTTGGTCAAAAACACATTGTAAGTATTGAACTTGCCGGGTCTTAGATATGTACTCATACAGGTGGTAGTATTGTTTTAAACATTAATGTGACCGCCGTTTGAGTCGGCATCGTTTTATTCTTTTGTATTCTTTATTTGGGGTACTTGTAGAGGTTAAACTATGAAATTAACTACCTTATAATATGCAAAATTTGACAGGCAAAACCACGAATTTACGTCCCGACGAAAATGCCTTTTTTTTTCAAAACCACGAAAATTGAGCCCAACGAAAATAAATGATACTACAGTACATGCTGGAGATGGTGAAGTAATATATCATGGTCTATTGTGTCAAATGCTGCAGACAAATCAAGGAGGGTGAGGACTGTAATCTTTCAACAATCAAAAGCAGAGAGAATGTTATCAACTACTTTCGGAAGAGTAGTTTCAGTACTGTGGCAAGGGCGATATGCAGACTGTACATTGCTAAATATACTGTTTGAATTCAAATGAGATACAAGTTGGGTTAGAACAACTTTTTCTAAGCTTTCTGATATGAACCGAAGATTAGAAACTGGGTTATAGTGCTTTAAATCATTATGATCCAGTGTTGGTTTTTTCAGCAGAGGCTTTACAAAGGCAGTTTTGAAAAATGATGGGAATTCCCTGGTTGAGAGAGAGAGGTATTAATAACATCAATTAGTGAAGGCAATATTGGGTCTAAGCACTCAAGAAGCAGTGATGTTGGAATCGTATCAAGTTCACATGACTTTAGTGAACTCTTCATCACAATTTTCTTTACTAAATCCATAGACAGGTTCAAATGCTTCTAACAGTTGTTGATGAAATTCTGAATCACAACTGTATGGTGATGACAAGTCAATTGAAATTGTGTTGTCAAGTGTATCTCTAATAGTTTCTACTTTGTCATGGAAGAAATCTGCAAATAGGTCTGGAAGGTGTACTGTATAGAAGGGAGTTGGAAGTGGTGTACATATGTTAACTGACATTAGTTTGTTAGTAATCTCGAAGACTTCTTTGCAGCTGGAACTCTCCGTGATCTGAGTACAATAGTGGGATAATTTAGTTAAATGGACTATATGACCTTGATTATGTTTATGATGTGGTCTCTCGAGGAAGATTTTTCTGCATCTTTGCAAGCGAAGGTTCCAATATGATAACCTTATCTAAAACTTGGCACAGATCAAATGGATAGTCTAGTGCTTTGTTAGATCTATTGAATTTCATGAGTTTAAGCCCTTAGTATGTAATAGCAACTAAGCAATAACAGTAGTGCATTGTATATTGGCCAAAAATCAATTTAAAAAGGATATTTTGTTAGTTTAACATCAAAAGTATGACTATGTAACAGAGGCCTATTTGAGTGACAGATATTTGTACAAACACAGGCCAACAGTGGAAACCTGCATATTTATTAGTTGTGTGCAACCCTTGTCTTGATATGTAGGAACAGTGTTCAAATTTGTTCAACTTATTTTTAATTGGATCCTTGCCACCACATCCAATGAAATTCACAGACCTGAAGCACAGAACAATCTGCTGTATAGGGGTAGATAGGGTTATCATATCGGAACCTTGGTTAGCAAAGATGGTTTTACTGTATCAATCAATTAGGTACTTGGCAGAGTGTTGGTTGTTTACCAATGGCCATCTGTATCATATATTTATCTTGCTCTTTTAGATAATGTAACGCAAACATTTTTTGTGAGAAACAAATCTATAATATGGAGATAAAAAATCTTGTTCTTTGCATGATCTGGCAGAATTGAGAGAGACAAAGAAAAAGTGAAAAAATCCACATTAAAAGTTAAGCTATTGGTGTTACCAGTTGTGCTATTGGCACATTTCCCTTATGCTGTGGACAAAATATCTCATCACTATTTTGTATCAGATGCATCAATTCATCTAAGTTGAATGTCTGGCAAGACCTTCCTTCCTGCTGCTGGTTCTGGTCTGAAATATATTCATATTGTAATGCATATTATCAAATGTATATTTGACAATGCTGCAGTTTTAGAATTTCTGGCACCTGACTTGCAATAAGAAAATACTAATTACTCTGTAATGTATGCAACAGCACTGCAGATCTGACCCTAAAAATCACTGACTAGAAGGTCACAGGTACCCTAACCTCAATTCTTGAATCCACATGCAGACAATTCATTACCTTTGTTGAGAAAAGAAAATCCTGACTGTCAGATTATATCTATAAACAAATTATCTTTAATAGCTATTGTAACCTTGAACTTTATGCTGTCAATTGCATCAGCATTAGCTTATTTTCTGTCCATATCAGTCTGTCCCTCTTAAACACACATATCACCCAGGGAAGACAGAAACATTATATGATGGGTAGTTTGATTTCTGAGACTACTCTGGTGGCCTAGTGGTTAAAGCATCCGCCTCAGATGTGGGATTGTCATGGGTTCAAATCCTGGCTGAGTCATACCAATAATGTATAAAAATGGTACTAGCAGCTGCCTCACTTGGCACTCAGTATTAAGACATTAGTGTCTGGTCGGCTAAGTGTCGGGATAATGTGACTGGTCGGGACATGATGCTACATGTCTGCGGCATGATGTCCCAGTGGTAGACATCACTATAAACTGCCTCACTGCAGACATCGTAGTGATATGACTTAAGATTTTTTTTAAAGCTGCTTCAAAGATTATAAAAAAACACATGCACACTCTGATTTCTGAAACAGTTCATATGTAAAACAAAAATTTCTAAATTGAGTCTATGAGTGACTACTTCACTTAAAAATACATTTGTGGTTTCCATCATTGTTTTAACTGCCATCAGCATGCCGTCTTCAAAGTTTGGTGCCATTATTTGGTGTGACATTTATTTTAGCTTGCTTTTGTCATAATAACACTACCGTATTTTCCAGCGTATAAGTCGAGACTTTTTGACTTGAAAGCTCGGTCTTCGTCTTATACTCCGAATCGACTTATATATGGATTTTGTCTTTGAAATTGCATTGACTTATATATGGATTACAGTATCCGGTATGCTATTGATATTGCTCTATAATCGGCATAGTCGAAAACAGGTCACATAGAAGTACAAATTATTGTTAAATTACTATGTCAATAAATTGTCGTAAAATAATATGACTGCATTTATATTTGTAAGTTTTGTCATTATTTATTTTGCATTCTGCGTGTTTTTTCTTATTTCTCAAACAGAAAAGAAAAGAAAACAATTACCAGTAAAAACTTCACTGGGCCGCATTGCACACTTATGGTCTGGTCTATACTCTATAGTGTACTGTACTAATTCAAAGTATATTGTTTGTTCCTAAAAAACAATGATATGAAATACCTGGTCCATTAATATTTGATTTTCCAGTATAATGTTGGACACACGTGAGCAATTACCGGCATAGCTTTTTTTTATTGATCCAATTGATCCTACAAAGGGATGTAATCCATATTAACTCGAGCGTTCTATGATTATTTATAAAATAATGTAGATCATGCATTCTACTGAATCCCCCAAATCATATGTTCTAATTGTATTTGACAAAGTTTCTCAAATAAATTACCGTAGGTTCAAACTACACTAAAATCAGATATATAGATGGACTACCAGTACTCAGATCATCAGTAATCCATGATTTTTAGTTTCGCAATTCAGTTTAAAGCAAATTGTAATGTCAACACTTCACCTATATTTATTCTTAACCAGCTGACGTTTCGGTGTCTCTCTTTGATTATACCGGTTGGTGAAAAATTGGTATTTTGGTTTCCAACAACAATCAAAGCCAGTTGCCGCAATTGTTTCGACCTTGATATTGGCTTTAGCTACCGATACTAGTTACCATATTGCCGGTACCCAATTGTTCTTTATCATTAATCCGCATCAATTACACTACTCGTGTTTAATATCAATGGGATTAAGTACAACAGGAAATGATGCCCACTCCCTTCTCTAGATGTAAATAATGAATTTAGCCATGGGCATTGTTTTCATTGCTTTAGTACAGTGACATAATCAGTGGTTAAAATACAGCCAGTTCTGCCTGCTGTATTTATTAGAGTACATCAAAAGAACATGACGCAATAGCTGGGCTAGCTAGGTGGCAAGTTCAAAGGACTTTGACTAACAGCTTGGGTGGGAAAAAGTGCTGAAATTTACGACTGAATTCAGAGACAGAAAGATCCTGACGTACATGTAGTTATTATAAGAATACACTTTAACTTCCATTATTTAATCTACGGACAAGTACTATTTCATCATTCGTTACGTACACCCGTTACGTAATTTTTGTTATTTTCTTTTCATTGAATTCAGTCACATACTGATCTATGACAAAATTATTGAATATTTACATCCGTGTGTGGATATTTTCGATGGAAATATTTGTATTATGGATTCAATGTATGTAACAAGATTCGCTGGTGAGTACACGGTGTTGATACTCTTTTCATGCAATATGTATTATAAAACTGTACATTTGTGTAAATTTGATACTGCATTTCACTGATAGGTTAAAGTATAATTAAAAGTATTTTTATTTATTTTTGGTTTACAACTTTTGTAATATGGAATATCATACGACGATACCATCAATATTCATTGATCAATATTCATGCAACCGGAAGTTACTACCAGTAGTATAAAATACAAAGCCAAGTTATTGACCTGGCCTCGTCTTATACTCTGAATCGACTTATATATGGACGAGGGATGGAAAATTTACAAAATTGGTCAATTCGACTTATACTCCGCATCGACCTATAGGCCGGAAAATACGGTAAATATGACTCCAAATCGATCTTGCACACCTGCTTACAAGTCCAGTCCAAGTGCACGCATCATAGTCCCTGAAAAGCTGCCACATAACATGCTAGCAAATCAGGGTCTGTGTAGTTTGTTCCATGGGACTGCTCCAGCCAGTACATTGTTGAACTCTATTCATAGCAAGTATATATGATAATTGTTTTATCCATTCATTTATACTGAATAAAGCTTTTAAAATGGGGCCAGGAGCAATTTTTTTTCTACTCCTACCTGGACATAGTGAGCAGGGTACTCGTCTCTCCAACAACTGTCGACCAAGCATGGGGTCAAGGCTAGTTAGTCCAGGGTACCATTCTTCTATCAGTCCATCAATATGATCAACAATGTAGCCCAGTAACCTGGAAAAATCATACTAGATACATGTAGAATTCTGGATAAATATAAGTCCTCTTCCTTGATAACTTGCAAGAAACACATACATACCAACCAATCCCACAAGAGGTATAAGCATAATTATTGTATTACAAAAAGTGTAAATTGGGTGTACAAGGTGTAATCCGTATTTATGCGCCAGAATTACAGTAAATGTGAAAAAGATACATTTTTACTACTTAAACCTGCTTCAGTAGCAGGTAAAAATTCTTGTCACAAAATTATGGATTAGAACCAGAATACACACCCAAAATACACTGAAAAATTATTTATATTCAGCACTCACTTCAACTAGTCTACAGGTGTAATTTTGGCTGAATGATTGTGAACTGGAATCCTGCAATACTCATGGTGAGATGCTCAGCGTGCTATATTACATTATTCTTATATTCTTCTTAAATTTATAGTTTAGAAAGTGGTGCTGACTTGTCCCTTTTTCTGATCTGACATGTTTTAAAGTTTGAAAAGATCCATCTGCTTCAGTGTTTTTCATCATATAAAGAGACAACTCACAACATAAAGCATTCCACTTAACATCTGGTGTCAGTTTCTTTAAAAAATATAGACTGGTTCATTAACTAACAAGCATATCAATAAAATAAATCTGTTAAGCAAATTTCACTAATGAAGAATCCAGTCTGTTTTCTTGGAAAGGGGTCATATACAATTGCTATAAACAGCAAATATGGAGGAAAGTGATCTCATGCTATTCTTACACAGCAGTTACCTTTTTCAGAATATTCTCAAATTTATATGAGTGAAATTAAAGAGATGATAATAAAATGACAAAAACAATTTTGTATTGCTTTAATTTAATTTAATTTTTTAATGTAGCAGAAAATTGTAATCCATATGCAGTTTAGGGGAAAATGTAATTTGGTGACAAAAAGTGTAATTATGCCAAAAGCATAATGGTTGGCATGTATGGAACAGTGTCCATGAAATGTGACCACAGCATAAGCAAGGCTTTAAATATTGTCAGGGAAACACTGACAGTGAGGGAGAGCAGTTCAAGCAACTTTCACTGATATGCATTTCAATTTCATTTTCCTACATAACTATTCAAATAACTGATTTGATAGTAATGGATCCTAGATCTTAAGACATCAGATAAAGTTAATAGGAATTATATGATGAAAAGATTTTAATATAAATTAAGCTGGTATGCAATACTCACAAAGTTGTGCCGCCTCAGTAAAATCTGAGTTGCCTCCCTTTCAATAATAAAAGTGTATCTATCACATGTAAACACCAATGAACTAAACAAAGACCCATAGCTCATAAACAACCACATCCAAATGCATCAATATGGCTGCACCAGTTTATTCCTGAAGATACTGATACTTAATGTAACTATTTTTGTCAATGGATATGATGAATACAACTCTAAGTTGTTTCTACTTATAAGAAAAATAAATTTAAAGAGAAAGAAAATTTCAGAAATATGTAGTGTTTGTATTAGAACTTGCAAGTTATGTTCAAATGTATCATTGAAATGTTTTATTTAAAAAAAAAACAATTCGCCAAAATCTGCAAGAGACAACTATTCTGTTAATTAGCTTTGTCACTGGGTTGAAGGACCATTAAGTTCTTGACAGTTGTCAAAAGAAAGCTAGTGTAGCCACTGATTAAGCACTTAATTAGGTTTTTGTGGAAATGCTTGAATGTGACAGCTGATAAACTCTTTTCACATTTAAATAAATAAGGGTTATCACATTTATGATAAATACATTAAATCTAAACTAAAATGATAAAATTGAAATATGAATTGAACTTGACAAAACTTCTTTAATTGGTATTTGTTCCATACATTAATGGCAGTAGTAGACATTGATTGATATTTTTTTATATACTGTGTTATTTATTGACAATAGGGGTCATGAGTGGCTGAGTGGTCTAAAGCGCTGTCTGTTACAGATCACTGCCGTCTCACCTCTGTCTGTGTGTGTTTGAGTCTAAGATTCGGCTAATGTAGTTATGTGAGAAAGCTTGCCAGTAGCTTCTCGTGGGTCGGTGGTTCTTTCTGGGATTTTTCCCGGGTTCTTCCTCCACCAATAATACTGGCTGCAATGTATAGCCTATCATGTGCTGAAAAATGGCGTTAAACCTTAAAACAACAAAAAATTTTATTGACAATATTTTTGCATATAAAAATCTTATATATGATTTCTCATTCAGCTTCGTGAATTTCATGATGAGGATTCCAAATTTTCCTGTGTTGATTTTGATGATAAAACAAGCAACATAGCAAACTCTCAATTACTAATTTTGATTGCCGTTTTAATGGTTAAGTAAATGGAAGACTGTTTTTAGCCATTGAGTAAGAACAAAATGGGATCAATACTTGCTTTCACATTTTAAAAAAGTTTTCAGGGTGTGCTAAAATGAGGGACAAGTCTACATAGGTATAGAGATAACTTTCCACAATTTGAATCCCTAGCTAGATCTGCATGAACAAACAATATTTAATTCATTTAAACACAGAACAAATATACATTTTGGAGCATGTCCAAAATGAGGCATTGACCAAATTCCAAAATTTATCAGATGAAATTGTTCAAATGGGTAAATGTAATTCTTTTTTTTTTTTTATAATGTTGTACACTATGTTACCACAACAAGCTTTCTGCACAATGGTCTTTTCTTCTAATAAAGAAACATTTAGGAAAGCTCTATTCAATCTTTCAAAAACATGCTATTTGGTTGGTAGCATTTAATAGGGCACAATTCTGACTTGGTAGATTCAACACAGTGACAATGACAAAGAAGTAATCACATATTTTTAAACTGTAAGTTTCCTTCAGGTTAAATATCCAAAACTGACCAAGTGGGTGTCAGTGGAAAGTACTTGTTCATGAGACAAAACCACAATTTTAAAACAATCATTCATAGTGCATAATCAACACCACAAAACACAGCTTCCATGCCATAGTAAAACACTGTATTGACAATTTTATACCATTGTAACACACAGTGCTGATATTTTTAGTCCCTGGTAACACAGTACTGATGATTTTATACAATGGTAACAGAGTTTATGTTTCGGACTATGGTACACACTGTATTGACGTTTTAGACCATGGTAACACAGTGTTGATGTTTTTCACCATAGTAACAAGTGTTGATTTTTTGGACCATGGTAACATAATGTTGATAATTTAGGCCATGATAACACACATTATGGATGTTTATAGACCATGGTAACACAGTGTTGATGTTTTAGACCATGGTAACACAGAGTATTGATGTTTTTAGACCATGGTAACAGAGTGTTGATATATTATACTGAGGCAACACACAGTGTTGATGTTTTTAGACCATGGTAACAGTGTTAATGTTTTTAGACCATGGTAACACACATTGCTGATTTTTTTAGACCATGATAATGCACAGTTTATGTTTTATACCATGGTAACACACAGTAATGATGTTTTTATACCATGGTATCACACAGTAATGATGTTTTTAGACCATGGTAACATACAGTGTTGATGTCAGACCATGGTAACATAGTGTTGATGTTTTTATACCATGGTAACACACAGTAATAATGTTTTTAGACCATAGTAATACACAGTAATGATGTTTTTATACCATGGTAACACACAGTAATGATGATTTTAGACCATGGTAACATACAGGGTTGATAATACACAGTGTTGATACTTTAAGACCATGATAACACCAAGTATGGATGTTTTTAGACCATGGTAATACACAGTATGGATGTTTTTAGACCATGGTAGTACACAGTATGGATATTTTTAGTCCATGGTAAAGCACAATAATGAGGATTTGAACCACACTGAAACAAATAGAGAGTTTAGACCATAGTAAGACAGTGCTGATGTTTTAGACCATAGTAAGACAGTGTTGAGTGTTGATGTTTTCGACCATAGTAAGACAATGTTGATGTTTTTAGATCATATTAACACACAGAGTTGATGTTTTATACCATGGTAACACACAATGTTGATGTTTTAGACCATGGTAACACAGTGTTGATGTTTTAGACCATGGTAACATAGTGTTGATGTTTTAGACCATGGTAACACAGTGTATGTTTTAGACCATGGTAACACAGTGTTGATGTTTTTAGATCATATTAACACACAGAGTTGATGTTTTATACCATGGTAACACACAATGTTGATGTTTTAGACCATGGTTAAACATTGCTGATGTTTGTAGACCATGGTAACACACAGTATTGATGTTTTTAGTCCATGGTAACACTGTATTGATGTTTTCAGACCATGATAACACATAGTGTTGATGTTTTAAGACCATGGCAACATATTGTATGGATGTTTTAAGATCACAGTACCCCAGTATTGATGATTTCAGACCATGGTAACAGTGTTGGTGATTTATACCATGGTAACACACAGTGTTGATTTTTTTAGACCATGGTAACTAAGAGAGTATGGATGTTTTTAGACCATGGTAACACACAATATTGATGTTTTTAGACCCTTGTAACATAGTATTGATATTTTTAGACCATGGTAAGTATTTGTCAATTTAAAAAAAATGTCAAACAACAAGATCAAAGAACTATTTTGAAAATAGTGTTTCCAAGTCCGAATGAATATTTTGTAGAATAAAATGTTGCTCCAGGCTTAAACACCTATCTGTTAATTGATAAATGCTGCACTTGGTCAGTATTGATGCATTCTGACCAAGTGCAGCATTTATCAATTAACAGATAGGTGCTTAAGCCTGGAGCAACATTTTATTCTACAAAATATTCATTCGGACTTGGAAACACTATTTTCAAAATAGTTCTTTGATCTTGTTGTTTGACATTATTTTTAAAAATAAAATAATTTATCATCTCAGAAGGAACTCAAAAATACCCTGGTTTTGGCAAATGATGAACTGATTTATAGGTTATAATTTATCAACTAGTTAAAGAAAACTGATAATCATGAAATTTAACTATTCTCAAAAACAGAAATCTGCCTCCATTAAAAAAAAACAAACAACCAAAAAACAATAGATTTGACCCATAATTTTTCTTTCAAATGCATTCTGATAAGTTGAATTTTCTTACACTGTGCCTATTCTTGTAGCTGGTACTGTGAGACAAATTTCTTACATTGTGCCTCTTTGTGTCTGGTACTGTGAGACAAATTTCTTACAATGTGCCTATTCTTGTGGCTGGTATTGTGTGACAAATTTCTTACATTGTGCCTATTCTTGTAGCTGATATTGTGAGACAAATTTCTTACATTGTACCTATACTTGTGGATGGTATTGTAAGACAAATTTCTTACATTGTGCCTATTCTTGTGGCTGGTATTGTGAGACCAATTTCTTACATTGTGCCTATTCTTGTGGCTGGTATTGTGAGACAAATTTCTTACATTGTGCCTATTCTTGTGGCTGGTATTGTGAGACAAATTTCTTACATTGTGCCTATTCTTGTGGCTGGTACTGTGAGACAAATTTCTTCACTTTCCCCATAATAAGCATCTACCAAGAAGAAAGCAACCTGTAAAAACAGTAAGTACAATAGTAAAATAAAAGTAGACTGGCTATATGTTTGCATTTAATGTACACATTAGTGTAAAATCTCACTGTTTAAAACAAGAAAAAAGAACCCTCATGACTAGAAGCAAGCACACTAGTTGTCCAAAGCATTACACATTTAAGAGCAAAACTTATTCAGTCTGTGTATTGATAATAAGGCAATGATATAAAAAGTATGCTCTAAATTTATTATCAAAATTCTGAATATATTTTATGTTATTTATGTCAGCAAAATTCTGTCTATTTAAAAGTTATGTTATTTAAAAGTTAAGAAACAAAGAATTGCCTCTTATTACCCACTCAAAATAAAAATGGACAGATAGAAAGTCCTTTAAAATAAACATGAACAGAAGTACCACAAAATCAAAGATATATGCAAAGCTGTTAAAATTCAAAGTAAAATCGAAAAAATAAAGATAAAATGCATAAAATCTTAAAAATTACATCTGTAACAATTGTTATATAACTTGCATTTCCTCAAAAAGTCCAAGATTTTATGAAGTGGTGTGTGTGTGTGATTTGGATTTTTAATGTAGCTTTAACAATTTGTCATATTGCTAAGATGTCTGCAGTGTGGCAGTTTATAGTGATTTCTAGCACTGGCACATCATGCTGCAGACATGTAGCATGATATCCCACCCAGTCACATTATCCTGACACCCGGCGGACCAGTGCTATCACTAAGCTCTTAATGCTGAGAGCCAAGCGAGGCAGCTGTTAGTATGATTTTTGTAAGTCTTTGATATGACTCTGTCGGGGATCGAACTCATGACCTCCTGCATCCAAGGCAGATGTCCTAACTACTAGGTCACCAGAATGATACTTGTGTACTTTAGAATAAAGTTTCTTAAATGAATTCACATTAAAAAGACTTCTCAGTAAATGAGATTTTTGTCCCCAGGATGCTGAACACCCTCCCACACCCACCCACCAATACCCTCACCCCCACACACCTTGCATTCTAAATAGTAAGAGCTATAACAGTAAGTGGGACCCCGCTATAACCCGCCCCGTTATAACACAAATTCGGATATAACACGGTCGTGGCATGGCTCCCGAAATTTCAGGTAATTTTTTACAGGTATTTTTCTCAAAGACAAAAAAAAAAATCTTTTAAGTATGAAAATAAAATACGTCAAGAGTTTAATTATCATTCTCACACTCGTCTAAAAAGTGCGAAAAAAAACGTGTAGAAAATGTATTCTCATTTTGGGGAGAAAATCACACAAAATCGAATATAAAATAATCGTTGTATGGCTCCTAAAATTTCAAAAAATTAACAAATTTCTTCTTGTTTTGTGCCAGAATAAACATCGGAAATACGAACCAATTGCTGGGCCTACTGAGAACTTTGATATTTGTTTATTGTTGAAAAATGACAGCTCATAAGTGTCAATATTATTATTACTGATCCCTGAGCAATGAAGCCATTGTGTCTACTTTGTGTTTGCCTTGAATGCATTCCGAATATAATCGTTGCTCTAATAATCTCCGATATATGTTCTCTTAATTTTATACACAACTAAGCAACAGCCAATGCAGGGGTTGATAAAAGATTCTCACCAGAATGTATAAATCAATTAATTTAAGTACATTGTTTATCATCAAAGTGAACTGCTGAGCTAAACTTTTTCAAATCAGGGGGAAACGATTTATACAGCATCAAAGGAACAAAAGCCGCCAACATGTGGCGTGGCTTGGAGGTGTTGTTTTATGCAATCAGTTCACTAGTAAATTCGAATTCTACAACTGAGAACTATAATTGACTTTGCCAAGAGCAAATGTGACATTAGCAGAAAGCAGCTAAAAATCAGAGATTTTCAAAAATAATAAGTATTGATAGATGAGAAATGTAATGGTATAAAATGTATACAACAGAGGTCTCGGAAACGCTTAATTACGTGTATCTGAATGCAAATATTTGATCTGGGACACATAAATCACTCCATGCAGGAGTCCTCCGTACGCATGCAAATAGCCGGGAGACAAAGTTAGTGTTGATTACTTGATCATTTTAGCTGTGCTGATATTTACAGTGACATAATTCAGTGGTTAAAATACAGCCAGTTCTGCCTGCTGTATTAGAGTACATCAAAAGAACATGACGCAATAGCTGGGCGGCAAGTTCAAAGGACTTTGACTAGCAGCTTGGGTGGGAAAATGTGCTGAAATTTACAATGACTGAATTCAGAGACAGAAAGATCTTGAGATGTACATGTAGTTATTATAAGAATACACTTTAGCTTCCATTATTTAATCTACGGATATGTACTATTTCATCATTCATTACATACACCCGTTATGTAATTTTTGATATTTTCTTTTCATTGAATTCAGTCACATAATGATCTGTGACAAAATTATTGAATATTTTACATCCGTGTGTGGATATTTTCGATGGAAATATTTGTATTATGGATTCAATGTATGTTACGAATTCGCTGGCGAGTACATGGTGTTGATACTCTTTTCATGCAATAGATTATACATGTATATATAAATTAGACACGTGTATGTACCAGTGCATAGTTCTCTGAATAAAGTAATATATTATATCTGCAATTTCTGTTACCACAGTAAATGTTTTTCTCATTTAATATATATTGATCAAAAATGGTAACTGTGCCATGCATTTTCGAACCCGTCTTTATGTACCCCCCTCCCCGAATTAAATCCAAAAATGTGTTGGTATTGTACATGGTTGCTTATAACACGGTTCGGTTCATAACACGGTCGGATTCTATGGCTCCCAACTACCGTGTTATAGTGGGGTCCCACTGTAATACTATGATAAAGTAAGTATCGTATATACTCAGTCCAATATAAACTGCACTGACCCAGATCTGCTGTTGTAAAATGTTCTAGCAGGTCTCGGTCTGTGCAGTTTGCAAGTACTGATCAGCAGAAATAACGACCCTGATTTTCCACTGCAGATCAGGGCCTATGATGTTTGCAGCTGGAGAAGACTTATACATGACTATATATAACACATTATATCGCCATTACTTAAATTGGTCCACTCCACATATATCCCGTCCCTCCAGTATATTTTGGAGAAGACTTGTACATGACTATATATAATACATTATATCACCATTACTTACATTGGCCCACTCGACATATATCCCTTCCCTCCAGTATATTTTGGACGAGTGGTGAGGCAGATTCAATAAACTCTGAAGAGAAGGAAAAAAAATGATTTAATATAATGTTCAGTACCTAATTATTTGTCACTTTCAATAAATGATTTAATATAATGTTCAGTACCTAATTATTTGTCATTTCAATAAATGATTTAATATAATGTTCAGTACCTAAGTATTTGTCATTTTCAATAAATGTTACTGAAATTATATTTCTTTTATGTTATATTTGCAAGGACTGATATTGATGATTTTAACTGTTGACTGAAGCAGTGTACTGGATCTGAACTGAAATATTATAAAGATTATTGCAAAAATATATCACACAAATGCCAACTGTATAGAATATCTTAAGAATGAGCTCTAAAGCATTATATTTATTGCCTCAGCAGTACGAATCCCCCCCACAAATATTTGCCATTTTATACTATACATGGGTATTTGTCGGTTAAGCAACTGAGTTGACACCAAATTGCATGACTACTGAGAACACCAAAAAGAGCTATTCCATTTAAATCTACCTGTGGAGAGAGAAAACCCCCAATATTTATTGTTTTAAGGGTAAGCTCTGACTCAGTTATGTCTTTGTTTTTCTTTCAGTGTAACTATTTCTTTTCTTTTGGTGGTACCGTATAGAGCAGAATGGATCCTTCCCATAGGTCTACATTGATTTAAATGAAATAGCCCTAAACAACATTAACCCGGCTTTTAATTTAAAAGAGTGGCTTTTATCTTTCAAGATATCAACATGGCAATTATTAAAGTTGCCAAAATCATATAGCAAAATAATAATTAATAGTAAAATTTGTTTAAATGTTCTTTATCAGAACCATTTTTGTATCTAAAACAGGTAAAAATAAAGGTCTACTGTTACCATAATGTGAGGACAATAGGAGTCATAGGAAAAAAGTTTTTAAAACAAGTGAAATTAAAAATATTTCTTTCTGATTCTATATTACAAAGGTTTCAAACTTAAATTAAGCTTATTTAGAATTCAAAAAATTAGTTAACAAGAGGGTTTAGTAAATATATCCCAACCCACCCAAAAATAAGAAGAAAACAATGATCATACTGGATTTACCTGTAGACCAAAGTTATCAGCTAGAGCTATCATTCTGGCGATCAGTCTAGACCACAGACCAATTGGTATGTAGGGCATGCAGTAGTAACGGAATATCTTTTCTGGAAAATACAGAATCAAATTAAAGCTCAACAAAAGTTTTGTAAAAAGTGGGGCATCTCCCATTGGGAATATTTGATACAAGTTGGACCAATATCAATCTATACGAGTCTGGCGTGTAAATTCATGATTTGCTAAATAACCCACACACCTTATAAAATTTTTAGGAATTACCATTTCATAGTTTTACCTGTCTTGACATCTGTCTTGCACTGTCACAAAATGAACCTCAGACTTAAGCTCTCCCTTGATATCAGGCCCTTCCTCATCACACAGTTAATGTTATAAGGTTATAACTATATATAGCACTCTCACATTGTAACACAGTTCCTGCTTTAGGTCTCACTGGTTAGTTTTGTATTTTGACGTAATATTTAAGGTAGAAGGCATGAGCCGAATTATCACAATCCTAGCATTTGTCAGTTCACACATAAGCTAAATCTGTAATGTGGTTTACATTTACTTTGAGTTAGGCTTAGAAATGGGTTGACTTGTTGGTGACTGCCTGTCACAGATCAAATGCATAACTTGGGCTTCAAATGAGCAGCTGACTTGGCTTATACATTTAATAATAATAATAATAATAATAATAATAATAATAATAATAATGATAATAATAATAATAATAATAATAGAAATAATAATAATAATAATAATAATAATAATAATAATGATAATAATAATAATAATAATAATAATAATAATAATAATAATAATGAGGACTTTGTACAGGGCCTAATCTCTAAAAGCTCTAAGGGTTTTACAACATCTATAATGATATGACTACACTACAGAACAACAAATGACAAAAAATAATGAAATTGAAAAACATAAAAGCATGCTGAAAACATATAATATACATGCTGAAAACAAATAATATACAAAACATTATTAGGTCTCAAAATTTGTCCCTGCAGTCGAAACAGGTGAGTTTTAATAGCACTCTTAAAAGGGACCACTGTGTCTTTGTGTCTAATTTCAAAGGGCAATTTGTTCCACATCGCCGGGCCCTGGTATGTATCCACATGACTTCGTTTTCACAGTGGGAACAATGAGTATATGATTGTCAGAAGAAGAGCGTAAGTATCTAGCTGGTGTATATACATGGGTGAGGCTGGATAGTAAGTTGGACTGGAGTCTGTCAGTGAAACAAGGAACAGAGAACAAATTTTGTGTTTGATTAAGTATCGAATTTTTTGCCAGTGTAGGGTACAGAGTAGTGGTGAGGTGTGCTCTGATCGAGGTACTCTAAAGATGATCCAAGCAGCTGTACTTTGAACTTTTGAAGTTTCTGGAGTAAATATTTTGACGAACCAGACAGAATTGAGTTACAATAGTCCACTCTTGAAAGTACTAATGAACACACAAGTGTATTAGTGGCATCAACTGAAAGATATTTGTGAATGGAGCTGATGTGTCTCAGTTCAAAATATGCAGCCTTGCATATATGTTCATGACATGTTGGTGCAATGTGAGAGTACTGTCTAGAGTAACGCCTAGGTTTCGTACTGACTGTGAGATTTAATGTTCGTGTTGCTGATATTTATTGTCTGAGGTAAAGGATGTGAATGAATATTTACATGTGTCTGATACAAAGGTAAATATCTAAATATCTAGATGGTTGAGGGGTGATGAAAAGTATGCTAATTTGTTACAGTATTAGTTAATTGTATTCATGCATAAGGCACATATTGATTCTATTAGCTGTCTTGTCACAGGAAAATATTCAAAATAGGTCTGTCCTGTAAAACATGAATGTAAAAAAGGAGGGGTTGGTGGCAGTGTTGGTTGAGTATACTAAATGCCACTAGTTGCATAAGGAAGTAACTGTAATGCTTGAGTCAGAATATATATATATATATATATATATATATATATACACACACACACAAATATATATATATATATATATATATATATATATATATATATATATATATATATATATATATATATATATAAATATATTATACACACACAGCACTGTTTTAGTGTAAGACCCTTCCTCATAACACAGTTCCTGTTATAAGGCTATACCTATATAGAGCATTCTCTCACTGTAAGACCTCTCATAGCCTCTCCTTTTCCAGGTGTAGTGATCGTTGCAGGACCACTGTTTCGTTCTGATGGACAGGAGGTTACTTGTATATAGCATCTCCTACATTATTGCATCCACAACAGCACCTTTACGTGGGGCCCCTTGTTTTCACAGAGCCTGTTGTGTGGCACGACCGAGTGCTTGGCGGTATCACTGGGTGGGCAGACTGGGCTCATTAGCCTTGGCAGGCAGCCAGTCTAAGAGAAGGGAAACTCTGACTCCAAACCCAGGTAGATGAAGCTTGTTAGCCTGGTCAAGGCAATTTTTCTAGGAGAAGGAAACTCTGATTGAAAACCAATGGCTCCACTGCCTTGTGGATATCTTCGAGAGAAGGAAAGGCTATGGAAGTAAACCCAGACAGAAAATCCGGAGTGGAGCCCCCAAGGCGGCTGGATGTCGACTACGAGGTGTTGATACGCCATCTTCTGCCTGCTCCAGTGGGTGTCTGGAGCTCAGTGTGTTGCTCAACATGACAAGCAGATGAAAATTCCACACCAGACAAAAATAAAAAGAAACGAATAAAGAAGACTCCAGCTCATCGATTTGCAAGCTGGAATGTGCGCACTATGTGTACAGGCATCTCCGATGACCTCAGAGAAGTGGATGACACCAGGAAAATGGCCATCATCGATAAAGAACTCACCAGGCTAAATGTCAGCATAGCTGCCCTCCAGGAAACTAGACTGGCCTCAAGTGGCTCCCTCAGAGAGGAAAACTACACTTTCTTCTGGAAGGGTCACAAACCTGAGGAGCCCTGTCAGCACGGAGTGGGCTTCGCCATCAAAAACAATTTTCTGGACTTGGTTGAACCTCCCACAGGGGGTACTGAGCGTCTCTTGTCCATCTGCCTCACCACTGCTGCAGGTCCTGTCAACATCATCAGTGTCTACGCCCCCACCTTCTTGTCTTCAGACACCACAAAGGATCAGTTTTATGGGCAGCTGGACGAACAGATTAAAGGATGCCCCAAACACGAACCACTATTTCTCCTCAGCGACTTCAATGCCAGAGTAGATGAGGATCACGAGTCATGGCCTACCCGCCTCGGATATCATGGTACTGGAAAGACCAACAAAAATGGTCAGAGACTGCTGGAGCTGTGCACCTACCATGGCCTGTGCATAACAAACACTTTTTTCAAGGGTAAGCCACAACACAAAGTGTCATGGAAACACCCAAGATCCCATCTCTGGCACAACTTGACTTGGTCATCACCAGGCGCTCTGCCCTTAACAGCATCTTCTCCACCAGAACCTACCACAGTGCAGACTGCGACTCCGACCATGCCCTCATGAGCAGCAGTGTGCAACTACAGCCACAGACACTACACCGCTCAAAACCAAAAGGACACCCACGCATAAACACTGCACAGTTGTCGGTCCCCTCCAAGGTGCAGGAGTATGTGTCTGCCCTGGACAAGGTTCTCCAATACCTGCCAGAGCATGATGCCACAGCCAAATGGAACGCCATGAAGGGTGCCATCTACAAAACAGCCATGTCCACATTTGGCAAAAAGGAATGACCCAGTCAGGACTGGTTCAACGCACACCTATCAAGGATGGAACCACTAATCGAGGAGAAGCAAAAAGCCTTGATAGCGTAAAAAAAATGCCCCAATGAACAGACGCTTACTACTCTTAAAAGTGCTCGAAGCAACATCCAACGCATCGCTAGACAGTGCAACAGTACTGGCAAAAACTGTGAGAAGGAATCCAGTGCAGTGCCGAGTCCGGAAACATAAAAAGTATGTATAGTGGCATCAAGAAGGCTCTAGGCCCTACAGTGAAAGGGGTCGCTCCCCTGAAATCTATGATGGGAGAGAAGATCACAGACCGTGGGCTACAGATGGCCATATGGGTGGAGCACTACTCAGAGCTATACTCCCATGAAACGTTAGTTACCGAAGCAGCCCTCAGCAGCATAAAAAATGTTCCCATCATGGAGGAGCTCAACCAAGTGCCAACCTTAGAAGAGCTCAGCAAAGCAATTGACTCCCTCCCAAATGACAAAGCACCAGGTAGTGACAGCATCCCACCCGAAGCTATCAAATGTAGGAAACCAACACTGCTCCAACCACTGCACGAACTACTTTGCCTCTGCTGGGAGGAAGGAGCAGTCCCCCAAGACATGCATGATGCCACAATTGTGACCCTTTACAAAAACAAGGGCGACTGCAGTGACTGCAATAATTACAGAGGGATCTTGCTTCTGTGCATCGTTGGTAAAGTGTATGCCCACATCATACTAAACAGGCTGCAGTGCTGGCAGATCGTGTGTACCCAAAATCCCAGTGCGGCTTCAGAGCAGGCAGGTCGACAATAGACATGATCTTTTCTTTACGACAACTCCAAGAGAAGAGCAGAGAGCAAGGTCAACCACTCTACATGATGTTCATCGACCTCACCAAGGCCTTTGACTTAGTCAGCAGGAGGGGCCTTTTTGAAGTTCTCAGTAAGATCGGTTGCCCCTCAAAACTCCGCAGGGAAATGCTTTTGCAGATGACACGGCTCTTGTGGTGCACACTGAGGAAGCCCTTCAGAGACTGGGAGACCGTTTTGCTGATGCCTGCTTGCAGTTTGGACTCACCATCAGCCTGGAAAAGATAATGGTCAGCATACAAGATGCCACAATTGCCCCTACAATCAAAATCAATGGTGTCACCTTGGAATGAGTCAACAACTTTACCTACCTGGGATCAACCATCAGCATCACTCTCTTGATAAGGAGCTAGACAGAAGGCTTGGAAAGGCAAACACCATCATGTCACAACTGATGAAGAGGGTGTGGGAAAACACGCTGACAGAGCAAACCAAAGTCAAAGTTTACCAAGCCTGCATTCTCAGCACCCTTCTATATGGAAGTGAGATCTAGAGTACCTACATGAGGCAAGTGCGCCAGCTCAACTCCTTCCATATACGGTGCCTAAAACGCATCGTGAAAATCAGCTGGCAAGACCGTGTCCCACATAGTGAGATCTGCAGCATGCAAATGCCCACAGCATGTTCTCCCTGCTGAGCAAACGTCGCCTTCGATAACTGGGACACGTCCGACACATGGAGGATGGGAGGCTGCCAAAGGACATCCTATATGGACAGCTGGCTACTGGCACGAGAAGAGTCGTCCGCCCCTCACTCCGTTTCAAGGATGCGTGCAAGAGGGACCTGAAGGCATGTGACATCGCACCTGGTGGCTGGGAAGTGCTGGCTGAGGACCGAGGCACCTGGAGACTGACAGTAAGTAAGGGTATATCAGTCGCTGATACGAGGAGAGGCCAGTTGGCGGCAGAGAAATGTGTAAGAAGGGGCCACTTGACAGCAGCCACAGCAACTCAGGCTTCCCAGCATGTCTGCACAAACTGCAAGAGGGACTGCCACTTGCGCATAGGCCTGCACAGCCATAACAGACGATGCCAACAACCCAGAGACAGACGACACCCCAAGAGCGCTATCTGCATGGTCTATTGAGACTAAGGTGCCAATGAATGATGATGATATATATATATATATATATATATATATATATATATATATCATAATGACAATTGTGCACCACTCTGAATCAACCTTCACATAAAAGAACTTATTTAAGAAAAAGATGTGTCAGTACTAATTTCAAATTGTTTTCAGTCTGTTTTTCTGAGGATCTGGCAGTTGTGACTAATATTTGTGGTAATGAATTCCAATGTTGGTTGTTTGGGGGAAAAGTTGAATTTGTAGCTATCAGTTCTATTTGGTTTGATTATATTGAGGCTGCAAATTTTTCCTTTGTTTTTAAATTGTTTTAAATCATTTTCATGACAACCTATTCAATAGTGTGGTCATACTTCCTAGGTTACATGATTAATCTAAAGCATATAAAGTCATCTGCAAAGAATTTCTGAATCAATTTCAGTTATGATGTCATTGATGTGCAAAGTGGTGAATTTCTGAATCAATTTCAGTTATGATGTCATTGATGTGCAAAGTGGTGAATTTCTGAATCAATTTCAGTTATGATGTCATTGATGTGCAAAGTGGTGAATTTCTGAATCAATTTCAGTTATGATGTCATTGATGTGCAAAGTGGTGAATTTCTGAATCAATTTCAGTTAAGATGTCATTGATGTGCAAAGAGAAGAGCACAAATCCAAGTATTCTGCATGACGTACTCAAGTATTTACTTTGTAACAACCAGATTTGGAACCATTTACCACAACACATTGCTGTCAGAAATATAAATAAAGAAAATCCAGCATAGAATTTTGCCTACAGTTCCATAATAAAATTGTTTACTTTTTAACATTTCACGAGGGACACTGTCAAAAGCTTTATCACAGTCTAATACAAAATATTGATTTGGTAACTTTAATCTAATTGTTTTGACCAATCATCTACAATAAAACACAGTTGTGTTCCACAGCTGTCTAATTTCCAAAAGGCATGTTGTTTATCAGATATGAGAGAAAAGTGATAATGAAGGAGTACTGTAAAAAAAATAATTGGGGTTTTGGTGCAAAGAATGTTGTATTTTTATTCAACTTTAACAAATATTTGTACTATAAAATGAGCCTAATTACAGAATCATTAATTAAATTATGTTTAGTGTTTTGTGTCAATAACTATTTATGCACTAACAATAAAAAATAATTCATTAAAACTACATTAAAATTCCATCAATACAGTATTTTGTAAATGATAGCTATCATAATTTTAAACAATCACTACACTTCAAATTAAAACTGCTCAAAGATTTAATATTAGTGAGTGAAAATTCAAATAAATATAAACTGTTCAAATTGGGATGGAAGTATACCATTTCTATTTTGCACTGGCAGATTAATGGTTGGCCTTTCCTTGGGAAGTCTACAAGGAATCAGAAGTTCTTTATCTGCATGGGGCAGTGCAATTTCAAATCTGAAAGAAATCAGGAGATATAAATTAGAGCATAAATGAAATCAAAAAGAATTGAAGAGATATTTGCTTATCTGTACTTTCTCTCTCTAAAAGAATTGTCCACCACTAGAAACCATATTTTCCTGGGTGAAAGTCACAGGCTTTTGTGTAGCCCTGGAGTTACAGCCATTATAGGTACAAGCATGGTTCATGCACCAATAACTGCCTTGATCATCCACTACCAATGACGCCTCCCACAAAAACCAAACAACAGTCAACTTCTCTTATTCATATAATCATTTACATGTACAATCTACAATACAAGCACACACACACACACACACACACACACACACACACATATATATATATATATATATATATATATATATATATATATATATATATATATATATATTCCTGCTTCCAACTGCACCAGTCATAAAAGATTTTCTGAGCAGACAAGTACATATCTAGCTTGGGAAAATCTGGTCATGTACATCATACTTAATCCATGTTAGTAAAGCAGCCTTCATATTTAAGTGTGTAGTTCTAAAACACATATGGCTGGAAAATAGCACTAAATAAATGAACTTTAAAAACACAATTTCAACTTGAATGGATTTTATCACACACTAAATTAACTTTAAAGACATCCATGTAAGAGGCATGAAATATGTGACCTATTTTTGGATGAGGGTGTACAGTTCACCAAGATGAAACTTCTCAGACACCAAGTTACATGATTCCATGTATAACGATGTTATAGAAGAGGTACAGAAAATGACATGGTCATTAGCTAAGTGCAAAATTTACTATAACCAGTAAAATGTTGAATGTGGGTCACAGTGTTATAATGTGTGATCCTAATCACAGTGCTCGAGATTAAGCCCATGTCATTGTGACATGAGATATCAATCACAGTAACCTTATTTTGTAATGAAGGTGTAATACTCATCAAGATGCATCACCAAATTTTTTGAATTTTAATATGTTAATAGGGTGCAAAAATCTATTTGGTCATAAGCTGAATGCAAAAGTTCAACCTAAGTCAGTAACATGTAGATGACAGTGACCTTTTTTTGTTAAGATGCATGCAATCATCTAGTTTTATGATTCTAACATTAACACGAAATGTAAGTTAAGTTAATGAAGAATGAAATGTGGGTCATGGTGACCTAATTTGATGAATATAGTATATTACTTGTTAAGAGTGGAAACCTCACCAAATTTAGGTTAGATATAAAACAGTATTCATAGCATGAGCACAAAAAAACTGTGAAAAAGCATAAAAACTTTACCAAGAATGAAAAACAATATTGATGCAGGTACACAGTTAGTCCCCTCACCAGCCCTGGGGTAGGTGCAATAAAAATTATTCCTCTGCCTAAGATGAAGGAAGAAAGAATGCTTGCATTACTTTATATAATATAAAAGTGAAGTTTCATCCCCGTGGACAGGCCCCCAAGTAGCCAAGGGGTCATAAATGTTCACCATTTACTTACTGCCATCTCACCCCTGTCTGCATGGAATCTAGCCTCAGGCTTGGCTAACATGGAAACATGAGAAAGCTTGCCAGAAGCTTCTCCTGGGTTGGTGGTTCTTCCAGGGTTTTTCTTCCATCAGTTATATTGGCCACCATGTATAGCCTATTGTGTGCTGAAAAAGAGCGTTAAACCCTACATTAACAATGACAATCTGTGTGGACAACATCGCTGATGATGTGGGTAGTACATAAGCTTTTTAGATTCAAGTGGAAAAAAATGAGTGGACAAATAAAGTAACATATATACAGAATAATTTTTGATGTTTAATTAATCACTTCATAATTAGCTTTAAATTAAGTTAAGAAACTGTCATTGTGACAGGTTTGCAGATAAATTGGTTTAACCTGCATATCATACTCTCAAGTATGGTATGTTACTCCCCCACAAAATATCTATCTAGATATCCATACATCTATCTATTGATCCATCAATCCACCCACCCACCCACCCATCCATTCATCCATCATACTTCTCCAACAACTTGAGGTACTGGGGAACCATGTCTGGAGGAAATGTGTATTGGCCATCCTTTTGGTTGTTTACTTCCTTCCCTTTGAACAGAAGCTTTATATCATCCTTCTTCATTGTCTGAAAGCACATAATTTATACACATGCTCAAGTCCAATGGCAAACAATAGTCTTAACATGTCTGCAAATCAAGGTCTGTGTTGTTTGTTCAATTGAATAACAGCAAATAAACTGCAATATGTTATTTAATTTGCATTGTTTGTTGGTGAACTTTTGAAATTTATTCATTATATGCTATATTATTGTAACATTGTATGTTCGACTTGACCTTGTCAAAAATCGAATTTATTTTCTACTTGACCTGAATTGTTGACTTTTTAAAAAATAATATAAATTCTGTAAGCAACTAATGCATAGCTAAAATATTATCGATGTGTATGGGTTTAATATCAGGACCATTATTAATAGAAACATATTTATTTGGGACTGGGTCTAGGTTATTGGGATTTCTTAACAATTTACCTGGTGTACCTGACACAGTCAATGTTATAATTTAGTAACATACTTTCTAATAAAAACAAACATTTTATTTTGCAAACCTTACGAACTTTAGAAAGGTTAGTTTTCATTAGGTAATGGTTTTCTTTAGAAGATATTAATTGTGACCTGAGATCATTTGGAAGACTATATAATCTTCTTAATATAAAGAATTTTCACTTCTGCTTTAATTAAGATCTAGAAAAATCAAATCTGTATTACTTATATCTCCACAAGTTCATTTGGACAGGAATTGATTTCTTTAAATTATTTATTTCAGTTAATTCAGTGATTATTTTCTCTGAAAATACACAGTACTAAAATAAGTCTTGGAGAGAGACATTCATTGAGACTTTGAAAAAATTAAAACTTGGAATTATATTACTATGTTTTCAAGAAAGACAGTTGGTACAACAATAAAAAAAACAGGCCACCACTGGCACATCAACACCTTCAGCACTGGATTTAATTTGGATTTCTACTTAAGTTTATTAAGAAATTTAATTTTTAGGACTTGTGTCTGTAATTTTATGATTATTTTGGGGTATAATTTGCAATAACATTTTTTTTTCAATTCACTTTGTATTCTACAGAAATAAATTATTTGTTGAATTTATTTATACAGCTTATTGCTTTTCTCTTTTTTTTTGTTGCATATTAAGAGCATAGACTCATGAGAAAAGACACAGATCTGCATGCACATTATGCAACAATAGATCTGTGTCAGTTTGAAGTTAGACTCGACTTGTGAGTACAGACATTTATTAGTACCCATGTCTATGTTATTGGAGGCAATCACAGAATTTTAATTTTTTTTACTCTTCTAAAGAAACTATTTATCTTACCAATTAACATTATAAATTTTTAATTTTTACATCAAAGCTTGAAAATCCCTGACATATACATTTGATGTTAAATTTTTCAGTCAATCAAGAACTGATATTTTATAGAACAAACAAGTTAGCCTTCCAGAACAGCAGCAAGAGAAACAACTGTCACTAATTTACCTTCATAAAAAGGGTTTTTGTTAGTGATGTTATTATGAATGTAATGTTGTATCAGGATACATCGCCACTTTTTTTTTATATCATATATATAATATCATGATGGGTTTTTTATATCAAAGCGATAATATCATGATGTTTATATAATTTCAGATCAATACAATTTGTTAATCAGTGCAAGTTCAAGGTTGCAGCTCATGGAAAATTATAGTTTTCCCCGCTAGCCTGTAGACTGTTGCTATTTGTATAAGACAAATATGTATCAATTAAAATGTATCGAAGATGTATAAATTAAAATATATTCAAAATGTATCAATTGAAATGTATACAAATGTATGAATTAAAATGTATCAGAACATATATCAATTAAAATGTATGAAGATGGTATCAATTAAAATATAGCAAAGATGTATCAATTGAAATGTATTAAAAATGTAACATATTTTGATAAATGTTCCTGCCAAACTAACCTTCATATTGAGCTTCAAAGGCAGGGTATATCTTTCAGATCACATTTTGCTTTCAATTTGTCAATTTGTTCAGGTCATGTACATGAGTATCAGCCATTCTCATAAAATACTAATAATTCACATGTATGTTATGTTGCCAGGATCAGGATGCCAAGAAACAGCAAATTATTTAGTAAATTATATTTCTTGTAGAATAATTTACCTGAACAAATTAATTTTAGGAACAATAGGGCTACCGCCTACCACAGCCCTCTCAAAGACAAAAATTCATCTGGCATGTGATCAGGTAAGTGATCTAGGAGAAATATAAGTGACTAAAAAAAAAATTGCTTTCTCTTTCGAATACATAACCCAAACCATATTAATGTTTGGAAAATAGGTAACAGGTTGCTGAGCATTCAGCCTTTACTCCAGATAACCTTTACTCCAGATAACCTTTGAGAGTAGAATATTGAGTTCCCCATATGAAGGTAAATGAAGCACAACTGAAGGAAACAGGATTACATCTGGAAAGAATAAATGAGATCTTTGTACCACATAAAACTTTGAGTGAATCCAGTGAAAGCTGTTCATGGTGTTGGTCTGGCAGTTGTGCTAATGTCAAATTGGTCTGGCAGTTGTGCTAATGTCAAATTGGTCTGGCAGTTGTGCTAATGTCAAATTGGTCTGGTACCTACTAGTACAACATGGACTTGGTGTACCAGATCCAGACTGTCATGGAGCCATTGTCTTATAAATAAAAACTTGAGAAGGTTGATTGTGCATGCCAACCATCTTGACTAAATCATTTCACTCCTATTTTGCCAGCAGATATCTTCATAATACAACTTTGTTCTGGTGATAAGTTAGAGTATGTATTTATCAGCTAAATACATACTCCTCTCTCCCAGGTTTAACTTGAAGAAGTGTCTTTCAGCCCAAACAGCAATAAAATCAGGTTGCGCCATTACTAACACCAAGCTATCTGACTGAAACTGAAGGTAGGTGGGGTCAACCAAAAGGGCATATATTTCACACACTCTAATGTTAACAGGAAACAGGTTTTGTACGGAAGGAGCTTTAGCATGTTCCTGGATAAAGGCTTAGTCTTGTCTGAATTCAGAAAAGTCGAACCCAGGAAAGATTCTACTTACTAAACAAAAATGAGTGACTTAGGCTTATGCAAGTCAAAGTTGGACATCAAATTAAATAGGTCTTTGTTACAACCAAGATCCTCATTGCCATGATGGCGAAGCCTGTCTGATATCATAGAACAGTAGCTCTTAATAGTAAGTGAACCAGATTTTTCCCTTCAAACAGCCAAAGAAAAAAGTTACTTGTGAAATAGAGGCACTCAAACACACAAATCGTTTATTTAACATCAGTCTGAAAATGTTCCATTTTCCTTTGCAGGCCTTTAAAGTAGAGGGCCTTCTAGTTCATAGTTTTTTCCATGACTTAAGGATTCAACTGATTTGTTGCAAGGCTGTCCTCACAAGAGCCACTGGGAAGGTATTCTGGGCAAGGATGGAATACACGAGTCTGAGGCTGCTGAAGAAGATTTTGAATGGCTGGGATCTTCTTGAGTAGATCTATCATTAGATCAAGCAAATTGTTGATCCAGGATTTATCCCTGTGAAGAGTGGCACACAGAATCATTTGCACTGCCTGTCCCTCAATTTCTGTATGATCTTAGTAACTAAAATGGGGTGGGGGCTAGGCAAAAGAACACGGACTCAGAGAAAGGGAATTCATGTACCATGCCTTGGGATCTGGCACCAGTGAAACAAAGGTGAGCAGATTGTGGTTCCACCTGGTATATTATCTATCATTGGATGCCCCCCCCCCCCCAAAAAAAAACTAACTGGCAAATCAAATAGGGAATCTGTTCTGACCTTGACAGAGATTGGCCAAGAAAATGACAGACTTTGGATGTTAATATATTGCACTGTGTGTACCAATGGCAAAATTCCCAGAATGCAAAGCTGAGGTGACTTGGCACTGCCTTGTTTGAGATACATTACAACTACCACATTGTCTCAAATGACAAGCATGACTTTGTTCTGAAGAGTTTGAAAAGCTTTGATGATAGCATTCATCTCCAAGAGATTGACATGAAGACCTATATCTTCCAGACTCTACTGGCTGCTGATAGTGTCAAAGTATGAATAGATGGGCTCCCCAGCCCCATGAGTTGGGGCATGATGATCTAGTGGTGGATGTTTGATACGTGCATGTATCGGCGACCCTGGGGATAAGATCCGATGCTGCTGCACTGAATGATCCATGGAGTCGCAGAAACTCCTTGGCTGTTATCTGTTACTTGATCGATACAGACTCTGCAAGGTCAACGACTCAGACCACTTGAGGGTGGGGAAGATGTACCAAGTTCAGGTGTGTGAGAAATTCTATACCCAGATTGATGAACTGTTCAAATGGATAAAGGAACGGACCTTTCCCAAATGATCAGAAAACCTGGATGACTTAAAAGTTAAATGCGATGGTGCTTTCCTTTGACTTGAGTGAGACAATGGAGTTGAGTAGGTTTGTAAAGGTCCAAGGACTTATGTTTAAAGTTGAAAGGGAGAGTGAAATTGATATCAAGTCTCTCTGTACACAAACCATAGGAATTTCCATGATGACGGATGGATGCCAACATGGAAATATGCATCTGTCAGATTGAGACTGATTTCAAATTCATACAAAATGAAGAGGCAGATTGATCTGGCCATCTCCCTCTTGAATTTTGGTGGAAGGATAAATTGATTTAAATGACCAACACTGACTGATGACTTGTCTGAGTCTCCACTAGTCTTACAGACTAGAAAAAGGTAGGAGTGTAACAATGGTGACCCAAGATTATGTGTCTAGCATTATCAATGTAGGAGGTGTTCATGACCATACACCAAACCACATGTACACAATATCCAATTGCTTCTTTGGCAGATAGGAAATAACATTTTAAGTCACTCTTCTGCTGGAGTTTGCACTGACCCCATCTGGACTGATGAAAGGATTAATCTGATGGACAGTGATCACTTGTGCCATCATTCGGCACAGCCATCCAGGATCCAGGAAGTAGAAGTCTCGGAGCTGAAGAGCGGTATCTTCATAATGCAGCAGTACACCACACTCATGTAGGAAACTGATAGCCTACAAGAACAACACAACAAAATTAGAATGTGAATCATGAACTTTAGCACAATGCTACTACTACTACTACTACTATTAATAATAATAATAATAATAACAATGACTTTATTTAAAAAAGAAGCTCATTTGGTCAACTAACTCTTAAATGAGGTCTTCTATGATGACATTTGTACAAATATATAAATAAATATATATATAATGCACAATTTTTACAAGATGAGGTGTCTTTAGACAACAAATGCTATTAAAAACTAGACTACAATAAAATAATGTACAAGGCTTTATAGATGAGTACATATAGAATTAATACAAATAGCAAACAATGTCACATTTTAACATTTTCCAGAATTGGATGATACTATGGCCTTCATGATCTATGCATGACACAGAGAAAAAAAAATTGTACAATAAGTCTATCTCTTGGCACAAAACAAAATACTGATACAACGTGGTCATATCATGTGAATGAAGCAGCAGTCAACAATATTATTAAAAATGAGTTAAAATCAAAATTGAATTCATGTCATATTTTCATTGAGACTATTTCCTTTTGGCAACATGACAAGCTTATTCTCAACAAGAAATATGACTACACAATTATTTCTGCTTGGCTCTCAAGTTCTGGCATACATGGATTTAGTACATGTTCATAAAAACAATCTTTGGGCAATTCAGATCCATATAATTTTAAAATTGAACAAAATGCACCCTGTTCATTTTGCCAGATTGAATTTCATTGCTTGTGGGAGTTACCATATTTACCATATATATTGGGACATGATAAAATAATTATTTGTTTCCTGTACCTGAATTTATAATGATTTTTTTTTTCTCACCTAGGTCATTTGTCCAATTACTTAAGAAACAAAAAAAATTTGTACTGAATTTGCATCAGCCTCCTCTGCATGCTGCAATAAAATTGATAAAATGCATATTTGATAATAAAAAGAAATAAACCAATCTTGTATTGTTATCGTGTATTCCTTTTTTTCATCATGAGCATTAAAAAATACAATATATCCATGAACTCCATATATCATTATATGTAGCGCAGTCTTCCATACTGTATTGTGTATCGCTCATGTCCAAATAACACATGACAAATTGTTCATTGACATGAACATTGAGAAACAAATCATGTTTTGTTGTACTAAAAGTGTGAATATGTTATCTGACTGAAAACTAGATCCAACAAAATTGCAAACAAGAAGAAAATAATCAACTGATTGCTTGAAGACAACTGCCATTCATGCATAATAAAGCATTAAGTACATAAATAACCAAGATTCAATTATATCCAACTCAACTATGTCACAGAATTAGGCGAAAATTTAATTTATTTTCTAATTGAATTACAAACTAATTTCACCATTTTTTTTGTTTTGTTGTACATGCGTTACCTGGGGTGAATAAGTGGTTTTCTCCAAGGTAAGCGGCGTGTAACGATTTGCATGTGCCTGACTTTGAATTACATGAAGTCCGGAACATTAGATTCACGGGGTGCAAGGTAATTTTGCCGTGAATTCTGCTCACCTATTTGAGGGTATATAAGGCAGAATATTACTGATAAATATTATGGGACCAAAAGTATCTTATCACAGGAAAGATAGCTCGTCATTCAATCTCCAGCCAAAGGGGTGAGTGTTAAATTTATATTTCGTTTTATTGTGAATTTTATTCAGTTTATCATTTCATATAATGATGCCTTTATTACAATGCAGATTTTAAATGTGGAATATTTGGAATTACAAGTCACTATTAGACTTTAAATGCAATAGCGTAATCTAAGGTTTAGATTATTTTTTGAGACAACTATTATTAGTCTGGTTTCTTTATTGTAGCTGATAACGTCTTTGAGATCGTAGCTGAAATTGTAGATGATTTGTTGCGGAACATCTCTGATAACATCTCTGATATCGTAGCTGAAATTGTAGCTGATATTGTAGCGGAGCATCTCTGTTTGTCGTATTGTCTGTCCGTCTACATCTGTCGTGACGTGTAAATATCCGGAAATCTAGAAGTCCGAGTGTCGGAGCTGTCCAGAGTTGTAAACATCCGGGGTGGCATCTAGGGTATTGAGGAACGTTAGTTCTAGTAGATGTTGAATGCTGTCTGTACGTATAACTGTGGTGGATCCGTCAAGGGCAAGTGACCGATAGAAGTATTGAGTCAACCCTAGGTTTTCGGAGAAACTGGACGGCGATTCAACTGTTGGTGAATCGTACGGTTCTACATCTGTCGTGACGTGTAAATATCCGGAAATCTAGAAGTCCGAGTGTCGGAGCTGTCCAGAGTTGTAAACATCCGGGGTGGCATCTAGGGTATTGAGGAACGTTAGTTCTAGTAGATGTTGTATGCTGTCTGTACGTATAACTGTGGTGGATCCGTCAAGGGCAAGTGATTGATAGAAGTATTGAGTCAACCCTAGGTTTTCGGAGAAACTGGACGGCGATTCAACTGTTGGTGAATCGTACGGTTATACAGGGTCGAGACACATGTGTGTGTTGCAATTGTAGTACAATTGAATACATTGTTGTATTTACATAGTTACTTCAAATCACAATAGTATTTCAAGGGATTGCATGAATCTCAATAAAAGCTAGCAACTTGATTAAATACATGTATATGTTCATGCTAGTTGTCGCAATCCATACGTGCGATAGTATAGTTTGATGTTTGTGTTTATTATCGTAATTTATACTTGCGTTAATATAACTTTTGTAAAGGTTCCTTGGATCTGTGTATAGTCCAAGAGATTCCTTTGTATCTGTGTTTTATTTTGTATTAATATTTCATTTATTCATGTATTGTGAATGGTTGTGAGTGTAATTGTGGGTTGAACGCATGAGTTATTGTGTTGATACATCATTATTTTTCATTAATAATTTATTTCATAAATTTATATTTTCTTTCACATATTGTGTTTGTGTTGTTCATTTAATCCACCATCCTCTCAGTAACAATTCTGTTACAAACTATATGACATAACCAAAAAAAATCATTATTTGAAAATACATTCACTTGAGTACAAGTGACAATCTATTCGCTAGCATGGGTTACAAAAAGTATTATTCAAGCAACTTATTGCTGTGTATACTATTTACTCGCAAACATCAATGCCCATTTGTATTAATTATAACTACAGTTGCCAAGAAAAAAGAAGCCCAGATGGTGAATAAACGCGTCTGGCAGAAAGCAGTAAACTCACTTTTTAAATTTACTAACAGGAAATAATCAAAGACTAAGCAATCTCAGAAGCTGACTTTGGATACTATGAAGCCATATTTTTAATTTATTTAAAGAATATCATCAATACATAGGATATTATATTACAAAGCAAGGCAATCAAGACAAGCTGATTTTGGATTCTTTAAAGCCATATTTTGTATTTTTCTTAATGGATATAATCAACACACGGGATATTTTATTACAAAGCAAGACAACATTGGAAGCTGATTTTGGATTTTCGAAAGCTATATTTTAAAATTTTTTTTTAAAAGGTTATCATCAATACATAATAAAGTATATTACAAAACAAGAAGACATCGAAAGCTGATTTTGGATTGTTTAAAGCCATATTTTTTAAAATCATCAATTCATAGGATATTTTATTAGAAAGCAAGACAACCTTGGAACCTGACTTTGGATTCTTTTTTTATTGTGCTGAATTTTGTGTGTGTTGAATATACAAAGATGGCCAAGATATGGAAGCTAACTAAATTTGGTTCCATTTCACTGACAGTCATGAGAATTTTGAAAATACAGTAGTCCCCCTCTTGTACGGCCCCCCTGACCAGTGGCCACCCGCTCCTAACGGCCAGAATTCGTTGGAACCGACAAGTTTCTGTTCAAAAGTACCCCTCACGAAAGGCCACCCGGCTAACGCGACCAGCATTTTTGTGCAATAATATAAAATTTACCCCTCACGAGCGGCCACATTTTATTTTTAAATGTATCCAGAACCAATAATTAATTCAAATCTTGACGTAAGGTAAGCAATTTTGATTATCTCTATCGTAGATAACACGTCTCCGAGTGTCAAGTCGCCGTTAAAAGTGTCGACCAAAAATTTATAGTATATCGTTATCTGTGAAAGTCGATGTTTACAGGAAATGGGCATAACAATAATGTTATGATAGAGTTTGGGGTTTAACACCTATGTTGAGTTCTTCTTGATGATTATAACCAGACGTAATTGTTATAATCATAGCAAGGTCAGCATAGGCTAAAAATAGATTTTGTACATTGGCACACAAAGACAACCTTAAAAAAGACAATAGGGTACCAGACAAAGACCGGAAAAAATCATGTGACCACACAAAATGGCTTCCTATGAAGGATGTATTTCGTAGACTCGACACAAGTTTTGTCTGCATAATTAAATCGCATACAGTCAGCAATAACCGAATAAATCATTACCAAACATTAAAATGCCATCACGTTAACGGATACATTATTTTCGAAGAAAGTCGGTTATTCAACTCGACGACATCGGGGGGGGGGGGGGGGGGGGGGGGGATGCCGAACAATTGTATTTACAAAACGTCAAAAGACTCGTAAAAACAAGTTTATGTTGAAATAATTTGAATAAACAAAGTAATAACCAATAAGAAGGTTATTCAGCAGCAGTGGGAAAATGGAGCAAATGGAAAGATAATTATGTATGTAACAAGATGTAAATGATGTTTTTGAATCCATTTGCAATGTGCATGAGAACAATACCCGTTCGCATATCAAGCTTACGCCAAGAAAGCAAAAATAGTAACGTATATTCAGTTGAAATAAATTTGTTATTATAACAAAAAAAACTTTTATTGATTAATGTTTCATTTATACGAAGATATTTAATGTTTTGAAGTATGTAGCTTTCTTACTACGTACATTACATATACATGTACTTCTCATAATAAATTTAGCCCCCCTCTGTAACGGCCACCCGCCTTATAAGGCCACTTTCCCGGTGCAGCAGGGGTGGCCGTATAAGAGGGGGACTACTGTATATTGAAACAATGGAACAATTTTAGAATTACACAATATAGTGTTTTGTTCAGAGACTTCAACGACCCAGCATCACTCAGATTTGCAAAAAAAAAATTTATTTGATGAAATCATGAAGGCCAGAAGACAGGATGATGATTTAATTGATACTATGATCATTAACATGGATGAAATTCTAGTGTAATTTGATCTCATTCCTAGGTGGACTGACAATAAGATGGGGGTGGGTGGGGTGGTGGAAGCGCACTAAAATGTGAGAATTAGCACAATTGGTGCAGATTTTTAAAAATCTGACTTTAGTTCTTTCAGTTTCTGCTTTATTGTTGCATATAATGAAAAAATTTCATGGCATGAGAAAGCTAAAAAAAATATATGAATGAACTAAAAGAATGGATCATATATGTGTAGGAGAAGGGTTGTATTAATTAGATTCTGCTGCAATGGATTAAAGAGTTTTATCTCAAGTACACAGTTTTATACTTTTTAAATTTAAATTTCAGTTCAAGTGCATTTTCTGACATGTAATTTTCGAATGATTTAAAATGTGTCTCACAACTTAAGGCTTGAAAAAACAATGTGCCCCAGAACATACAGTGCACAAAAAATTACTTTAAAAATTAACTTATGGTGTCCCAACATATATGATAAAATGGTATTGTCTCTTTTGTAAAAATCTTGCAATGGTGCATCCTGGCTGAAACACTATTTATATAGTAATTCTTTAGGATTTATAAAACTTCAAAGTTTAAAATGAAGATTTCCTAATTTACATATTTGACCAACTATATATAAATTTTTTTTATTTTAAAAAATCATCACTTCTTTTAATTATCATTACTGTCATCACCACCATCTCCATAGTCATCATCATCATCATCATCATCATTATCAAACCTGATCAAGTTCCTCTTCATCCAAGTCCAGATCAGCTGTTTGCACAATTTTCTGCAGCCGAGTCTTGCGTATAACAGGGAATGAATTGTGCGGTTTCTGAGCCTCTTCAAGCAGAAGATCAGATAATGTCTGAAACAAAATGCATAAGATAGATACATAATCATATCAATACATTCTTTATTCTAATAAGAATTTTATCATCAGCAAGGAATTCTGTAGCTGACTATTCTAACATTCAAAGTTATGACAAGTTGGTTAAAATGACTCAAAATGAAAAAATACAGAAGAAAAGCAACAGAAAAAGACAACAAATTCCATGATTCCCAATGACAACATTGTTTCAAACAAATCTGTAGAAAAAGTGAAATCACATCTTTAGAAATGAATTGTGGTTCATTATTATTCCTGGGTCAACAATTTTCAGGTTTATGTGAATAAGAGCACAATGAAATATGAACCAGTCCTCCTCCTCATGACAATGAAAAAGTATCCCTTGCTTATTTGTGTATGTATGTGTGTAATTTAGATTTTTAATGTAGCGTTCAAATAAATTTGGTTATATCTCTATGGTGTCTGCAGTGTGACAGTTTACAGTGATGTTTAACACTGGAGCATCATGCCACAGACATGTCCACCCAGTCAAATTATCCTAAGTAAGGCAGCTGTTAGTACCATTTTTCAAAGTCTTTGGTATGACTTGACCGGGGTTCAAAGCCGCAACCTCCCACATCTGAGGTGGATGCTCCACCACGATATCACTGGAGTGGCTCTTGTTTATTTATTTATTTTTATACCATGGCCACACACACACATATCTTTATGGAAGATTATTAACAATGATAGTTTATTGATTGCAATTATTTAAGTAAAATTTTATAAACAAGAAAGGTTTGTGTCCTTTTTTACTTCCTAAACCATGTATTTATATCTATTTATAATAATAACTATTAATATAAAAAATATTGATAATTAGACTGGATAAAACTGGCTGCAATCCCCAAAAGGTTAGAAACATGTTAGATATGCGAAAGAGTTAAGCATGTTAAGGTTCAAGATTAAAAAGTTATTTAAGTTCATCCTTTATGCATACCTAGAACCTTAAAAAATGTTATTTATCAATTAAAATGTCCAATATAATGAAAGAACCATGAAAGCATCATACTATCTACTGAACTGATATAGACCATTGTGAAATCATCTGATTCACACATTAGTCATTTAATAATAATAATAATAATAACAACAACAACAACAATAATAATAATAATAATAATAATAATGAGGACTTGTATAGTGTCTAATCTTTAGAAGCTCTATAAGCGCTTATCTATAATGATATCACTACCAAAAACAAAACAAACACCATGAAATTAGAAGTAAAAAAATCCTGAAAATATTTAAGGTAGGAGACATTATTAGGTCTTTAAGTTTGTTCTTTCAGTCGAAAAAGGTGTGTTTTAAGAGCACTCTTGCAAGGAATCATTGTGTTTTTGTGTCTAATTTCAATGGGCAATTCGTTCCATGTTTATGTGCCTTGGTATGACTTTGTTTTCATAGAGGGAATAATGAGTATATGATTGTCAGAAGAGGAACATAGGTATATTGCTGGTTTATACACATGGGTGAGGCCAGATAGGTATGTTGTACTGGAATTTATCAGGGTACAGAGCAACGGGGAGGTGTGCTGTGATCATGGTACTCTAAGGATGATCTGAGCAGCTGTGTTTATTGACTATTCCATTCACACAGTTGTTATAAATATACTACACAAATATAACTAATGCTCTGAACGAACAATATGTCTGACTTATCAAATGTCATTCCAGTCCATCTGAAGTGAAATATTGTCATGTTTGGAGATAATCCATTTTGTTTGAATTATCTTGTTTCCAAGCAAAGAGAGAGTACTTCTCCACTACTGTTTATTTCCTTTGCCTGAGCAATGACATAGGCAAAATTACTCATAAAGCATCATCTGAGTGAACCAGAGCCTCAAACTGACACTAAGATGCAGTAAGTCAATTACAGAGTTAACAAAAAGTGACAATGTTTTAATATGACACAAAGGGGTCGTGAGCAATTATCAAGTTAACAAAGAGCACTATTGCCTTAAGAGAACACTAAGGGGCACTGAGTCAATTGCTGAGTTTACAAAAAAGTGATAACATTGACTGAGTAATATTGCCTCAAGATGGGGCAGTAGATCAATTAGGGTTCACAAAGAGTAATAATGCTTCACGATAACATTAAAGGGCAGAGTGTCAATTACAGAGTTCACAGAAAGTGATAACACTGACTCAGGAGCAGTGAGCCAATACAGATTTCATAAATAAACATGATAATGCTTCACATTGAAACTGAATATTAAGGAGCAGTGAGTCAATTACAGAAATTACACAAAGTGATAACATTGACTAAGCAGTGAACCTATTACAGGCTTTACAAAGAGTGATATTTCATGAAGATAACACTAATAGGCAGTGCGTCAATTACAGACTTTACAAAGAGTGATATTTCATGAAGATAACACTAATAGGCAGTAAGTCAATTACAGACTTTACAAAGAGTGATATTTCTTGAAGATAACACTAATAGGCAGTGAGTCAATTACAAAGTTTACAAAGTGTGATTCAATATGACACTAAGGGGCAGTATATCAATAAATGTGTACAAGTCCAACTGCAAACAGAGACCTGATCTGCCACATATCATGTACTGGCAGATTAGGGTCTATGCTATTTGTTTTACTGCTTAATCTAATACACTGCATAGACCCAAACCTGCCTGCCTGCTTAATAAGTGAGTATAAGCGGTAATTTTACTTTGTGATGCCTTAAAATTACTATTTATAGAAGAATGAATGTCATGTAACATTCTTTTTGTTACTTTGTATTATTTATAGAGAGTTTCACTTGGTGTTCTACAGCATAGAAACCTCTGTGTGTGTGTGTGTGTGAGAGAGAGAGAGAGAGAGAGAGAGAGAGAGAGAGAGAGAGAGAGAGAGAGAGGGGGGATACAAATGAAATAATAAATACTAACCACATAACTAGCAGGAATAAGTGCACCCATGACAGGAACAGACTTGATCTTGTAACTGAAATGAAAGTACATTTTTTTCTTCAAATGTTTATGTTACAAATGATTCGAAAATGTCTAAAGAACCACAAAAGCATGCTATTTTGGGGGGAAAACATGTGATTTCCCTTCAAGCAGATTTTGTTGAAATTATATAAAAAAGAATACCTAATCTATCAAAATATCTAACTGATTATGAATTACACTTTTAGGTGGATGGGTTAAAACTTTAAGGCATAACAAGACTAATCCCAGCAAAATCTAAAAGACCTAGACCATTATCTCCTGGAGATTATTCAAATCCTCCAATACGAGTTTCCATTCATTAAAATTCATGCAATAACATTAAATACATGCTGACAATCATCCTCAGCTTTACCCACACTCTATCAAGCTACATAGAGAAAAACTTGAGTTTTATGGATGCATTCATAATGACATTCCAGTAAAGCTGCATAAATGACGAGTGAGAGAGTCAGGTCTTGAACTGCATAAAACGCATTGAAACCACTTTGGAAAGAGTACAAGAAGACAATCTATTTACATTATAGTTCAAGAGAATCCCAATTCTTGCTAGTGAACTACATGAAAATACCTAATACTCCTCTCATTAGGATGCTGTAAATGGAAGGCAAGATACACTGCCTAATAGAGAATCAACTTATTATGAGTTATATAAAACAGCAGAGTGAATCACCTTGTAGTGTAAGCACCTTATGCTCAAGAATACAATATAGTATTTCCTCATAATATTGCTACCCATGGCAGCCAGAATAAACCATCCAAATGTGAAACCCCATTTTGGTGAAGTACATAATCTAGTACTCCCTCATTGTATCGCAACACATGGGAGTGTTATGTACATATGATTTAATTTAATTGTTTGTTTTGAATTTTTTTAAAAATTCCATTACATGCTATTTGTATGTGTAATTTTTTTTACTGGATGGAAAATTTTCCAGAAATTCAGTTTAGTTATGTTTGACCTGACTGTTTTTTGTAAACAAATTATAATAGAAACTTTGGATCTAATGCTGACCTAGTTCCTAACCTTCATTCAGAACCAGTAAGAGTTAAAGTAAAGAACTTTTTTTGATTTTTTAAATTTTTTTCTCAGAGTAAGATTCATAAAGTGAAAGTGAGGCCATACTTGGAGTATGTGACAAATAACATGTAGCAACTCTGGTTTTTCTAGTGGATTAACCCACATTTGAGCATCTGTTCTGCATTATAGCTAGATAATTTTATTGATGCTTTGGGAAAGAATAGTCATTACTTGCCTGAACACTTCAGAAGTTAACGTGTTTTATGTCGTGACCAGTTTTTGGGCTAATTATTATTTTTCTTGAAATTATTTGGATTCCAAGAGATTATTTTTCCCTGGAAATACTTGTGCTAATTAATTTTTGGATAAGAACATTTATCGATTACAAAGAAGTCAAACACCGAACAAAGATACATCAGCACAGCACTGACCACAGCATATGTTATCACCTTCCATTTTGGATTTCATTGGGATTCGAACTCAGTTTCATTAGGACTTTTTATTACTTGGTGTTATATTTTTTAATTCTTAAATTATTTTTTTTATTTGACTTAAAACCATAAGTTATTTTCTCATTTCTACCTTGTTTTTCCAGGGAATTTAATTATTTTTACAAAGCTTGTTGTCTTCACTTTTTCTTATGCTTTGTTGGAGCCTAAACACATAACAGGAGGCAGAGTAAATCACCTAACAATAAAACCATCACATGATGAAGTACAGAATACAGTACCCGGCTGTAGTTTTTTCATAGTGTACTCTTGAAAAGGACAGAATAGGTTGGAAGAACATAGAAAACTGTGGAAAATAGTAGAAAACTGATATATTTTGGAGATAATAAAATCTGGTTCTGTTGAGGAATAGGCATTGAAATCTCCACTGATAATAAATGGTTCATTTGGAAACATGACTCAATAATGAGCAGTTTTTTTTTCCATAATAGTCAACAAGTTTTCTCCTGCATGTCTTGACAAGTGTTCAGGTGACATATATACAGGTAAAACCCATTGTAATGCAATGCTTGGGGTCCAAAGTATAACATTGTGATATAAGTGGGATAATTGTTAACAAATTTTTTGAATAACTTCCCCAAAAGATATTCACATTGAAATTTCAATATCATCAGTTTTAACTAGCCTCTTCATCATATATTGTTTGTTTTGTTTGCTGGGTTTCATCAGACATCAAATATACTCATTTCCAAATACAACACTATTATATTTTTGAAAATATTGAAAGTTAATACCACATTAAACACAGTGCTGGCATTCAGTTTAATCAGTTAGGGATACAAATAATCAGCTTTTATGAGAGCATGTATTTAGGATGCTAAAAAGAGACATCACCTTAAATTAAAAAATGGAAGCCATGCTGCTATCACTTTATAATGAAATTGCATTATAATAAATTGCATTATAAAGGGTTTTACCTGTACAACAACAAAAATTAGGCAATGCTGTCTAATTTCTATACAAAGGGAAAATTTCAATGAAACAATATATTTTGATTTACCCTTAAGCTGACTGATATTGAAGTTATATATTTTATATATGCTCTTTTAACTTAAATGGCAATACAACCTGAATAATTTTTGCATTAAGATTTTTATCTCTGGCAATTAAGTAACATATGAAACCACTTACATGGATTTTATCATGGGCCCAAGTCTAGATGAAAGCAAAATATTAAAATCAAGTATAAAATTAATCAAATTACTACAATCAAAATTAGTCAGTTCTTGTTTAATTCTGAAACATTCCAGATACAGAACTTAATTTCACCATATGTATCAAATGTGTAAAATGGTCTTTGCCTGACGCCTATCAATCACTGATAGGGTACCTATTATATAATGCTGTGCATCATTAAACACATATTCATTTCTATTTATAACCTGTTTTCCATATTTCAAGAAGGCTCCTTTACCACACCCATCCCTTAATGCCTGTATGAAGAAAGGGTACCGAGCTGTTTTTGTGGCCGATGTACTCTTTCTGGGAAGTCTTCCGATACTCAGATATGTAGATGAGTTACTTCTGAAACATTTTGATATTCATTGCCAGTTCCTGTTACTCTTCCTTAATTTCTTTTTTCTCCTTCTACTTGTGCCTTGTTTCGGGCTGCTCATCCCATGACAGATTTTCTATGACTGGCATACAAACATGTAGTATTTTTCTAATGGTCTCCCCAGTCTGTTCATCCCAGTGACAGATTCTCTTAGACTGGCATACAAACGTGTAGTATTTTTTAATGGTCTCCCCAGTCTGATCATCCCAGTGACAGATTCTCTTAGACTAGCATACAAACGTGTAGTATTTTTTAATGGTCTCCCCAGTCTGCTCATCCCAGTGACAGATTCTCTTAGACTAGCATACAAACGCGTAGTATTTATTAATGGTCTCCTCAGTCTGCTCATCCCAGTGACAGATTCTCTATGACTGACATACAAATGTATAGTATTTTTCTAATGGTTTCCCCAGTCTGATCATCCCAGTGACAGATTCTCTTAGACTAGCATACAAACGTGTAGTATTTATTAATGGTCTCCCTAGTCTGCTCATCCCAGTGACAGATTCTCTATGACTGGCATACAAATGTGTTGTATTTTTCTAATGGTTTCCCCAGTCTGCTCATCCCAGGGCCTGGATTAGATTCTATTCCTTTAAAAAAATCGGCAAAAGACCAATTGATAGCGAAATTTTAGTTATCATAAGCACAGAAAGCACCGATCATGTCTTCACCAGCTGGGAAAGCAGCCTTTTTGGATTCTCCAAAGCATTACATCTATTCCATGCTTAATTTATGATCCACACTGTACTACTGAATGAACTGGTGTGGACTATGTACATGCATACTTTCAAAATGTCTTGTGCATTTAATATGAGGTTAAAGCAAACTTTTTAAAAGTCAAAATATATGCATTTAAGGGAATTCGTGATAAACATACACTAGTAAGCTATCAAACTGTTCACGTAGATGCCGAGTTTGATACTGAGACCTTAACAGTGGTTATTTCCTTGTTGATAGTTCATGAGACTGGTTTACGAATCCCAGATTATGCACACAATATATTTGAACCTTACTGAGGTACTAAAAGACAGATCTACCCACAAGAGCATAGTACTGAGAAAAGCTTCATGTTTATTGAATCATCACAATTATTTAGCACATCAATTAAGGACATTTTACTGCAAGCAAAATCAATACAGGTGCATTAACTCATGCAAGAACCATGGGAATAATTTTAAATCATGGAGTTATCTTGTTGGTGAGTAAAATAAAGACTGTGGTGCATTTTGTTGGTCTACAGGACTGTAGTATAGGGGCCTCTGTATGGCCTAGAATATTCACCCACCCACCTGTTTTATTTTAAAATAAAAAGTATCAATTCAAGATGTAAACCAATGCAAAAAACATAATCATTTCATTTACTGATTTATAATTTCTAACCTGACTATCCCCAAAAGGTCCCTAACACTGTCAAATTAGTGGTGTTTCAACACAAACAGAAGCTCCCCATGTAAATGAGCAAACAGACTGCTTGGTGTCCATTTCTGATTTCTAGAATAGTTTACTTCAGTAAAAACTGTTCTCTGTGTCCTATATTTGCAATGTCTAGTTTAAATTTTGCAATCATTAATACTTATGTGTGCCAACTTCAACCTTCAATGCAATGTTGTCAGTTGTCAACAATCAGTTGATGAAATTAACAAACTGCATGCAAGCTAGGTATCTAATTTCCATTTTTCTTTGGGACCATTTTTATTCTCACATATCAAATTAAGCAATTGTTCCGATGTTATTTTCATTTTTAATGATGGCAGTCATTCCAATTTAACGGTCTTAGTATCAAGTGAGCAATTTCATTGCTTTATTTGTTTAAAGATCCCATGTACATACCAATCCTTTGATATATTTCATAGCCCTTTCCAAATGGATGTTAGGATCTCTTTAACCCTTTAGCTACGACTGCCGCATCTAAGCGACTACTGTAAATAGCTCTCGAATACCAGTTGACGCATATCTGCAGTGCCGAAAAACCTAGCTTACAACCCCAATGTCGCACAGATGCGTAAAGTTCAGCAGTACTCGAAGAACCAGTGACGCTCATGTGCGCAGAATACCTACGTGTTAACTGAACGTTGATTGGCTGAAAGTATGAAAGTTTACACATTTTTGATTATCATAACCAATGAGAGGATTGTTTACTCAACATTTTGATACAAGTTTGAATGCTGAGAGGTTAAATTTAGACACACTAAAATGAATTTTCCGCGGTTTACGAAACACGTGTTTTCGAGATGAACAAAGATGGATTCTGATTCAGATATGAGCAACTTTAACGGGTCCAGTGCAAGTGATATCGAAAAGTTTAATGGATCATAATTAGAAAATGGATCAGATATTGATTTCAACATCAGATACAAACGATTTTTAATCGGATGACAAGGCGGACGTAGTTTCAATTGTACAATGGAGTGACGACCTCGCCGTATTCGAAATCAATGTTTTTGATTCTTACGTTGGTTCAACAGACAACAATCAAGCTTGGACCAGTGAATGAAAGATTTTTTACTCAGATTAATTCCTGAATATCTGGTAGAAAATCTTATGAAAGAAAGAAACAATGTTGTTAAGAAAATAGGGTACCAAAAGCAAGACATGAAATGGTATGAAATCAGCATCACATATGTGGGCATTAGTCCTACATGTAAGATATAGAACATGGTAATTTTGCTATACATATATTGTAATATACTTGATAACATCGTCATTTATGTGTGGATAATTACTGTTTTGAGAGGTATCAATTGCAACATTTTAATTAGAGTGGATTTCATTCATGTTTTTATATGTACATATGAAAATATTGGATTTATTTTATGGAATTCAAAACAGTTTATGTGACTGGGATTTCTTATATGATTGGATATAGGAGTATATATATAAAGTAGAAATATATGAATAACAGACACTATACAAGATAAGCTGTTTTTTATTTCACTTAAATCTAGTTAAAACTATTGAAATAATGAATATAAATGTAACCATGTTTTTATTGTCAATTTCTGTAGTCAGCCTTGATGATGCTCTAGTATTCAGCCTAGCAAACAGCCTCAGTAGTCTGAGTAACTGATATGATAGCACAGAGCAGTAGTGAAACTACACAACAGCTCTAGTAGCTAAAGGAGGGTCATAAAAAAACAGAGATGTTTTTACAACTTGTGATTTTCGAATGTTGGACTAACAAATTAAATGTTTTTACCATTCAGTTATCATTTTCCAAAACAATAGTCTTATTTTTTTGTTCTGGATTCATAGTAAATGTTGCAGTAACCTATTTCTGTGGATGGTACCTGAATCATACAAAAAGAAAGGAAGGATGCAGGATTTTAGTTTGAGAGGATTTGTATAGAAGAGGTGGTTCAATGTAATTCAAATGGCAAATACGCTCATTTTTCACCTAATAAGTGTACAATTTTAACAGACAGAGGGGGATCATGTTAGGGTTTCAGCCTGATGACATTTATTTTTGAAGGAAATCTCCTTTCATGAAAAAGTTTCTGGGTTTTCCATCCAATTATTGCAGTTTTGTCGAGGTCAATATTCCATGGTTTACCAACCTATTCTGGACTGAGCTTGGAATATTTATCCAAATACTTTATGGTTTTCCATGCTGGAATTTTCTATGCAAACATTTAAGGATTTTCAATGGTTTTCCAGCCTACCCTGGATGGTCCCAAGAATAGCAGTCCAAATATTCCTGGGGTTTTTATGCTAGAAATATCCAGGGTTTTCCACCCTACCCTGGATCAACCATGGAATAATAGTCTAAATAATCCAGGGTTAACATACTAGAATTTTCCTGGGTTTTTCATGCCAATATTCCAGGATTTTCCAGCCTTTCCTAGACAGAGCCTGGAATATTAATTAGTTCAATTGCTCCAGGGTTTTCCATGCTATTATTGTTTGTTGTTTTGATGCAATCCAGTGGCAGGCATTGAATAAACCACCTTCCAAAGAGACCAACTTATCATGAAGCATTTGATACAGTATGCCCTCATTATATGGCCCATCATTATATTGTACTTGTTATACATCATTATATTGTACCTGAAAAGCATCAGCTACTTACCCATCCACAGTATTCTTAATCAGATTCCTAAGCTTATCCATAGGAGGGTTTTCTGAAGTGCAGTCCACTAGTGCTTTACCCGTTATACATGGAAATCCTTAAAAAGACATTTTTACCTTTGGTTAAATCAATTGCAACTATTTCATGTTTAGTACAAGAATTAATAATGCATCTTGCCACAGTTAAGAAACAAAATTATGTGAACATTAGGAAAATAAAATGCAGTAATAATAATAATAATAATAATAATAATAAAGAGGACTTCGTATAGCACCTAATCTTTAGAAGCTCTAAGTGCTTTACAACAGTGAGGTGAAAGATTAAAAGTTGACACAATCATTTATAATTCTCACTATCAGTGTTCTACCTAAAATTGAGCAATAAACACTAGTTTGTTTGGAACACTATATGCAATGAACAAAGCTTCCATTAAACACTGTATGCAATAAAAAGAGTTTCATGGAAACACTATATGCAATAAACAAGGATTCCATTAAATACTATATGCAATAAACAAGGATTCCATTAAACACTATATGCAATAAACAGGGATTCCATTAAACACTATATCCAATAAACAAGGATTTCATTAAACACTATTTGCAATAAACAAAGATTCCATTAAATACTATATGCAATAAACAAGGATTCCATTAAACACTATATGTAATAAACAACGTTTCCACTAAACACTTTATGCAATAAACAAGGATTCCATTAACACTATATGCAATAAAAAGAGTTTCATGGAAACACTATATACAATAAACAAGGATTCCATTAAACACTATATGCAATAAACAAGGATTCCATTAAACACTATTTGCAATAAACAAGGATTTCATTAAACACTATATGCAATAAACAAGGATTCCATTAAACACATATGCAATACGGTATATAAGATTCCATTATACAATTTATCTTAACTTTCTGTCAGTTATTAACAAGCAAATTTCACTTTCTGTGCCAAGTAGGTACTAATGTGACCCAGCTATAGCACACTCTGTTATAGCATGAATTTGATTATAACAGTTATGGTTGGGTTCCTAAAATTTCATATGTATTCCTTTTTAAAAATGTGCTCTGATAATTGCTGAAATTTTGAAGCACCAGTTGTTCTGAAAACAATCTACGATAGGCAAATGGAATAAAAATAAGTTTTAATCATGCAACACAATTATCTGATGTTGCTGCCACAATGAGAAACAGGCATTTGTTTTGTTTTCCAAAGCTGTCCTTTAGTGGTGACTTCAATAACACATGCTCCCTTCATAAAAGAAAGCTGACTACAGTCTTCAAATAAACAAGAACCTTTCTTCAAAGGAAGTCCAAATGAAACTTAAGTGAAAGCAATGGAATCTGAATGGTTGTTTCATTTTCCAACATGATTGTGCTGTGAAAGTTTATTTTTTGCATAGAAAAAGTTCATGCTTATGAATGTTAATGTAAACAAACTTTTACTGACTGAAAAGTAAATGTGCTTTGTTACAATAATAATAATAATAATGACTTTATTTAAAGAGGGTAACACAATTAGCTAAGAACTAATCTACCTTGAGGCCCTCATACAAGGAATTTATTTAATTCAACAGCATCTCAGAAGCCACTGGATATATTGGGTTTGGAAGATGGAAATAGAGTGGGCATTTCTAATCTCAACTGGAATACTATTCCAGAGCAAAGTTCCAGAGTATTGGAAACTTTTCTTAAATAACTCCTTATTTGGTTTGGGAATTTTATACTGTTTTGTAGATATTGATCGCAGGTTGGGTGTATTACCAGGTAGCCTATACTGGAATAGGGATTGTAAATATTCAGGAGCACTATTATTGGATATCCTGTACATTAATTTGGCTTTTCTTAAACATATTCGGTCTTTAATAGGTAATATTTTTAACTTACCAGCTAAATTTTCCTTGCTTTCTTTCTGGTTTGATATTAGCCTTAATGCTCTTTTCTGAATTTTACCAACTTTAATATGTTTTTATCATTTGAATTACCCCATACTGTATTACAGTAGTCAAAATACGGTTGTATGTAACTGTTATAAAATAATTTTCTGTGCCTTTCAGGGAGAAAATGTCTTATCCTACTGAGAAGCCATAAACTTGAATTGACCTTTTTACTGATATGTTTGGTATGATCAGTCCATGATAGATTATTATCTACCAAAACACCAAGTAGTCTGTCGTGACAGACCATTTGCAAATTTTTATCCTTCCATGTTAGACATAGTTCATTGCTATCAAGATTTTTCCTTTTTTTCCTTGTTGAGATAAGTAATATTTTAGTTTTACCAGTATTTAACGTGATTGTGCTATTTTTTTCCACTGAATTCAGACCTATATGACCTGTAACAATATTATGGAATATTTTAAATCTCTTGTGTGTGCATATTTTCAATGGAATTACTTGTATTGTGGATTCAATGCATGTGCTGAGATTTGCAGGGAAGTACACACTGTTGAAACTCTATTCATGCTATACATCATACATGGATAGATAAACAGCATACACGTATATGTACCAACAGTTGGTTTTCTGAATAAAATAAAATATTATATGCCTTCTCTATTTTCACTACAGATGTATTTCTCATTTAATATGCATAGATTTAAGATGGTAACTGTGCCAATGAAGCACATATTATTATTACCTACCTCCGAAAAAGAATTTGGAGGTAAATGCATAATTTTCTTCAGCTATTTGACCTTGTTACTTATAACACGGTTCGGTCTATAACACGGTTGGGTTATATGGCTTCCAACTACCATTTCATAGCAGGGTCACTATATATATATATATATATATATATATATATATATATATATAAAATACATTGGTGGGTAGGCAATATAACTAATCTTTCATGATGTAAGACTGTCATACTGCCTTGCTTATCTTTCTTTTCTGGGATGACATTTACAGTGACCTTCTCTGAAAATTAAAAAATTCCATCCTCCCATTAGATGGCAAGGATCAGAATCATATATGCGATCTGACCTCCACATCACACCCACTTATGCAGCAGCAGTAGTAGTCCTCTTTATATTTGGATTCAGACAACTTTTGGGGTACTGTGCAGGGTGGGGGGATAATAGGGACTCTGCCAACAGTGACCGGCAGTACTATATTATTAAATAAAAGTTTACCATCCACCACCACCATTACAAAAAATATCCTGGATTTTAATATCATTAAACATGACCTGTTATTATTAGGCTGCTGAATTTGATAGTGCCGGTTTATAATGCCATAATAATTGTTTTCAAACGATATACTCACTCTTATGGTAGGAGTCTCCACTACAGTAAGCAGGCATCAACTTGAGCCACTTTTTGTTCTTTATAATACTATTGGGTCAACACAAAAAATGCCTCCCTTCCTATTATTGTTAAGAAAATATTTATTTTTCAAACACAGCAAATTTGATATTTGACATTTGGTCTTAAAATTGATAGGGTTCTTATCTAACCTATATGCAAGCCAATCACAAAGATTGGTAAACTGTTTACAGTGGAGAAATGAAGTATTATTGGGCAGAAATCATTGATCTTTTTTCTGTCACACTGACCTAGACCTTTGACCCTATAACCTAAAACAAAATGACAGCATTCTTCCTTATCCCAAGTACAAGTGATCCACTAAGTTTGGTCAATGTATAGGTACTTGTGCAGAAAATGAAATTGGTAACAAACTGATGGACAACACAACATAAGAACTTTGGCATGCAAAATAAGCTATCCATACTTCCTAAGCAATATGTAAAGATGCTCTCACACAGCAGTGCTCATTGCAACACAAACTAGCCAAAATGGACTACCATATATCAGTGCTCAACACAATACAAATTATCCAAATTGGATTTCACACAGCAGTGCTCAATGCAACACAAATTAGGTAAAATGGACTAGCATATATCAGTGCTCAACACAATACAAATTATCCAAATGGCATCTCACACAGAAGTGCTCAACACAACACAAATTAGCCAAATGGACTCTCATGCTGCTGTGCTCAGAATAGATCAATCAAATGGACTCTCATGCTGCTGTGCTCAACACTGGTCAGTCAAATGGACTTTAATGCTGCTGTGTTCAACACAGGTCAAATGAACTCTAATGCTGTTGTACTCAACACAGGTCAGTCAAATGGACCCTTACAAAGCAATGCTCAACACAATGTAAATTAGCCAAAATTGACTCTCACACAGCAGTACACAACACAATACAAATTTGCCAAATGGACTGTCACACAGCAGTGCTCAACACAACATCAGTCCAGTTATTCTGATTTAATCTGTGCAATGGTGGTTATTTATCCACGACTGGCTAACCTTTTAATCACCTCTATTGTATTCAGCTGAATAATCTTCCCCGATATGACAGTTTTCCATGGGCATTAAGCATGACTGTTGATTGTTCATACAGGTCATAGGCATATATTGTGTAGTCATAGAAAGGTCTCTTTTCACAACCAAATTTGTAAGAAAAATTGCTTTTTATGTCAAAATGGGGTCATTTTGCATATGTGGCACATTGTGGTCATGCTCATATGACAGCAGAGTGGAAGAAGAAGAAGAATCCTGTATGAGAAATATAATATAGACAGAACACAATCAGTATCCTACCTGGTTTATCTATAACCTCTTTCAATTTCTCATGTACTCTTTTGCTAATGTTTTCCCTTTCACCTACAAAGAATTACAATGTTAAAGACATAAATGTGGAAACCATGACTGATATAAAATATGTCACATGTCCTACAAAAACTGCATTTCATTGCTTTATTCGAAAGGCATGTCAAGCATTGCTTAGGGACCTTGAATTAGTTTCAAACAATTATTATGCTCTACAAAGAATTAAAAATAACATCAGTTTTGTCATCCAAAATCAACTCTTTCCTAATTGTCTTAGTAAATGTGACGTTGAAAACTATGATCTGGCATAGATGTTCTGTGAAGATTATTAAAGGAGTGTTAAACAAACAATTCAAGTACCAATGATCATTCTGAAAAGTTGTTAAGATCTGTTATGTTTGGCATTTTTGTTTTCATTACAAAAATTTCATAAAAAAACCCACTTGGTTTGTGAATCATGTCTCTAAATAACACCCATAAATATGTAAATCATGTCTCTGAAATAACAGTCAGCTGAAGCACATCTCTGAAATAACATCAGGTCTGTGAATCATGTCTCTGAAAAACACTCAGTCAATATGTAAATAACACCAAGTCTGTGAATCATGTCTCCAAGTATCAGTCTGCAAATCATATTTCTGATTAACACTCAGTCTGTGAACCATGTCTCTGAATAACACTCAGTATGTGAATCATGTATCTGAATAACACTCAGTCTGTGAATCATGTCGCTGAATAACACTCAGTCTGTGAATCTTGTCTCTGAGTATCAGGCTGCAAACCATATTTCTGATTAACACTCAGTCTGTGAATCATGTCTGATTAATACTCAGTCTGTCTGCAAATCATATTTCTGATTAACACTCAGTCTGTTACTCATATCTCTGAGTATCAGTCTGCAAATCATATTTCTGATTAACACTCAGTCTGTGACTCGTATCTCTGAGTATCAGTCTGCAAATCATATTTCTGATTAACACTCAGTCTGTGACTCATGTCTCTGAGTATCAGTCTACAAATCATATTTCTGATTAACACTCAGTCTGTGACTCATGTCTCTGAGTATCAGTCTGCAAATCATATTACTGCTCTGGTGGCCTAGTGGTTAGAGTGTCTGTGGGTTCGATCCCTGACAAAGTCATACCAAAGACTTAACGTAGCTTTAACAATTTTTCAGTTATATTGCTACGATTTTTGCATTGAGGCAGTTTATAGTGATGTCTAACAATGGGGCATCATGCCTCAGACATGTAGCATGATGTCCCGCCCAGTCACATTTTCCTGACACCAGACCGTCCAGTCCTAACACTAGCCTACTGATGCTGAGTGTCAAGCAAGGCTGCTGTTAGTACTATTTTAGTAAGTCTTTGGTATGGCTTGGCCAGGGATCGAACCCATGACCTCCCACATCCGTGGCAGGCACTCTAACCGCTAGTCCACTGGAGCAATTGATACAGTAATATAACATATAAACTAAGTACATACTATAGTCTATATGGGAATCAGAGTATGAAAACACAAAAACATTTGAAACTACATCATTTTGTATGCACAGCATGCATCTAAAGTTTCCAATAGTGCCCCTGGATTTACCAGATTTACTTTATCAAAAGTCTGCTGTTAAAAACAAATATGTCAACAAACAACACTGATTTTTTCATAATTTTAAATTAAATTTAAATTCAATTGCATTTTTGGACATACAAGTATCACATTCTTTTTTTTTTTTACAAATCCTACAAATGATAGCATTTGTTAATAATTTTACTAGCTAAGTATGATTGAAAGGTGTCCAAAAACATTTGACTAAAAATATATATATCACAGAATATATAGAACACAAATAATTACTTTAAAAATTAATCTGTCATGTTAAGGTATGCTCTTAATGTACTAGTATACTTCACAATTTAAAATCTCTGCACTTCTAAATAACATGTAACCTACTAAATACATTTCTCATGAAATAAGTGTCAGAAATTATATCTGTGCAAGAAGTAACTGTTATAAGCTTTACCAGAAGATAGAACATATGCATCTGAGGAATAATGGAATGAGGGAGGAGACACATTTGCAGATAAGTGCACTGAGAAATACAGAAATGAAGATGGAGATAATTAGTACACAACCACACTAAGGAATATAGCAATGAAATAGGAGACAAATTAGCAGATTAACTGAAATGAGGAATGCAAAAATGAAGGAGACAACTTAGAAGTGCACTGAGAGCAAAATAATGACTGAGATATTTCACATTTAACCCTTTACTCCCCATATGAAAATCAAACCATAATACCTGTGCCTCCCATATGACGTTCACGACGTCATACCTTTGCTCCCCATAAAAAAACACGTAAACTGAAAAGCAACGTCATCTTCACAAAATTACATTTTCCCATTGCTCTAATAGCCTCAAAATAACTTAATCATTTCCACCGCAAGTTATTATTTGTTCTAAATGCCAGATTACCGTAAGTTATTATTTGTTATCATTTCATGATAAAAACAACTACTCCCGATGCACAAGTTGCTTTGTTTTAATCACATCAACCTGTGCTTCGAAACTTTAAACATCAATATGTAAATGTTAATATGTACTTAATTAGCATATTTGGTAACATTATTTTGTAAAATATTTAATGGAAAATTTTCACAGCCATGTTCTTGTTATATTCTTTGCAATATCAGATAAAAATCACAAGTGAACCTGACAAGAGGCAGAAAAGTAATAATGGCAGACATCGCCATATCTAGTCAGGGATTGTTCATTAGACAGGCCATAATTTTAATTCATTTGGCACATAAATGAAGCAATATTTGAAATCCTTAAGAAACATGATATAAACATTATGTGAATAAATATTTAGCTATTTAACAAAAATAATAGTCCGTAATATATTACACCATGCGACATTGCATAATTCAATGTGCTATATTAGGTCATGGCTGTTTTCTTATATCACTTTTTGTAATGATAATTATAATACATAGCCCTTAAAATATCAGAACGAATTAAAAAAGAAAAGGAAAGTACCAGTACATACTAATCAATATAACTTATAATTATCAATAACTTCTTTTCAACATAATTTAAACGTGTATGGTCATATTATGAAAATCCCTGTTTCTAAAAATAGATGCACCCACATGGCATGCGTGGCGCCATTTTACTCTTGGCCGTAGTGTGATTCAGTTGGATATATGACTTTTTTTCATGCAAGGATGGACTTGAATGATTCATTTCATCGTCAATGAATAACTCAGGTAGTGTTTTGTCAGCAACAATGAAATTAATTATCAAAGTTTTGATGTTATTAAAACTTAGTAGCTTGAAATTATTCGTACTTGTATGCATGACTAATCTAGATTTTTCAATCAGAATTATAAAAAAAAAATATTGTACAAAGTCATTAATTAACTTGGCATGCTTTCCAAACATGTGTCTATTAAAGGTTATTAAAAATATTTCAAAACGAGTTCTTGTTATTTGTCATCAGCGATGTGGTTAAAAAACTTATGTATGTAAATCTAGTAGGCCTATGGCTATGCATATATTTAAGAGAAAAATAATGATCTTACCTATAAGTTTCATGTCATTGAAGAGCTGATCTCAAATATAAATATCAACTGTTTAGAAAATTACTTCTTCTCTGAGTTTCAAGTTAAGGAACAAAATAAACAAATATGACAATAGGAAAAAACGACAATTGTAGAGCACATTACAGTTACTCCTCTACTAGACCAGCAAATTTGTCTCTAAGCCTTTTTTATTTTGACATAGCTGCTATGTCAAAATAAAAAAAATGGCTTAAAGATCAATTTGCTGGTCTACTCCTCTACAATCATGTTTTGATGAAAGAGGCTGTGACATTCTATGCAGCATAGATGGACATTGCAAATGACACAGCCAATTTTGGTTTCTTTACGTCTCTTTTCTCCATGCTTAGTACAGTATTTGCAGGTGGATTTTTTCCTTTTAAGTGCCTGCAGTCTGTGTGTCTCAATATTAGCCTGTGTCACTGGGGCTACAGATGTTCGATGCATGGCAACCTTCCTGCTCTTGAAGCTTCCTATGAGCTGCTTTGCCAAATTAATTCGAAAATCTAACTGTCTGAATCGTTTTCTTCTTTCCCGACTCTCAGGATGACTTTCAACCATTGTTATAAAACCATTTATTATACAAATATTTATAATAAAATGAAACATATATCGCCACCATTTCTTTGATGATCGTCCAACTGGATATTTGGCCCTGAGTTGGTCACATATGTCAACCCCTCTGTAGTATTGTTGGTAATTTGTGACCGCCTTTGGACAGTTTACCAGTTGCACTGTCCCATCTTTCTGTTTCTGGTTAGCAGTGTCAATGATGGTTGAATCTGCTGCTATGGATAGGACTGTGACTGGTTTCTTGTCCTTCCACAGTGTGGCTGTAAGGTTTCCATCCTGTCTGATTAAATGGTCTCCTTGCTCCATGTATGGTGGATATTTAAATTCCTCTGGGAAGCCTTTACGGTTTTTCCTCATGATGCCACAGGCATATTTACCTTGTCTTAATAAACTACGTACCAGTCGAATGGATGTAAAAAAGTTATCAAAATATACATGATAAAATTTTCCTCTCAAAGGCATAGTAAGCTTTTGCACAACTTGATAGCCAAGACCCTTCATGCTCTCATTCACTTCATCTGTATCTTCCTTCCCCTGGTAAAATTCAAACTGGTGACAGAAACCAGACAAACTATCAGAGCGCATCCATACTTTTAGGCCCCACTTGATTGGCTTTGAAGGCAGATACTGCTTGGCCTTGTGCCGTCCCTTGAATGCAATCATACCTGTAAAGTGCATTATCTTACTGATAAATCATTAAATCAAGTATTGTATTAAATTTTAATCAAACTTAAGACTGGATCAGTGAATGAAAAGTTAAACTTTTTTAATAGTATTATTATGGAAAGGTATGCATTACAATTCACATAAAGTGACATATTCATGAATTTAATGTTTAGATTTATGTATAGAGTTATGATAGATTGGAATTGTGTGGTTATGGATATCTGTTTTTATGTGTATATGATATACACACACAAGTGACATTTATTATACATATAATTTAAATCATAAATACATTGTAGGCTTTTTTAATTTGAACAAATATCAGATTAATGTAATGATGAAACAATTAAATATGTCTGCATGGATGTGTATTTCTGTTATGATTTCTACTGTTGGAAAGAAATATATTATGTTGAAATAATGTAGAAATGTATACAAACCTTCATCAATGGTTTGATGTTGCCGAGGCTTGTAAGTTTTTCAATGTTCTCCAGAACTTGATCCAGTATTGGACATATTTTGTGAAGTTTGTCATGGTTAGGGTGATCAGCTGGAAAATTTGTGTTGTCATCATTTAGGTGAAGGTATTGAAGGAGTTTTTCAAATCTTCTGCGTGGCATTACATTTTTTATTCCTTCATTTGATAGAAAATTGTCATTTGACCAATAAAAACTATAGTCAGGAGCTTTGATTATCCCCATTAAGATCAACATGCCAAGAAAGGCAGACATTTCAGCCACACTGGTCTCTGTCCAGGTATTATCAACAATTTCATGATCCACATTTTGTTCAGCTGCAAATTTATTTGTTTCACTAACAATTTTTTCAAAAAGTCCAACTGGAAAATATAATTTAAAATAGTCTAGTTCTGATGCTGTTTCCTGCAAAGAATGTGATGGTCCTGACCGCTGTGTAAATGGACTTCTGTCAATATCTTGCACGTCTGCAAACCAAGTTGGCTGATCATCATCAGTGTCACTAGAGTCTGATGACATTTCAATCTCGATATCTGATGACATAATTTCAGATACTTCGTCATTAAACACATCATTGTTAAACAAATTTGGTATTTTGTCGGAACTGAATCCAGAAAAATCATTTTCACTTCCAGACAAATCAATGTTATCAACAGATGAGGACGACATTGTCATGACGAAATCAAGGAATTCCCTTCGTAAATAAAAACAATTCACTTCCGGTATCGTCTGTTATACGATTTGATTGAAACTTGTTATATTGAAATGAATGGAAGAAGTGAACAGCACAGATATTCTTAATTGTGTTATTTTATTTTAAATTCACGCACTTTCAGCAGATTTCATGTTTTAAACACCTAAATGCTACGTTAAACATTACAATGTATGGAAGAAGACTTGTTGTATTTGCCGCGCATTTTAAGAAGGTGAATTTGTACATAAAAATCCGGATGACATAATGAATTTATACAACTAATGTATAATTCAGCATCATATTTGAATATATTACGAATATGAATAACTTACACATGTTGAAAAGGTCATAATATTTACATCGAATTGAGGTAATATAATCAGCAAACGTCACCATTTGGATGCAACCATGGAAAACCCCACTACGTATAATTGGTCGGTTAAATTTAGATTTATAGGTTATAATGTTACGAAGTACGTAATTAAAATCAAATGTTAGTAAAGATTATTTATTTTTTTGACCAGCGTTTGCTTACTGCGTGGTAAATCAACATTTAAATGGAAGATGTATCATATTTATTGGCTGATACTGTGTAAGGCGTAGAAAAGCATAGATGGGGGGCAAAGGTAAAGGCGTAGAAATGCGTAGACGGGGTGCAAATGTAAAGGCGTAGAAAAGCGTAGCTGGGAAGTAAAGGGTTAAAATATGACAGATATTTCTCATTTGAAAATTTGACAGATATTTCTCATTCAAAATAATGACAGATATTTCTCATTTAAAATAATAACAGATATTTATCGTTAAAAATAATGACAGATATTTATCACTTAAAATAATGACAGATATTTCTCAATTTTTTTCATGTTTTAAAGTCTTAAATTTTTTTTAAATGGCTGAAATTAGCTTCAAAAAATCTGAAATATTTTGTGGCAGAGGGAATCACCTGCATGAACATTCGATCTCTCCAAATTAAATTTTCTTTAACTACAGGTTATGATCTCAGATTTTACCAAACATTACTATCACTGCAACTAAATGTCTGGAGGTTACCAGATAACTATAAAATAGTTTCAATTTATTGTAATGATGGATTAAGTTCCTAGATTTTACCAAAAGTAATTTTCACTGTAACAACAGGTTATGTTCAAATGATTTACCAAAAATTACAAAGGTTCAGAATGAAACTTATTTGAAATTTAAATATGTCCACTGAAATGAAAGTAGACTCACCTTCGGGAAGTCTGTCCAAGTGAGAGCCAACCACAATGACAGGACACCCAGGTGCTCTGGAATGGATGCTGGACAGCCAGGATTTAAGCTGGTCAATATCAGACATGCCAATTTTTAGGCTAAATACCACCTGAAAGATTGATAAGACTCAAAATACAGGCTCCTGAGTATTGGAGTTGAGTTTGCCTCAGCCATAAAGTGAAGAATCTGACAGTATTCAAGCACACAGCACAATCTGGGTTTAATGTTTGGTCAAATGAATACTCAGATTACACAGGTTTGAATCTTAATTAGTCAATCTCCATATTTCAGTTCTTTTAATTTTATTGAAGCTTCAATTGTAGCCTATTATCAAAATAAATTTTTTATAAATTAATGAAGTGATTTTTTAAAAACAGTTTGAGTGGTAATGGTATCAAACAATCTAAACATATCTGATATTTGTTTGAATACTACACTACCAGTATGTGAACAAAACCAGAATGATATGTAATTGTGTTTGTCCAACACAATGGCAGTACCATATTTTCCGGCCTACAAGTCGATTCGGAGTATAAGTCGAATTCACCAATTTTGTAAATTTTCCATCCTTTGTCCATATATAAGTCAATTCGGAGCATAAGATGAGGCCAGGTCAATATCTTGGCTTCGTATTTTACACTAGTAATGGTATGCAAAAGTAACTCCTATTTACAAATCTGGATCTAAGAATGATGCTGATAACTACCGACCAATCTCAATACTACCAAACTTGTCAAAATTCATTGAAAAACATGTCCATGACTCATTCATGTCATATTTAACCAAACACTTGCTGTTAGACCCTAATCAATCAGACTTTAGACAGAAACATTCATGTGAGACTGCCTTGATCTCCCTAACTGATAAATGGCTTCAAGCACTTGACCAAGGTAAAATAATAGGATCTGTATTTGTAGATTTCAGGAAATCCTTTTGAAGATTTCATGAAATCCTTTTGAAGAAACTAAAAATCTACCATTGTGATGAAAAAACAGTTAGATGGTTTACTTCATACTTAAGTGAGAGAACACAACATGTTTATATAAATAACATTCTGTCCGAACCTGAAACAGTTAGATATGGAGTGCCACAAGGCTCAATTCTAGGTCCATTACTATTTATTTTATTTATTAACGACCTACCACTTTTACTAAGAGACTCGATATCATCTACAGATCTCTATGCAGATGACACAACATTATCAGACATCCAAAACACAAAGCATGAACTCGAGATTTCTTTACAGAATGCATTAAACAAGCTGGAAAACTGGTGCACATGCAATGGCATGGTAGTAAATACTGGTAAAACTAAAATATTACTTATCTCAACAAGGAAAAAAAGGAAAAATCTTGATAGCAATGAACTATGTCTAACATGGAAGGATACAAATTTGCAAATGGTCTGTCACGACAGACTACTTGGTATATTGGTAGATAATAATCTATCATGGACTGATCATATCAAACATATCAGTAAAAAGGTCAACTCAAGTTTATGGCTTCTCAGTAGGATAAGACATTTTCTCCCTGAAAGGCACAGAAAATTATTTTATAACAGTTACATACAACCGTATTTTGACTACTGTAATACAGTATGGGGTAATTCAAATGATAAAAACATATCAAAGTTGGAAAAAATTCAGAAAAGAGCATTAAGGCTAATATCAAACCAGAAAGAAAGCAAGGAAAATTTAGCTGGTAAGTTAAAAATATTACCTATTAAAGACCGAATATGTTTAAGAAAAGCCAAATTAATGTACAGGATATCCAATAATAGTGCTCCTGAATATTTACAATCCCTATTCCAGTATAGGCTACCTGGTAATACACCCAACCTGCGATCAATATCTACAAAGCAGTATAAAATTCCCAAACCAAATAAGGAATTATTCAAGAAAAGTTTCCAATACTCTGGAACTTTGCTCTGGAATAGTATTCCAGTTGAGATTTAGAAATGCCCACTCTATTTCCATCTTCCAAACCCAATATATCCAGTGGCTTCAGAGATGCTGTTGAATTAATTAAATTCCTTGTATGAGGGCCTCAAGGTAGATTAGTTCTTAGCTAATTGTGTTACCCTCTTTAAATAAAGTCATTATTATTATTATTATTATTATTATCGTGTTATGATATTCCATATTACCGGCAATCGTGAAATTGCATTACAGATGCTAACATGCTTGTGATTTTACTTCTGAACAAATCACTGCTGTATTCTGTTATCAATTGACACAGCTGAATAAACAGTCCATGCTTGTCTTATTATAACTGAACATCCATGTTGCAGTTCATTTTATTACCTGTAGTTACAAACATAACTTATATAAACTTTCAATGACACAATCCATAAATAAGTCAATTCGAAGTATAATATGAAGACATGACTTTCAAGTAAAAAAAGTATCGACTTATAGGCTGGAAAATACAGTATTAAGATGAAAACAATATGATCTGAAGCCCAGCAAAAAGGGATTATCAATTTTTGCAGACATAAATAGATAATAATAATAATAATAATAATAATGACTTTATTTAAAGAGGGTAACACAATTACCTAAGAACTAATCTACCTTGAGGCCCTCATACAAGGAATTTATTTAATTCAACAGCATCTCAGAAGCCACTGGATATATTGGGTTTGGAAGATGGAAATAGAGTGGGCATTTCTAATCTCAACTGGAATACTATTCCAGAGCAAAGTTCCAGAGTATTGGAAACTTTTCTTAAATAACTCCTTATTTGGTTTGGGAATTTTATACTGTTTTGTAGATATTGATCGCAGGTTGGGTGTATTACCAGGTAGCCTATACTGGAATAGGGATTGTAAATATTCAGGAGCACTATTATTGGATATCCTGTACATTAATTTGGCTTTTCTTAAACATATTCGGTCTTTAATAGGTAATATTTTTAACTTACCAGCTAAATTTTCCTTGCTTTCTTTCTGGTTTGATATTAGCCTTAATGCTCTTTTCTGAATTTTACCAACTTTAATATGTTTTTATCATTTGAATTACCCCATACTGTATTACAGTAGTCAAAATACGGTTGTATGTAACTGTTATAAAATAATTTTCTGTGCCTTTCAGGGAGAAAATGTCTTATCCTACTGAGAAGCCATAAACTTGAATTGACCTTTTTACTGATATGTTTGGTATGATCAGTCCATGATAGATTATTATCTACCAAAACACCAAGTAGTCTGTCGTGACAGACCATTTGCAAATTTTTATCCTTCCATGTTAGACATAGTTCATTGCTATCAAGATTTGTCCTTTTTTTCCTTGTTGAGATAAGTAATATTTTAGTTTTACCAGTATTTACTACCATGCCATTGCATGTGCACCAGTTTTCCAGCTTGTTTAATGCATTCTGTAAAGAGATTTCGAGTTCATGCTTTGTGTTTTGGATGTCTGATAATGTTGTGTCATCTGCATAAAGATCTGTAGATGATATCGAGTCTCTTAGTAAAAGTGGTAGGTCGTTAATAAATAAAATAAATAGTAATTGAATTGAGCCTTGTGGCACTCCATATCTAACTGTTTCAGGTTCGGACAGAACGTTATTCATATAAACATGTTGTGTTCTCTCACTTAAGTATGAAGTAAATCATCTAACTGTTTTTTCATCGCATTGGTAGATTTTTAGTTTCTTCAAAAGGATTTCATGATCCACCATGTCAAACGCTTTCCTGAAATCTACAAATACAGATCCTATTATTTTACCTTGGTCAAGTGCTTGAAGCCATTTATCAGTTAGGGAGATCAAGGCAGTCTCACATGAATATTTCTGTCTAAAGCCCGATTGATTAGGGTCTAACAGCAAGTGTTTGGTTAAATATGACATGAATGAGTCATGGACATGTTTTTCAATGAATTTTGACAAGGTTGGTAGTATTGAGATTGGTCGGTAGTTATCAGCATCATTCTTAGATCCAGATTTGTAAATAGGAGTTACTTTTGCAGTTTTCCATATTTTGGGGACAGATGAGGTTGCAATACTTAAATTGATTATGAATGTTATGCTATCTAAAATAGCAGAGGCAGAAGATTTAATGAGTCTTGGACCAATCTGATCAAGTCCTGTAGCTCACTGATTTGTTCACATCCTACCCATACACCCTTGTTCAGCAATCCTATAGTTGTAAGGGTGCATAACTCTTCCAGAAAGAGTGATAAATATGAGGATGATTTCACAGCAATTCATTCCATGTTGATATAACTGTCTGTTATGGAGGTGCAACAATAACAAAATTTCTATGATGGCTGCCAAGACAAATTTTGTGCTAAATGATGACTGGATGTCATACAAAAATATTGTGCTAATTTTGATAGATTGATGTCATGCAATGTACAAATCTTGTGCTAATGTTGATGGATTGATGTCATCCAACAGACAAATCTTGTGCTAATTGATGGATGGATGTCACAGAACAGACAAATCTTGTGCTAAATGATGGATTAATGTCATCAAACTGACAAATCTTGTGCTAATTTTTATGGATCGATGTCATACAACAGACAAATCTTATGCTAATTGATGAATGAATCTCATACACATACAAATATTGTGCTAATTATGAAGAATGGATGTCATACAACTGACAAATCTTGTGCTAATTGATAGATGGATGTCCTACAACAGACAAATCAATCTTGTGCTAAATGATGGATGGCTAATTGATGGACGGATGTCATACAACTGACAAATCTTGTGCTAATTGATGGATGGATGTAAAACAACAGACAAATATTTGTGCTAATTGATGAATGGATGTCATACATCAGACAAATCTTGTGCTAATTGATGGATGGATGTCATACAACAGATAAATCTTGTGCTAATTGATGAATGGATGTCATACAACAGATAAATCTTGTGCTAATTAAGATGGATGGATGTCATCAAACATACAATCTCATTATCTTTTCCGCTGTATGACCAGTCCAGCTAAAATTGAGAGAACAATGATTATGACCAAAATATCTATCTACAAAATTTAAACTGCATGAGTAGTTTCAATCACAATATTCTGTCTTCATTACAGTCATCAAAGGCAATAAATCTTTAAAAAAGTGTGCATGTTTTTGTACGGAACATTTGTACTCGTGTAATAATAGGAACTTCTCCATGGATGGGAAGAATAGAATTTGAACACAGAGAAAGTAATTTTTCTCACCCACTACAAACTACATTTGTCAATATCAGTTACATAACACATAGACTAAAGAAAATTTGCATCACATACCATATTAATTTCACTTAAAGACGTAGTGAAATGAACATCTGTTGCATGTGGCATAATCAACATAATTACATATGATTGAGCCGAATATTTAAAAATACTTATTTAAAATCAGACAATGTTGTATAGGATATCAGGTCAAGAGAAATATTAAATGTCCAAGTTCTGCCAATTAATGACTGGCAAAAAAAAGTTTGTGCCAACCCAGAATTAGGCTGTACCTTAATTTTGTTGCAAATTAATAAGTATTTAATATAGCTATTTAATAAAACTTCAGGATTTATTTTTTGCATTATTTTTGCATTTTCTTTGGTTCTCAACCAATTTGTTTTGCATATGCTTTAGAACATCCACAACAAAAGTTCTGGATTTTTATCTCTTTTTGTAAATTTATAGGCAGAATCTGAAACTTCTGGAATTACAAATTTGCAGAATTTATGGACATTGTTGTCATTGTTTTGCTTTGTTTTTTTCTCCAGTTGTAGCATTAAACTTAAGTAGACTAATGAGACATTTTAAATCGCTAGCACATAACTTTCCCTATTGAGAGTATTCACTAATATTTCATGAGTGCATACAAAGTTCAGACTCCCTGTGGAACCAAGAAATGACAGATGCAGAAATAAAGCTTGCTGATCTTTGGTAGATACCATAACTGACAGCATACATATATATATATATATATATATATATATATATATATATATATATTTTTACCCCTTGGATAAGAAAGCGTTCTCTACTCCAATAAAACACTGTCCAGTGGATGAGAAAATGGTATTCAATTTTTGCCAATCACACTGTATAGCATTTGACAGACAGGCAAATGCATGTATTACATAAGGACTTCTTACCTCAATGGAGTCCATAACCACTTACTCTCTCTCGATACATCATTATCCTAAAAATACAGTTCCTCAGATCTTTATTTATTTATTTATCATATTTTTTCTACGAACTCCTAATACAAAATAGCAAAAGGTAAATGACAAATTTAAATTATGTCCATCTTTAAGTAAGTAGAACCAAAGTAACCCAAACTACAACAACAGGTCAGTTACATTAAAGTGGCAGAGTGATCTAAAGTGCTCTCCAATACGGATCACTGCCATCTCACCTCTGTCTGCGTGGGTTCCGAGTCTCAGATTCGGCCAATGTGGGTACGTGGGATAGCTTGCCAGTAGCTTCTTATGGGTCCATGGTTCTTTCTGGGGGTTTTCCTTGAGTTCTTCCTCCACCAAATAATACTGGCTGCCATGTATAGCTTATCTTGTGCTGAAAAATGGCGTTAAACCCTACAACAACAACAACAACATTAAAGACAAGAAAAAACTGGCAAAATGACAATAATTGTATAAAATGGAAATGAAGGTAAATATGATGATGACAATGACAATCAGTTGTTAATTTGTTAATTTCTAAACATAAATTCTGACTTACAAGGTACACAGCTCTATTGGACAGATAACACTGGTGAGTGCTGTAAAATTCTTCCTGTCCAGCAAAGTCCCAAGTATTCAGCGTATAAACCACCTTCCCCCACTTGTCTTCTACCTGTCTTTCATACCTGTGTTAATCAGAATTGTAAGACAATAAGATCAGTGATTAAGTGTTAAACTGCATTCAATTTCATCGGGTATCAAGTTTCATGGATTTAACAGGTTCTGCAAACTAGGAATTAAAACAGAATGACTGATAATCCTGCTGTGGAAAGTGTAGAATGATTCCACAATCTGTGGATTTTTCACAAAACCACAGAAAGTGATACCCACAAACACAGGAATTCACAGTATCCCATGTTTTGTGAAAATGTATACAGTTTTCTCTTTTTCTCTGAAAATGTACCTCTTAACATTTGGTCACTGTTATTTAAATTTTATACAGAAAACTGTTTTTTTTAATTATGTGCTGTGAATTGTTTATGACTCAATTTCATTTAAGAAGAAAGACAGTTAACTCAGAAGCACTAAAGAACTATGCACATCCTAGCAAACTTTATATAGTTGTAAAGAAAGGTCCTTTTAAGCTTTGGTTCGAAATTACCATGCTGAGAAAACATGGGACCAAGTAAATATTAAGTAAGTAAGAATGGTTAAAGGTACCAATTTTTAAAAAATCTTTTGGGACTAACTGAATAGTGATTTGCAGATTAAGAAATTGAATTTTAGAATATCTGATGAACAAATGAAATGATATCCCAATTATCTGAACAATAAGAAAATTAACTCAATAATGCCTCAATAATACATGTTTGAAGAGTAATTACCGGACATCCATTTAAAGTAGTGAAGTTTTGATACAATAAAAAAATTTATGAACTCATTTATCAAACTCTACCTTTGAACAAGAGACCCAAGTGGTAATGAGATTGCTCACATTTCTGCATAACAGTAAAATTATAGTACAGTTGGTCATGGAATCTGGTTCAAAAGGATGCTTTCTGTAACAATCTCTTCCGATGCTGTTGTTGAAACATGTAAACAACCATTTCAAGTTTTTTCAAAAACATTCTTTTCTTTTTTTTATCCATATTTAATGATTCCTCTGCATCATTTGTCCATTTTTGAAAACCTTAAGGCCAGAATGTTTTACGTCCAAGTTGGTAAAATTCTTTTGGTAATGACCATATTTTGATGGCAGATCTGCATTATTTGTATCACTCTGAAATGCTTTTGGGGTAGGATGCTACCTGTCAAACTTAGTAACAGAATGCTGGGTTGTTTTTGACAACTTGTTAAAAGGTTTTTATTGTTTTAAATGCTGGCCTTTTTTGATGGTGGATCAGCATCACTTGAACAAATTTGAAAACCTTTTATGCAAGGCTGCTGTCTGTAATCTTAGACAAATTCTGCTCATTTTAGATTATTTTTTTTTTTTTTTTTACAAGGTTTTACTATTTTGAGCAACAACGGCTTGATGTAATGGCAGATCAAAGTGTCTTTTGCATAAAATGTATGCCATAGTCAATTATCTGTCATGCCTGCCTGGAATGATTTATTCATAAAATATATCAAAATAGAATTATTTTACTGTCAGATTTTTCTATGCACTATGTTATTTTGAACATTTAATCTTGTAGTCTAAACAATTCTGGGGAGGAAACTGTTAAAGTTTGAATTGTATTTGCTGCACTACAAAAGACTCACATGTGCTTCACATGGAATGACAAATGCACAAATGCTTAACCAGTATCTCTGGAGTGTAGACCCCTTTCTTGGAATCTTTTGACCTTGACAGGTTCGTCTTTTGGGTCTTTTCTTGTGGTTGCCATATACTCTGTTATGGTTAAATCTGGACAACCACTATCATCCATTCTGAGTTCGGATAAAAACACCTGGGCAACTAGAATAAGGTAACTACTGATCTTAACGGGATATCGGCAACAACGATGTCTGTGGGTAAATAGTAAGGATACTTTTTTATAGAGCTGGTGAAAAGATGGTCACTTACACACAAATAAATATGTTTTCAAATCATGCTTTCTATTTGCGAGATACTGTCATAAAGTAGACCTGGATATAATTCAATCTTGATTATTTTACACCTAACACCATATCATGCATGAATGGTGCTTTCAAGATATCGTTTGATTATTTCCCTCTTGTCTGCGATTTTGTTGGATCCAATTTTTTGTTGGATAACATGTTCAAACCTTTGTGACTGTGCTCAATGTTCACGCCAAGGAACAATGTGGCATGTGTTATCAGATATCATTGATATATGCTACAGTATGGAAGCCTATACTACTGATATGGATTTCATGGATGTATTTTTTTTTTTAATGCACATGTTGAAAAAAAGAATAAATGATAACACAAGGTTAGTTTCTTTTTTTATTATCAATCAAGCGTTTTATTTATATATTTTATTGCAACGTGCTGTGGGGGTGGGGTGGCAAACACAATTGCAATGCAAAATTAATGTATTGTGTCCCAATACATACAGAAATCCAGCTCAGCAAAAACAGACATGGTCCAGTGGTTCCCTGCTGGGTACCCAGCAAAATTTCCTTACCGTCCATCCATATTTTTGACCCAATGTTACATCAGCTTTGCTCAATATCTAGGCACTTGGGCAATTATCCAGATTACAGTTTTGAATGGAAAAACCTTCTCTCCAAGTCTGTATCAACTAGGATAGTTGAAAACCCAGTCTGGATAATCAAACTGTCCAGATTACAGTTTTGGATGGAAAACCCTTCTCTTCAAGTCTGTATTAACTAGGATAATTGAAAACCCAGTCTGGATAATCAAACTGTCCAGATTACAGTTTTGAATGGAAAACACTTCTCTCCAAGTCTGTATTAACTAGGATAATTAAAAACCCAGTCCGGATAATCAAACAGTCTTGGCCAGATTAAGCTGGTTTGGGTCACAGGCTTGACTTGGGATCTGTAGACTACCAATCAATGAACGCTTTTAATCTTTATTAACAACAGCATGGACACAACAGTAGCCCAATTTGATTAAGGTTTATTCACGTTTCTGCGAGTTAGTGTTGCTTATTGTGTAAAACTTTCTTTCAAATAGAATTTAAGCATTCTGATCTCTTACTTCCATTCTCTGACCAAAACTCCTACTGTGGGCCTATCCTCACGTTTGGACTCCTTGTCTTTCATCAGGGTGTGTAACAAGGTTGTTTTTCCTCGACCCCCATAACCAACTACCATAAGTTTCATACGATAATATCTCTTGGCCTGCAATGATAAATTAAAAAAAGATCTGTAAATCATACTACAGCAGTCATATGACACCCGCCATCCCGATCACCTCTACATGGCTAGTTTTCTTGGTACCAACAAGTTTGATTTCAAAAGTACCCCTTTTATGCAGCACGGGGCCAGCATATTTGTCCATAATTTCAAATTTACCCTTCACATTTTATCTAATGTGTCCTAAACCAAGATTTAATTCATATGGCAAGGTAAGTAATCGCATTATCTCTACCAATTCTGTTTCCTCATTACAGGTTCTCATTACTGAGAGAAGGGTTGGATAAAGTGTATTATAACATGTACCACTACAGTTAATATTATATCATTATCTACTCATGTTGAAGTTTACAGGAAATAAACTCAGCATTGCTGTGATCATGTTTTAGGCTTCTAACAGCTGTTGAGTTCTTCTCCTTAATACTTACGACCTGAGGTAATTGTCAAGACCATAAACATGGCCAATATTATCTAAGAATAGCAATTTTGGAATCACATGAAAAAAGAAACAAACCTTGAACAAAGCAGGATACCAATCTAGGACTAAACAGTCATGTGATAGTACATATATCACATCTCTGAAAAGCAAGGCATTTCATCTATAAAAGTTTTTTTCTGGATGGATAAGTTGCAGTTCAATTGGCAAAATAAGAATAAATCACAGAACTTTAACATGTCATCATTTAAAAGGAAAATTCTTACTTGAAGAAAACTTAATAGTTATTCAACTTATGATGATTGAGTTCCAGCATTTTTGCTAGATAAAATTGATAACAACATCTTAACAGATAAGCAGAACATTTTGTGACAGTTGGAAAGTGAAGTAAATGGAAAGACATTGATTCTAAATGCCAAGCAAAAATATTTGTACCAAGAATAAACAACAATTTGTTTGAATGGTTTTTGCAATGTGCATGCCAAAAGTATCCCACTCCCATTTCACACATAAGAATAAAGAACTATTACTGTATGTTCACTTAAAATAAGTCAAGAAGAATCTCTTAACAATTAATATTATATTTAAATGAAGATATTATATGTTTTGAAGTTAATGCAGCTTTTTTACTATAGATAAACTTCTAAATATAGTCCCCTCTCTTATATGGTCACCTTTATGATGCCCCCTTCTTGGTGCAGTAGGGTTGGCCATATAAGAGAGGGAAAAACTGTATAAAAAATAATAGATCAGGGCAGATTAGAATTTATTTTGTTAAATGTGTTATCCATATTAAAAAGTCTATATTATTATTATTATTATTATTATTATTATTATTATTATTATTATTATTATTGTTAATTCATTATATTAATTTATCAAGTGGCATTCACTCACCAAGTTTCATTCTTTAGGGTTCGATAGTATACAAATTACATGTCCAAAACTACTGTGGTCATTAGCTAAACATAAACCTTTTCTAAAGCCAGTGAAAGGTAAATAAAGGTAATGATGACCCTCTTTTCTTGCAAGGGTATGGAAATAATAATAATAATAATAATAATAATAATAATAATAATAATAATAACAACAACAACACTCGACCTATAGAGGGCAACTCGTTTAGTCAAGGACTATTCTACCTCAAGGTCCACAAAAGGAGAAAGTATAACAATGTACATCATACCAAAGATAATATTAGTTACTATTTAGTTCAAGATGATTTTAGCATTATAAATACTAAACCCTATTATAATGTATTAGTTACATGTATGTGTAGATACTCATGATATCTGCTGTTAAATACCATAATAGTTTTTGAAGATTTATCAAAGCTTTGGAAGATTTTTTAAATTGCTGTTCTTGGTTTTGTAAGATAAATATTTCAATTATGTGATATTGATCTCAGCTGGTAATGTGTTAAATAAGGCCTGAATAGATACTCCTGTGCTGTTAAATGCAGATATTTAAATAACTGAAAAATTAAACCTTTTATATATTGTAAGCCAATACAGTGTATCAACATGGTTTTCATGAATAATAAAACATGCATTTAAACTAATGCATGATGCTCCTTGCTTAAGTTTATTGATCACATGAAGCTGAGATTTGTCAGTTTCCCAATACAGCTAAACAATAATATATTGTTGGTAGAATATATAATCTGCAGTATAGAAAGCAAGTTTTTGTAGATTAATATTTCTTGATTCTACTGGGCAGGGCAATTTTGGATAACTGCATAACAGATCTTCTCAATTATGGTCATTCCATCTACAGATACGCCTACAAATGTTTCATTTTTGTCTAAATAATGATTGCAAGGAATAATTCTGAATTCCTTAATACACACTGTATGTAGCATCTGGGATGTCCCCAAAATCATACATTTTATTTTACCTTCATTTATTACTAATTATTTTGATGTGACCAATTTGAATGTGAGGTCTGATTTTAATCTAGCTTGAGTCATCAACATGTCATCATTAACATTTAACATGAACAGTGCCTAAAAAAATGTACCTCAAGTTTACTCATTAACCTAATTCAGTGGAGCATAAAAAATGCGTCATAATGAATGAAATAAAGGGACATTGGTGCAGATAACCAAGATGCATCTGTGAACACAAGCTCAAGATTGTAGTGCACACAGCAAGCAAATACATGAGATTTCTTAAGCACTAGCATGAGCAACATAAAAGCCAGTACACCATAAAATAGGTCACAGTGACCATTTCTGTAAGAGTTTGTTACTCAGAGATGCATACTATCACCTAGTTTCATGATTCAATTAAGTAGGAACACTAAAACACAAAGCTACCCAAAGCTTCAGATTCTAGTGAGAATAGTATGTACACACAGCATCCTAATATCCTATATAGTCATGAATATAATGCAATAATTTAACCAAAGCCAGTACAACATAAAATAGGTCACAATGACCATTCTTCATTTTTGTATGGGTGTTTTACTAAAATATGTATACCATCATCTAGTTTTATGATTAGAGCATGAACAGTAAAATGTAAAAGTTACCCAAAGTCAGTGAAGCATGAAATATTGTTACACTGATCTATTTTAACATGGAGATGTAAATACTAAACAAGATGCATTCTATGAAGATTCATGATTCCAGGTATTATAATAATAATAATAATAACAATAATAATAATAATAATAATAATAATAATAATAATAATAATAATAACAACAATAACAAAATACCAATACCAATAATATTTATTTAAAAAATAATAAAATAATAATAACAACAATAATGCTACTAATAGTAAATAATAATATATTAATAATAATAATAATAATAATATAAATACCAATAATAATAACAACAATAATAATAATAATAATAATGCATCAATAATATAAAAACAATAATAATAACAAAAGCCTAATAATAATAAAAAAATTATATAATAATAATAATAATAATAATAATAAGAAGAAGAAGAAGAAGAAGAAGAAGAAGAAGAAGAAGAAGTTTATTTAAGATGATGGCTCAATCAGTTACAAATGAGAACTAATCTATCAGCAGCCCTCTATTATTACTACATGTATATAAAATATAAGCTAATAATATATTCACACACACACCCACACACACACAGAGAGAAATGCACACACAAGCAAACACATAGTAGATAAGCAACTACAACACAAAAAAGTTACATTGCTGCAGAAATAAAAATGAAATGCAGGAGGAGGGTGCTGTAAAATGTACACAATTTACTCTAATATCTTATGAATCTACCTAGATGCTTGGAGCAGATTTAAATCATGTGGAATGTTATTCCAAACAAGAACACCTGAAAACTGAAGCCTATTTTTAAATAGCTCCTTTTCAGGCTTGGGTATTTTTAAATGTCGCCCATATAATGATCTTTGATTTAGGGCACTAGAAAATTCCCTTTCCTGTAAAGTGATGTTTAGGTAAGTGGGGGCAGATTTTGTAAACTGTTACATTTTTCTGGCATTTCTCAAAAACATATCTGGTCATACTTTAAATGCAAGCATTGCAAATTGAAACTTTTCTGTTTCTTGATCAAGAATGTTTTGTAAAAAAAATGTCCTGCAGTCTGGAAATTGTTCTCATATTTGTAGCTGTTTGTCCCCCCCCCCCCAATTAAACTACAGTAGAAAAGATATATTTGAATGTAGCTCTTGTAAAAAAGTAACTCTGTAATGTAATTTTGGCCTTGATTTTCTTTATGAGTCAAAAATAAAAGTTTATTTTCTTTACACAAGAACATTGCAAGTTATTGCCAACAAATGTTCCAAGAGTTTTATCTAAATACATCTTTTTTAGATCAGTGTTATGATATTGAACATGCAGCAAATCAGTTTGCGATCTGGCTCTTTTCTGCCGTGTAGTTATCAACAAGACTAATGTTTTGTTCATATTAAAGATCATACATAATGCACAATATTTGAAGTGTGATGCGAGCAGTTTAAAGGCTTTACTGCAACTTCAGCTTAGTTGCTGTAAATGTCAGAGTCTGTGCAAGTATACATGCATATAGTAATAGCAAACAGCAATGTCAATGCTGAGGGTAGAACAACATCTTGTATGTTAGCTGAAAACTGGGATCTCAACTTTGCTATTTATTTTTGGATATGACCCCCAAATAAGGTCATATGACTGACTGCTATACTGGCATATTGGACACTGGATATAATTATCCCATGTGTGGTGTTTTGCCCGACCCAAAATTAAATTAGAAACATGTATAATCAAAGTAATTCAGACAAGCCACTGTTTTATGTTAAACATGACTGCAGGCTAACACTATCCCTTACGTAAGTTTGCCGTAGCTAGGGTGGGAAGCCCGACCAAGGCCGTCAGAAGTGCAATTATTAACTTGGTGTGGAAAGCCCTTGGGCAGATCAAAGAAGTTGCCAGAAGGAGTGGGCGTGCCTTATCTTCTTGATATGCAGACTGACAGCCAGGTTGAATTGGTCGCTTAGTCAATTGGACAGGGCCCCAGCACTACTCAATCAGAATCGAGATAGGGACGGGACCCTGATTTGGGCTAAGTATAATATCCTTATACCTGCCAGCAAGATTTAGTTCACTATAATTCATTAGAGAGATTGCCAGAAGATAGCAACTCCGGTCAGCCATACGTTATTGGCGGGAAAAACCTTAGAACAGGATTCTAAGTGAAACTTCTAAAAGGTCAGTGAGCTAGTTGTTCGATCTTTGCTGAATGCGACTGCATTTAATTATAGATCATAGATATACTTATTATTATTACTCGAATCGTAGTAGGAATAATTTTTTTATGAGGTTAATATGTTTGTATATTTTGAAGACTGAGTTCATATTTGTAAAGAATCATATGGCTTGCTAGCCGTTGTAAGAGTTAATATTATTATAACTCGCTATGTGGTTATTTTATAGTAGACTAGCACATTTGTCCATGCAATATAGATTTTGCCATTACTGAATTGAATGGTATCTATGAAATGGTTGCACTGTGAGAAATTAGTAATATGAATATTTGTGTACGCTTGTGGGAGTGTAGTGTACAGACATGCGTCTGGTTGTTGTAATATTGTAAGTACAATGAGAATAAATATATATTTGGATATACTGATGTGATACAATGTATTGATGTATGTATGATACCATGTTATTACACCATTGTTTACCCTGTAAGAGTGTTTGGGAATTTCGATTTGTATGTATGCGTGACCTAAAAAGTAATAGCCTTATCTGATGGTTAATTGATGATTTAGTGTGAGGTGAGATTCGATAAACCCTATGTTAATGCCTTGTGGTTTTCACAGGAAGCTTCAAGGGACAGACCAGTGATAGTGGTCCCAGTGTCTCTGATAGAGAGATGGAAGGAAGAGGAGGAAGGAGAGGAGTCGGGAGAGGAAGCTTCGAGGGACGGACCAGTGAAAGTGGTCCCAGTAGTCTCTGATAGAGAAACGGAAGAAAAGAGAAGCAAGGAGAGAAGTCGGGAGAGGTGAAGACCAGGAGGAGTGGGAGGATCAAAAAAGAGATGAGTAGAACCAAAGGACAGGGGAAAATCGAACTCACACTGAAAATCACGAGATGAAATAGGCTATCACTGGGAGGACGAGTGATTGAGTTTAGTTTATCATTTAAAATTATCACCTTTATTAAATTGTTTTATTTGAATTTCATCTTTGTGTTCTATATAATTTAACCATCGGCAGTGCTGAATGGGGGCTTAGAGCTATACATCTATTTCGACAGTAATTTAATTTAACTTTTAACTTCACAAGCCAGGGTGGAATTTCCATAATATTTCAATTAATATATTGGAAGTACCCCACCCCAACCTTTGCAAACGCGACAGTGGGCAATTGTATTGTCATCAAATTTTCATTAAATTTTTGACTCATTGTCTAAACACTGTTGCCACAATGCGCAAAACAAAAGAGGCATGAAAACAGATCTCCAGGACTTATCAAATACTCATAGCTAACTAAATGCCATAGCTGGTTTCCTACTACAGTCACTAAATGAGTCTCTCTCACCTTGTGTTTTTGTGTGTCAGTGTGTTATCACATTAAGATCTTTAGAAAATAATGTGAAGCTACAATAAGAAAAAGATGCTAGCAAAACCAACTAGTTTTTATCATCATCCTCCATCACTAGCAAACAGCAACAAGATTTTAATACCATCATCCAGTATTCATTTGAGGACTGGGTCAAATCAAACTTCCCCATCGGACTTGACCAAAAATAGATGTTTATTACGTGTCATGAATAGATGAGATAGCAAGTCTACTTTTTGTCAGTTAAGAACAGCTGATATAAATTATATTGTTGGGTACAATTCTAAAGTATAGTTTTCTGAAAGAAGTAAAAAGCAATTTTTATACGTAATTAAGAGAGAAAATGTGAAGAACACTGAAATATCAGTTGTACATTTTTCAGCAACAGATAATTTTATATATATATATATATACACACACACACACACAGTGGAACCCCGCTATAACGTGCCCCGCCATAATGCGAATTCGGATATAACGCGGTTGTAGCATGGCTCCCAAAATTTCGTATATTCATTCACACATGGAGAAAAAAATTTGGAGAAAAGTAAAAAAAAAAAAACAAACAAGAAATTAACTTCATTTTGGGCATGAGATTAGTTGTGACTTTTAAAATAATATGATCGTGGCATGGTTCCTGAAATTTGAAATTCATTTACGTGTATTTTTATCGGACCGCGAAAATATTTGTTTAACGTACGAGAAATAGTTTGTAAAACGTTTATTATAATTTGGTGGAAGAATTCGTGTATGACTTTTAATAATAAACGATCGAAACTTAACAATTTATCCAGGTTCTTTAAGTGATTTTGGAGAAGTGATCGTGTATGAATTCTAAAATAATACAATATATATAACGTATGAGAAATAGTGTGTACAACGCTTGGCTTCTGAAATTTATCAATTTGAACAGGTTGTGGTGAAGCTCCGTATTCTACTCTAGAAGAGAAAACTGGTTTCATTAGGTTTTTGAATTGTTAAGCCCAAGTAAACATTATCAGAAGTGTTACTTATTACGGACCCATGAGTAAAACCAGTAAATCGTCTTTGTGATTGTCTTCCATGAATTCTGTATACAGTCGTTGCTCAAACAATAGCCGACATGGGCTTCTTATTTAACTGCAATCACAGCCAAGCAGCAGACAAAGCTGTGGTTGGCACAATTTAATAAACATCAAAGGACGAAAGCCGCCAACATATATGCTGTGCATGGCGGTGTGATCAAACAACAAACAGTTGAAAGTAAATAATAACCACTTTATTATCTGTAAATTAAAAGGGTATGAAATTGTACATCCGTTCAGCTTAATTTTGTTTTATATAAAAAGTGATTCGTAACCATTGCAGGCCTTCATTACTTAGTTATCGAGCTTTATTGTTTGCTTATATAAAAAAATATTTTACTGTTATGGAAAAGCAAGTTCAAAAACGCAAGTCGTTTTCTGCTAAAGAAAAACTGTATGCCCTAGAGCAGGGATGGGCAACATACGGCCCGCGGGCCGGACCAGGCCCGCGACGGGATTTTGACTGGCCCGCGGTCACATCCGACCCCAATCTCCTACTACTTTCTTACTGCGTCGCAGTAGCAGTGACTGTTAGTTATTCTTTGGTTGTTTTCGAGTAAATTTAGAATTTACAATTAAATTTTTATCATGAATTTTGCCAAGAAACGTAAAGTTGACAGCGAGTGTCGCGCATTCAACAAAGATTGGATGCCTAAGTACTTTTTCACAGAAGTCGGCAAAAAAGCAGTATGTTTGCTGTGCAGTGAAAATGTTGCTGTGTTTAAAGAGTACAACATTGGCCGCCATTATGCGACGAAACATGCAGGCTATGGCAGTAATTTATCAGCAGCAGAACGGCAAACAAGAGCAACAGAACTGCACAGAAAACTTGTAAAGCAGCAGAATGTATTCGGAAAAGCCAAAGTAGCCCAGAAAGCTGCTACTCGTGCCAGCTTTGTAGTCGCATACAACATTGCTAAGCACAGCAAATCGTTCTGTGATGGTGAATTTGTCAAAAAGTGCATGATCGATGTAGCTGATCAAGTCTGTCCAGAACACAGACAGAACTTTGAAGAAGTCAGTTTGTCGAGAAGAACTGTGGCTCGCCGCATTGAAGCAATTGGTGAAGACCTGACATCACAACTGAAAGGGCGTATACCTTCATTTCAGCTGTTTTCCCTGGCATTGGATGAAAGCACTGACATCGATGACACTGCACAGTTGCTTATCTTTGTACGAGGCATTTCAGAAAACTTTGAAATCACAGAAGAATTGCTGTCAATGGAATTAATGAAAGACACTACTACCGGGGAAGATATTTTCAAATGTGTGGAAAATGCCTTGCATACAATGGAATTACCATGGCAGAAAATGGCCAGTGTTACTACGGATGGTTCTCCATCTTTGACAGGAAAGAAAGTTGGTCTACGGAAGAGACTGGGTGACCGTGTTGCAGAGGTCGATTGCACCAGGGAATTGATATTTCTACATTGCATAATACACCAGGAAGTGCTGTGTACAAGTGTGCTTGACATGAAACATGTTGTGGATCCAGTTGTGAAGATTGTTAATTTAATCAGGGCGAGAGGTCTAAATCACAGACAGTTTATCACACTTCTGGAAGATTGCGACTCTGATCACAGTGATGTTCTGTATCATACCGCTGTACGCTGGTTGAGTTTGGGGAAAGTCCTGAGTCGTGTTTGGGACTTGAAAACAGAAATCTTACTGTTTTTGGAGATGAAAGGGAAAGATACAGAATATCCTCAACTCAGAAAATCAGAATGGTTGTCAGATCTGGCGTTTGCAGTTGATCTCTTTGAACATATGAATGAACTTAACACCAAACTTCAAGGGAAAGGCACTTTTGCTCACGAAATGTACTCAACAGTAAAGGCATTCAGGGTGAAGCTTAAACTGTTTTCTCGCCAGCTAAGTCAGAATATTACAACACACTTTCCAACACTCGAAACGATGGCACCTCAGATGTCAACTGAGAAGTACACCAATATGATATCTGCACTAGACAATGAATTTGCTCGTCGTTTTGCAGACTTCCAGAAACTTGCTGCTGAGTTTGATATCTTGTCATCACCGTTTACAACTGACTTTGAAAAGGCGCCGGATGCTCTACAGCTGGAACTGATTGATCTGCAGTGTGACTCTACCCTGAAAGAGAAGTTCCAATCTGAAAGCATTGACAAATTTTATGCGTCACTGAATGAGTCCAAGTTTGCCAACCTGAGAAAGATGGCTATGAAACTACTTGTTCTGTTCGGGTCTACATACATTTGCGAACAAACATTTTCGACCATGAGCATTAACAAGACAAAGCTGCGTTCAAATCTAACTGATATTCATGTGCAGTCTTTACTGAGAATTTCTACGTCCAACATGCAGCCAGAGTTCAAACAACTTGTTGACAACTTTGATCGACCACAGATGTCTCATTGACTTCAGCAGTTATTGAAGTATATTACGTTAAATTCAATAAATATTGAAGTACATTACGTTAAATTCAAATAATATTGAAGTACATTACGTTAAATTCAATAAATATTGAAGTACATTACGTCAAATTCAATAAATATTGTTTTTGGTATCTATGCTTTAAAGTTTACATTAAATACGATTCATTCCTTGCATAGCCATAGGTGGATAAAAGCGATTAAGGTATTGATTTAGTAATCCGGCCCGCCAAGGACTTCATTTTCCCATATCCGGCCCGCCGACTAGAGAAGTTGCCCACCACTGCCCTAGAGCAAAGAAGCAAACGTCATTGAATAAATTTTTCAAGAAATGATGAAATTTAAATTTGGAACCACACTGACTTTGCACTTTGCGCAACGATTAATTTAGCAGTTTTCACATGTTTCTTTTGATGTTCACAAAATCTGAAATAAAAGTTATTTGCACGCTGAAATCATGCGTTGATTGTTAATTATTCTTGCAGTTGTCGCATATGATAAAATTTTAGCGGTATGAAATTTGTACAGACACCGTATGTAGACCCGGGAATAGCTGCATGCAATGACCGTACGATATCAGACGGCAAGTAAATGGTTTCAATATTTTGTTCATCCTATATTTTACACGACGAATTCAGACTATTACAAAATTATTGAATATTTTAAATCTGTACAATTTTCAATGAAATTACATCCATTATGGATGAACTGCATGCCACGATGGCACGGTAGCATACGGTGTTGATACACTTTTCATGATATAGCGATATAGCGATAGTCTGGTATTATCGGTCAATCTGTATTATCGTTCAAACAAATAAAAATTAGTAAATGTTTTTAATGCACAGTAATAACCTATAAATATATTAGCCATCGATTATTTTGAATATATCTTAATTAATGCATTCCAGTTAATATTCATCTGATGATAAGCTGACTTTTGATCATTGTACATGTATACACGTATATGTTCTCGGAAAAAAGTTAAATATTGTAAAACCCCGCATTAACGCGATCCGATTTTATGGACCCTGATCATCGCATTATATATATATATATATATATATATATATATATATATATATATATATATATATATATATATATTCTTTTTGGTCATTACTTGTACTTTTCTGGTAAATTAAATTTCGCAAATACATTACTTTTTAAGAAAGAATATCTGGCAAGAATCAGTCAAATTTTAAAATTCCTGCTTTTAAGTTATTACATTGTTTACAACTTGTTTGGATCTGGAAGGTGTCCTTTGTATAAATAGGAAGATAATTGGTCTGTGTGGATTGTGAAAGGTGTCCTTTCGTTTCCAAAGAAAGATGATTGGTCAGTGTGTTTGTTTTTAAGGCATCCTTCGTTTCCATAGAAAGATGATTTGGTCTGTGTGTTTGTTTTTAAGGCATTCTTTGTTTCCATAGAAAGATGATTGGTCTGTGTGGATTATGGAAGGTGTCCATTTGTTTCCATTGAAAGATGATTGGTCTGTGTGGATTATGGAAGGTGTCCTTTTGTTTCCAAATAAAGATTATTAGTCTGTGTCAATTGCGGAAAGTGTCCTTTTGTTTCCACATTAAGATCATTGGTCTTTGGGTCTTTAAATACACAGTTTGTAGCAATAATGAAATCCACAAAAGTCAGTAGCCGAGGGAGAAAAAACTATCACAATACTCAACAAAATTATGAAATCATATTAATTAAAAATCAAATTCCAACAAAAAACTTTTGAAAACTGATTTTTCATATACTTCTGACTTTGCAAACTTTTAAAAAGGGTTATACTTGTAAATAATATAAGAATTCATGAAACACAAAAAAAATATAAAATGAGAATCAAAACAATACTGCAGATGAATCTCTTGGTGCTACTTATCAACCATAGTATTAGTATTATTATTCATACATTTTTCAGCTAGTATTAGTATTACATACAATTTTCAGCCATTTGAGTATTAGTATTATTATTCATACATTTTTCAGCTAGTATTAGTATTACATACAATTTTCAGCCAGTTGAGTATTAGTATTATTATTCATACAATTTTCAGCTAGTTGAGTATTTGTATTATTATGCATACATTTTTTTCAGCTAATATTAGTATTACATACAATTTTCAGCTAGTTTAGTATTAGTATTATTATTCATACATTTTTTTCAGCTAGTATTAGCATTATTATTCATACAATTTTCAGCTAGTTGAGTATTTGTATTATTATTCATACAATTTTCAGCTAGTTGAGTATTTGTATTATTATTCATACAATTTTCAGCTAGTTGAGTATTTGTAATATTATTCATACAATTTTCAGCTAGTTGAGTATTTGTATTATTATTCATACAATTTTCAGCTAGTTGAGTATTTGTAATATTATTCATACAATTTTCAGCTAGTTGAGTATTTGTATTATTATTCATACAATTTTCAGCTAGTAATAGTATTATTATTCATACATTTTTTAACTAGTTTAGTATTAGTATTATTATTCATACATTTTCAGCTAGAATTAGTATTATTATTCATACATTTTTTCAGCTAGTATTAGCATTATTATTCATACAATTTTCAGCTAGTTGAGTATTTGTATTATTATTCATACAATTTTCAGCTAATTGAGTATTTGTATTATTATTATTCATACAATTTTCAGCTAGTTGAGTATTTGTATTATTATTCATACAATTTTCAGCTAGTTGAGTATTTGTATTATTATTCATACAATTTTCAGCTAGTAATAGTATTATTATTCATACATTTTTAGCTAGTTTAGTATTAGTATTATTATTCATACATTTTTAGCTAGTTTAGTATTAGTATTATTATTCATACATTTTCAGCTAGAATTTGTATTATTATTCATACATTTTTCAGATAGTATTAGTATTATTATTCATACATTTTTAGCTAGTTTAGTATTAGTATTATTATTCATACATTTTCAGCTAGAATTTGTATTATTATTCATACATTTTTTCAGCTAGTTTAGTATTAGTATTATTATTCATACATTTTTTCAGCTAGTTTAGTATTAGTATTATTATTCATACATTTTTTCAGCTAGTTTAGTATTAGTATTATTATTCATACATTTTCAGCTAGTATTAGTATTATTATTCATACATTTTTTCAGCTAGTATTTGTATTATTATTCATTCAATTTTCAGCTAGTTTAGTATTAGTATTATTATTCATACATTTTCAGCTAGTATTTGTATTATTATTCATACATTTTTCAACTTGTTGTGCAGATAAATGATGAGATCCTTCACTCTTCCCTTCTTCCCCAGCACTTGTCGCAGCTCTTGGTTGAGAGATAATCCTTCCATCTGAAGCTATGAAAGAAAGAAAACAAGAGTTATCCCAAGAACATGCACACACACAATTTTGTTTAAACCTACCATATGGGGATGTATGAATTTTGACCATCAACATGGGGACATCTTTATTTTAACAAATTTCAAGTGATAAATCTGTTTTACTATGCATTTGAAATATTCGTGTATTTATAATTGATTTGTGATTGATTTCCAACAAACAATGTATCAGAATATTTACCAACAGAACAGTGGCACACAAATATACACAAAGTGACATAAATGATACAACCATAAATGATACAATCAAATGTCAGAAATGATACAATCATGTTAGAAATGAGACAATCAAATAATAGATGTTGCAGTTTGATTTTAAATAAGTATCTATTTCATCAAAATACTAAAATTATATCAACTCATTCACCTAGTTCCCTTAAAAATTAAGAAAGTAAATTGAAATATCACTTTGAATTTTTACATTGTTGGATGTATATACAGACAAAAATGTATGTCAGGACTTTGAAGAAACTGAATTACAAGAATTGTGAATATACAGAGAATGTTTTGTTTTTATTCTGAAATAAAATAATCAAAGATATGACTGCTGATCCACAGTGAAATTTTTAAAAAAAGGTAATAATTCACTTTAGAATATAGAAGGTCTCACAAAATGACTAATTTGGATTCACTTGTACTGACTTTGCCCTTTAATTCAATCCCCTTTAATAAACCAAACAAGATCTATTTGATATGAAACATGCCCAAAAAAATTTAAGTGTCTAATTTCAGTGGGGAATCAGTACATCTTTTTTTAAAGTCATATTTAAATGTCCTCCTCTTATAAGTATCATGTCATGGTTGTGTGGATAAGTTGCCAAGTTTGCATGTTTGAAAATGTCCTTGTTTTGTATGAACCATTTCAAGAATTTTATGTAATGCATCAAGGCTGTATGTATTATAAGTCCTTAATTTGCATGTTTTACATCAAGGCAATGTCCTCATTTTGTGTGTACATGTCAAGGCATTGTGTATTATATGTACAATTTTATAGTTGCTTTCATGAAAATGATTTCCTTTTGTGTGTATCACATCAATGACCTCTTTTTGTTTGTTCCACATCATTTTTGTATGAAAATGTTCCCAATTTGTATGTAAAAATTTGGGGTTTTGTATATGAAAATGTCCTCATTTTGTAAATAACACTTCAAAACTATGTATGAGAGTCCTGTATTGCATGTAAGACATGAAAAAGCATATATGAAACTGTCTGTATTTTATATATCTATATTACTTGTGTATGTACAGTGGGACCCCGTAATAACGCGCTCCTTTATAACAAGAATTCAGATATAACACAGTCGTAGCATGGCTCCCGAAATTTCAGGTACTTTATTAAAGGTATTTTTCTCAAAAATCAAAAAAAATCTTATAAGTATCAAAAATAAAATATGTAACGAGTTTTATTATCATTTTTGAGAAGAGATTGCATAATAATTCGAATATAAGATGACTGTGGCTGAAATATCAAATACATGTATTATTCTTAAAAGTGCGAAAAAGAACATGTAGAAAATTGAAAATTATCATTTTGGGGAGGAAATCACACAAATTTTAACATAAAATAATCGTTGTGTGGCTCCTAAAATTAAAAAGTTTAACTAATTTCTTATAGTTCGTGGTATTAAAACTCTTCTTACCTCGTCTGATCTCTTGAAGGATATGTACATAAAATGCCCCAGACCACCCACTGTACCTTTCTTTAGTATGAACCCTAATATAACAACATTTGAGCATTCTGAATGAACAGCCCTAGAAGAAATGTATGAAACTAGTCCCATTCCATATTAGGAACCATAATTCATACTAGGAAAGATCACTCTTTATTCTGATATTGGCAAAATATGTTATAGTATTTCAGTGCATTACAAGCACTTTAAAAAATTATTTTTAAAATCATTAAATGAATTCACGAGAAGAAAAAAACAGATATTACATAAGTTTTCTTAGTTTGGCAACATACAAAATACAGCTCTTTTTATAGCTATTATTAGTTTTATTTTTTAATCCAGAAAAATATCAATACACACGGTATCAGTGGCAAAATTATTTAATATTGTCCTCTCATATATTTGCAATCCAACTTTTGGCATTCAAAATGACTATTCCACAGAAAACAACTGCTCAATGATAATTTATAATTTTGATGTATCTTTTCTTGTTTTATGAACAGTATTAAAATAACGCTAGCAAATTACTCCCTTTATACTACGTTATTATTTTCCTAATTCTGTACAAATAAACATCCACACAGACAAAATAGTCAGTCTATCAAAAGAAAGTTAGACTCAGAAACAGAACATGTTGGTGTTATGCATGTTTATATTTTTTCTAACTCATAGTACATGATTGTATCTATAATACATGTATTTTCTGTTCATGACTGTAAATTATAATGGCCATCTAAAGTGGATCTGAAAATATCATTTCATCATTCCAATTGTCTGTGGATGAGAAGGCTTTGCCAGGCAAGTTTATAATCTCTTTGTCCATACCCATCCAAAAAAATGCTAATACCCAGATATAAAAATAATCAATTATGTTGGTTCCAAAACTATATAAAACACGGAATAAAATGCTCCTATTGGAGAAGTTAAGGAGCAAATGATTTAAATACTGTATCCTGCTGGAAAATCATGCCATGGAATCCTGACTTAGTGGAACACTTCAAGATTAGTTATATCATACAGTCAATGGAATGTGTCTTTCAGCCAAAATTCAAGATGAACTCGTTTTATGAAGACTGTTTATAAACTTAGTTTTTTGTAGCATATTACCAACTTTCATTTTAAAAGGTATCCATCATGAATACTGTCTGATGGTATTCTCCCCTTTCTTTTCATCCTTCTATCCTAGAGAATGTGTGAACCACAGACTTATATCTCCATTCTCTTTCCTTGCAGGGGCTTGCTGATTTGTGGTACATTAATTGAAAAGTACCTTTTTCTGACCCTGTATATCATGTCACAGATGAAAGGATAGAAAATAAAATTTGTTGTCTTCATGCTTATCAGTTGTAACATGGTCACATTTTGTGTTCATAATTTTTGATAGATGTTAATTTATTGGGTTCTTTTGCGAAATGCCTTGCTGCAAACAAAACAACAACATGCACATTGTAAATGTGGTCTTGCACAATTTGATATGGTGAATAAAAACGGGCTTGAGCTTGTCAAAACCAGATGTTTCTTTTCTTTTAATTCTTCCAAGTATTTCATGGTTTGAATGTTGAATAGTCCTGGTACTGCACTTCCTCTTTTTACCTCTGTTTCAACTGTAGTCAATATCTGATATAGCTTTTTCTCCAGATCAGACAATTAAACTTTAGTTAGAGCATCTATAGCAGCCATGTGTAAATGCATGTATTCTCCTATCATGTCAGAAACTTCACTGGCACAATATTAGTTGAATAGAATTGTCTACATTAACACCATTTCTGAAAGTTCAACCTAGTAGTCACATTGTTTCATTCTGTGTTGAGGACATGAGGAACTAGTACAAGAAGGAGCAATGAATTTGACAAAAGCAGTTGTTGTTTCCTTTGGCGGTTTAAGAACAAACTGATAAATATAAACATGGGCCAAGGTCAACAACTTTGAAGTTATCCTCTGTGGTTCAAGAGCATACTGCCAGTCATCTCTCCCACCCCTATTTTCAGAACTCCACAGCTGTAAGTATAATTTGCTATATTTTACTTTATCTAGGAGTCCTTAAATTTTGGGAACAGTCAGCGGCCCTATTTCGTTGAGTACTGGTTCTGAACATGTAAATCAAGCCTTAATTATGTTTTGCAATTGATTTTCAGAGTTATTGTTATGTTGTTGACCTTTGCTCTTTTTGATACAGACATTTAATTGGATTATATATTATTCATAGAAGCTGTCTTTGTTTTCTTCGAGGTCTTGGGATTTGGTTATTCAACTTGTATAGGTGATCCAATTCAAGCCAATTATGGTACTACATCTGAAGCAAACGAGTCGTTAGATTATGACTTATTGCTATTCATCGTATGGCAGGTATCCCCTATCCAAGTCCTTCCTGTAATCCAAAATAAATAAATATTACAAATCAACTATCACATAAGTGAAATGGTAAACACTTGATTATAAACTAAATTCGTAATACCTTTACTTATCACTTTAACATAATCTAATTACAAGAGAAAATGATGCTTAATGGTAGAAATAGTCTGAATATGCTTGTGCCAATAGGACATGTACCCAGTGTTTTCATGTAAAGTCTTAGTCCTTAGTCACGCTGCCCATTACCAGACTGAAGCTATTTTCAATATGATCAGTTAGATAATACGTGGAGGGTTTTACTCATGTTTGACACTTTTGTGTGTTTACACATAACGTTGTGTTGAAATGCTGATTTAAACAGTGACATTATTGACAATACCGTATTTTCCTGCCAGTATTAGTCAATATGGAGTGTAAGTCGAATTCAATTTTTTTTTTAATGTTACATCCTTCAAAGTCTTCTTCCGTATCAGAAAGAAAAAAGGTGGCTATCTCAGGGCTCAGATCATTGGAAACATTCTGATTGTTACTTTGAATTAGTACAGTACACTATAGAGTATAAACCGTAAGTGTGCTATGCAGTCCAGTGATTTTTTTAAAACTGATAATTGTTTTCTTTTATTTCATGTTTGAGAAATAAGTTAATACATGCAGAATGCAAAATAAATAATGACATAACTTATAAATATAAATGCAGTCATATTAGTTTATAACTATTGACATAATAATTTAACAAGAATTTGTACTTCTATGTGACCTGTTTTTGATTATGCCGATTATAGACCAATTTTAATAGCATACCAGGCACTGTAATCCATTTATAAGTTGATGCAATTTCAATGATATATTCCATATATAAGTTGATTCAAAGTATAAGATGAAGACCTGACTTTCAAGTCAAAAAGCAATGACTGATAGGCCGGAAAATAAGGTACTTCAAATCTGAAAATATTTTGAAAAATATTATAACTACATTATTGGCAAAATACTAATGTTCATTTTGCTTCTTCTAATGAAAGAACTGTAAGATCAAAATCCAACCCAATGTAGATAGTGTGTGTAGTAATTCTTCAATGGCACTTCACTCTGCGTGAAATTTACAAAAATTTCAAAGCAAATAAATTTCCATGCCTTTGATTATTTGCTGCTGATGGCAGATTTTTATACTTAAAGGATCATTTCATAAAATTAAATTAAGATATGAATATATACTGCTATAATCCGTTCAAAGCAAGTCGTAAAGAAGCCTACCTACCACAGAAATGTTGACACTGTATTAGAAAAATATCTTTCAAGCTGGGAAAACACAATACAGTACCCAAAAGGCTTACTGTACAAACCTTTTGGGTAGCATGGAAACCTAATTTGGTGAAATGAGTTATAAATGTTGAACTATCCACTAATAAACACGTTCATCAATATTCATCTGTTTAAATAAAAAAGAAACATAAATATTTATCTATGTTTACATACCTGATTTCATTCCTGCTAGATATTCATGGTACCATCTGCAGAGAGGAATTTGGAAGTCAAGCGCGTAAGCCTACAGCGAAGCAGACTGTGAATTTTTACCTGGCAAACGTTACATTGTTTTCCACCTCATACACAAGGGATTTTGAGTCAAGCAAGTATTGTTGTGTGAAAAAAATACCAACCACACCGAAACATGCTCAGATATGTTTATTTCACTCAGTAAGGTCGTGGTAGTTGATTTTAGACACTATAACAAAATGGGGAAGGTCCCTTTGGTGTGTATTTACACTGAAGCATCTGTTTCATGCCTTGTACAAATGCATTCACAGCCACACTGTGGCTTATGTAAAAACTGGCATATATTGCTTGCATATAATAATAATAATAATAATAATAATAATAATAATAATAATAATGCTTTATTTATAGAGGGTGACTCATTAGTCAAGGACTATTCTCCCTTGAGGCCCTCTTAATGAAAGTATAACAAATGCACATTGTGTGAAGAAGCAATAATTAGTGCTTATATTAGCATGTTTTGTATTAAAATACTAAATTCCATTATCTGTTAGAAACACATGCATGCTCCTGATATTTCTTCTTAAATACTCTAATATTTTCAGCCGATTTTACATGTAGTGGAAGCTTATTCCACAGAACTGTACCAGAGTATTGAAAACTCTTTTTGAATTGCTCTGTTCTTGGTTTTGGTACTAGAAGGTTTCCATGTGAGATTGATCTCAACTGGTATTGTGTTGAAAAAGGCCTGAATAAGTCCTGAAGATACTCTGGTGCAGTTCCATGTAGACATTTATATAAAAGAACTGCCTTGTGAAAATCTATCCTGAACCATTTGAGTTCTGTAAATAATGCTTTTGAGGGATGGTCAACAGATGTATCTAAAATTACACGTGCTGCTCGTTTCTGGAGTTTATAAATCCTGTCAAGCTCAGATTTAGCACAGTTTCCCCATACATTAGAACAGTAATCCATTGTTGGAAGAATATGCGTCTTGTAGTATAGATTGCGAGTTTCCATAGGTAAATATTTCTTGATTCTACTGAGAAGGGCAATTTTGGATGACAGTGTTTTACAAAGCTTATCAATATGGTCATTCCATAGTAAATTATTATCTATGGACACACCTACAAGCCTTTCATGATTGACATTTTCTAATGGATGATTATTTATTGCAAGAGATAGTTTTGGGTTTCCTGACTTGTGTAGCTTTTGTGTCGTCCCCAGAATCATACATTTTGTTTTTCCTTCATTAATTACCATCCTATTTTGTTGTGCCCAGTTTTGGACTCTAATAAGATCTGAGTTTAATCTTGTTTGGATAACTTCAGTAACAGAACTAGATGTATACAAGGTTGCATCATCTGCAAACAATTCTGTATTGGTGGATTCATTATTAAATGGTAGGTCATTGACATAGATAAGGAAGAGGAGAGGGCCTAAAACTGAGCCTTGAGGGACTCCTGAATGAATAGTGCGAGTTTGAGAGCTAATATTGCCAATGCTTACTTGTTGAGACCTTTGGTTTAGGTATGATCTAAACCAGTTTAAAGTTAAACACGCATCATGTCAATACAAAAAATATCATACCCCCCCCAAACAAATAAGAAATACACTACCTGCAAAGCATCAATATATTTCTAAGTTTAAGAGATGAATTTTACACAAAAAAGAGGCATTTACTTCAAATTAGAGCTGGTTTTACTTGACAGCCCACCGACCCTGTAAAAATTTTGGTTCATTAGCTTAATCAAACATCATTGTTTAATCAGGTTTTTTTTTAGTCTCTGGGAAAAAAAAGATGTACTAGTCTCTATATCAGTCCTATTACATACGTTTTTGTATCATTTCTGTATCATAACAATAATCAAATGATGAAATAGATTGTTCCATAAATTGAACTTTTGCATAAAAATGTTAACTTATAGCTTACACTTCCATAAGAAGCTATCACTGAGAAAAAGATGGCAACAACCATACGGTCAACTAAATGCTGTATCATCTGTTTATCAAGATAAAAAATGACCAATAGTGCAAAAAATTGCGAGTAAATGAAATTATTTCGGTTCACTAATATCGCATAGTGAAAATTTATACTGGTGGCTCTTAAACTAAGTCAGAGAAAAAAGAGAAAACCAAGTTTTCTGAAATTCAACAAATAATTTATTTACCTATAATACAAAATGAAAATTTTAAAAGAACTTACAATAATGCAAACTAAATCACGAATAGTCCAAAAAGTTGATCCACCAGTCCTAATGAATGAAGTTCTAATTAAATTCCAGTGGTGTTCAAAATAATATACAATGCTGAAGGTGTTGATGTAATGTGTTGATGTGAAAACAGTCTCTGATCAATCAGAATACTATAATCCATGATGTGATTGATTGTTAAAATTCACTTTAATGTCTCTGTTTAGAAAATTAGTGAGCACTTTGTAATTCCAGAGAATACAGATTTAAAAAAATAATTCCAGTTGAAATGAAATACTGAACACAACAAAATGATTCTACTTCAAGATCTTAAAGCATGAATAAGCAATTTCTAGATACTATAGTAAAACTACACACCGCACAGACCCAGATTGCCTGTTAAATAATGTACCAGCAGAGATGGGTTTATGAAGTTAGATGGCAGTAATAAATAGAACCATCAACACTGACCCTAATCTGCTGCAACGTTATGCAATGACAGATCATGATTTATGCTGTCTGCAGTTGAACTTCAATTATAAATGAATATATATAGTTTTTTAGAGCAACTCTATACAATAAATGAATGTCAGGAGACTGAACTACTAGTGATACAATTGCTTCTCACCTCCCACAATTTAGAACATTTTCCCAACTCATCAGGTAGTGTGGACAGCTGTTTGTTATGGCTGATGTCAAGGGAACTCAAGTATGTCAACTGACCTATTTCACGAGGCAACTGAAATAAATATAATGGATACAAAATGTCAACTGACCTATCTCACAAGGCAAATTAAATAAATATAATGGATACAGGATGTCAACTGACCTATCTCACAAGGCAAATTAAATAAAAATAATGGATACAGGATGTCAACTGACCTATCTCACAAGGCAAATTAAATAAATATAATGGATACAGGATGTCAACTGACCTTATTGCCATTGCAACTAAAATAAATATAATGGATACAGGATGTCAACTGACCTATTTCACAAGGCAAATGAAATAAATATAATGGATACAGGATATCAACTGACCTATTTGCCAAGGCAAATGAAATAAATACAATGGATACAGGATATCAACTGACCTACCTCACAAGGCAAATGAAATACATATAATGGATACAGGATATCAACTGACCTATTTGCAAAGGCAACTGAAATAAATATAATGGTTTCAGGATTTACAGTGGTCCCCCTCTTATACTGATACCGCTTCTGCACCAGGAAAGTGGCCTTATAAGATGGGTGGCCTTTGCAGAGGGGGCTATATTTGTGAGATGTGTATGTATATGTGTATATAGTAGGAAAGCTGCATCAATCTTAAAGCAGCTAATATCTTTATTTAAAAGTAGCATTAATTATTAAAATGGTCTTCAGGTCTTAAAAACAGAGTTATTTCAAGTAATATATATAAGTAGTTCTTATTCTTAGGTGTGAAATGTAATTGGGATATTGTTGGCATGAACATTACAAAACCATTGGTAAATACATTGTTTCATATTTAAAATTATTCTCTTCCCATTTACTTCATTTTCCTACTGCTAGAGAAAATTCTCCTTATCTTCTTACAATCTTGTTTATTCTCTCCATTGTCATTGAGTAACTTTAACTTTTTCTTCAAAAGTGTTATTTCTTCATTTATGCCATGACATGTTAAGTTTTGTAATGATTTATTCCTATGTTACTAATTATACAGTACTGCAATTTAATTTTGCAGACGTAACTTTTGTAATCAAAATACCTTGTTATAAAGGAAGAGATACATGTACTGTCACATTATTTTTCAGTCTTGGTCTGGTACCCAGTTTTTTTTCAAGGTTAATTGTTCCTGTGCATGTGTGTTAATCCACAAAAGCTACTTTAGCTTATCTAACTCTGTTATAATCTTGACATTTATTACATCGATCATAATCATCAAATATAAAAAAATATTTTAACAAATTCCGCCGTGTGAAGCCCAAAGCTCAAAAAAAATTACTGACCCCATTTCTATCGGATCATGTTACGATCTTCACAATTACATCTGGTTGTAATGGTTAATTTTTTTAAAAAATCTACTGTGTGAGGCCTGAAGCTCTATCAAAACATTGCTAAAACCCATTTCCTGTAAACATCAGTGTTAATAATATAATAACAAATTAATGGTACATGTACATTAGCCAACACTTCTTTCATTAACGAAAACCTGACAACTGGAAAGATAACTGGATTACTTACCTATCTGTAATGAAATACTGGTTCTGGACACATTAAAATATGGCCACTTATGAGGGGTACATTTTACATTTGTGCACTAACATGTTGGCTACTGATTGCATTAGAGGGGTGGTCTTTTATGAGGGGTGCTTTTGAACACAAACTCGTCAGTGTCAAGGGATTTTGGCCATAAAGAGTGGGTGGCTGCTGGTCATGGGAGCTGTTCATGAGGGGGATCACTGTATTTTCCAAGATTCTAATGTATGAGCATTTAAGGCTGATCACTTGTGCAATGCTGGCATCAGCAAAGATTCTTTACATAATTATGACTTTAATTTCTAAGAATCCTTGCAGCCCAAAATACCCACAATATTATTTACAAGTTGGTGTGCATTTTCTGTCCTACTCTTAGTTCCATATATATCGCCAAAAAAGGATAATTACATGTCTATCCCCAAGTAATGATAATTTCATATTTATCACCAAGTAATGATAATTTCATGTCTATCCCCAAGTAAGGGTAATTATATGTCTATTCCCAAATAATGATAATTTCATGTCCATCCTCAAGAAAGGGTAATTACATATCTATCCCCAAGTAATGATAATTTCATGTCTATCCCCAAGAAAGGGTAGTTACATGTCTATCCCCAAGTGAGGGTAATTACATGTATATCCCCAAATGAGGGTAATTACATGTCCATCCCCAAGTAAGGGTAATTACATGTATATCCCCAAGAAAGGGTAATTACACGTCTATCCCCAAGTAATGATAATTTCATGTCTATCCCCAAGTGAGGGTAATTACACATATCACCAAGTAAGGGTAATTACATGTCTATCCCCAAATGAGCATAATTACATCTCTATCCCCAAGTAATGATAATTTCGTGTCTATCCCCAAGTGAGGGTAATTACATGTCTATCCCTAAGTATGGGTAATTACATGTCTAGCCCCATATGAAGGTAATTACATATACACAATTTAGGGTAATTACATATATATCCCCAAGTAATGGTAATTACATTTCTATCCCTGATTAAGGGTAATTACATAGAAGGGCATTGAAAACAAGAGACCTGTCACTAAATACTTATACAAAAACAGGTGAATATTTAAAAATTCATAATTGTCCATAAAATGACAGTTATATGAATATTTAAAAATGTGTTCAATATTTAAAAGCAATCATATTCTCTCCTTATTAAAAAATTAAGAAAAGGGTATTGCCAACAGGGAGTAAACTCTAATAGTATGACTCTTTTATTGACAAAGAACAAAGCCAAATTTTTTCAACAGGTTGTAAATCTCTTTTGCAATTTTTAAAGGTTTTGTATACTTAATCTGGCTTTGCTAATTTCTTTTAGCAAATTGTTATCATTAGTATTAATATTATATAAGAATGTTTCTTTTTCACTATTTAGAAAAGGAATTAATTGCAACCATGTAATTTCATGTCCTGTCATTTTCAAAGTCCACAGTGCGAGCTAACTAGGTGTGTTTTGGATTTTTCATGAAGCTTTAACAGTTTGAGTCATATTGAAAGCATGTCTGAAGTGTTGCAGTTTATAGTGATGTCTAGCACTGGGGCATCATGTCCCACACAGTCACATTATCCTGACACCAGTCCAACCAGTCCTAACACTAACCTTTTAATTATGACTTCCCAGGGGTTTGAATTTATGAACTCCGCATCTGAGGTTGACACTCTAACCAATTAGACCTTTACAACTCAATAAAATGTTACAATATAGTTTGCCTGCCTACACTGACCACCTTTTAAATGTAACCAGCAGCTGCTATATTTCAGTTCCTAGGATTCTGCTTGTAGCAAGAATAGTGACCAGTAATTATTAAAGGTGAATGTCCATTTATCACTAATTTCTTTCTTGCTTGCTTTTTCATTCATTATATCTTTATTCATTTTTCTTCTTCTATCTGCCTGATCAACAATCTATTCATCTATTTAATGTTACACCAATTTTTAATTATTACATTCTATCGGCTCAGGCCAGCCTGGGTCGGCTGCCTCTCTAAGGCCTTGGGAAAGACAATTAGCAGCCATGTCTTCGTCTTGACGTAACTAATACTGTGTTAAAAATGCATTATAAACAGAAAGAAGCAAAACAAATACTTCAAATCTGTTTAAATGGCTCTTACCTGTATGTAATTACTAATGTCCATAAAGACTTTTGTGTGGACCCGTGAACTGTCTCAATACACAGATTTTACAGTCATCCCAGAAGAACAAATGTTTAACAAATAAAAAGAATAAATTATAAGTTTTATGGGCAAAATCTTCAAGTTATTTAAAATGTGAATAATTGAGATACAAAAATGTATTATTTACCAGTTTACAAAATTTGTCAAATAGATGCAATAATTTAGTGCAATACAAACTCTCATCTACATGGTGGGCTAGGAATAACGTACATGGAAGCAAGATTGATACGCCAAGAAAAAGTGACAGTTAAAACTAGACTGAATAGACATCAAAATTAAACTAGGAAGAAAAACATTTTATCACCTCTGATAGATTGTTCCTTGACAGATTTAATTTTTCAAGTTTGGTCCATGCTTTTGCACCTTCAAGGTTTAACTGTAAATGAAAAGAGTCTGACACACTTATAACGAAAAATACTGCATCTATAACAAGAAATCTTTAAGAAAAAGTAAATTTAGGGGAATCATTTAAACTATAATTCAAAATAGTTCCAAAAATATTGAACATTTTGATTTATAACTTAATATTTTTGTTATTTTGATTATTTTTAAAGTTGGATATTCAAGCATTAGTTTAATTTCACAACATTCCAAAAAAGGAAAAAAAAACAAAAGAAATGGTAAAATTTATTTGTGCAGATAATCAAAAATTTTCATTGACACTAAATTCTTTCAATTCATAAATTTAAAATAGTTTCAAACTATTTTTAAAATCTTTAAAATCTGCTTTCAGAGATGAAAAGTTATCAAATGCTTATTACATGTGTATTCATACAACTCCAATAAAAAAACAAAGTTACTGTACTTTCCTAAGTTCGCTTTCAACAGTACCTTGCTAATATTGTTTCTCGAGACAAGTAGCTCCCGCATGAGTGTGGATTTCCACATAGATACTGATGGTAGACCCATCAAATTGTTTTCACTGAGATCCAAGGACATCAAACTTTAACAGAAAAGATACAATAACAAAAACAGAGCTTTCAAAAAAAAAGGCTAGGAAAGGACCTGCAATCTTAAAGTTTTCTGCAAACTAAGAACAGACCAGGCCTAACATAGACTAAACATTTTCTGAAAACTTTAGCCAGACCAGTCACTACATTCTAAAAGTTATCTAAAACTAAGACCAGAGCAGACCCCACATTCTCTTTCTGAAACCAAGGCCAGACCAGGCCCTGTGATCTCAAAGTTTTCTGAAGCTGAGGCCAAGCAAACCCTGCATTCTCAAAGTTTTCTGATATTAAGGTAAAACCAGCTAGGCCCTGCATTTGCAAACTTGTCTGAAAATTAGACCAAATGATCTAAGACTTGCATTCTCATAGTCATCTGATCCTAAGGCCAGACCAGCAAGTCCCAGCATTATCAACAAAACCAAAGCCTAAATCAGCCAGGACCTGCATTCTCAAATTTTTCTAAAACCAAGGCTAGACAAGCTAGGTCAAGTAGTTTCAATTTTTTCCCCCTGAAAACTAAGGCCAAACCAGCAAACACAAAACCAAAGGTCAAAATTCTAAATTCAGCAACACTTTGAGAACATCCACAGTGAAACCTGATGTGGACACTTTCATATTATAAGGACATATCTATATTAAGAACACCTGCTCACATATTCCACCTCTGTATCAAGGACGGAAGTCTTAGACCCCAATTTTTTAAAATTTTCCAAGCAAGAAATTATTTTTGTTGTCAAGTTTGGTAGTGCACATGTATAAAAAAACATTTCTGGTTAGTGAATGTGTATACAAATATTTTTGGGCAGTGTATATGTATGAAACATTTCTGGTTAGTGTACATGTATAAAAATTTTATAAAAACATTTCTGGGTAGTGTACATGTATAAAAATTGTATAAAAACATTTCTGGGTAGTGTACATGTATAAAATATTTCTGGCTAGTTTACATGTATAGAAACATTTTTGGATAGTGTATATGAATAAAAAGTTTTGGGTAGTGTGGTTAGTGCACATGAATAAAAACATTTTTGGATAGTGTATATGAATAAAAAGTTTTGGGTAGTGTACATGTATAAAAATATTTCTGGTTAGTGTACATGTATAAAAACATTTTTGGATAGTGTATATGAATAGAAAATTTTGGGTAGTGTACATGTATGTATAAAAATATTTCTGGTTAGTGTACATTAATAAAAACATTTTTGGATAGTGTATATGAATAAAAAGTTTTGGGTAGTGTATATGTATAAAAACATCTTTTGGTAGTGTACAAGTCTATAAGCATATTTTATCAGCATACATGTATAAAAAATAATTTTGGGCAGTGTACATGTATAAAAATCGATTTCAGAATTTTTTGTTGATGGAAAAATTTATTACCGGTATTTTTTTTATTTTTACCCAGTGAGTGAAGAAAGTGATAGGGTCAGCAACTAAAAACAGAGACGGCTGGCCAACTGGAAACATCTTTTTGGGGCATTATTTACTATGTTCATCAATGACTTATGAACTTTTAGTATTGGGCTGTACTTAGATTATATAGACAAAGTATTTAATTAGTATTAGTATTTCAAGCAAGGACATCTGAATCAAAGTTAGACTAGGAACCAGGATACTCATCCACTGACTTCTCATCAATGACAGTATCAGAACTAGGCTGGCCACCTTCAATGATGAAGTTCTGGTATTCAAAAATGCAGCTGCCAATGAAATTGGGTCTCCAGAAAGATGATTTACAGCAGTGGATTATTACAACTGGATTAGATATATCCACATCAGCAGACTGCAGCTGAAACATTAACAATTTGTCATGGCCTTACCATGCACCCCAGCTGTTTCTATATTCCATGCAAATTCTGTAACCAAAGAAATTTTAACACATTAACCCCTAGTGCCATGTTTAAGAAGCAGGAGGTAGTAGCATACTGCTAAGGTCTGTAGCATCGAGGTCATGCATGATACACTAAAGTAGGTGGTATTATAGAAACATAGACAGATTTAGCTCCACAATAATACTAAATAATCTAGACATTTTCATTGCACAACAAAATACAGATGGAAAAATCTAATTTTTGGGACCTGTTATTTTTCAACCCAAAATTTGCCCCTGGTCGAAATCCGATTTTGTATCCAGATTTTAGACTTTATGGCCTCATACCTCAGCAGATCAGTCTGAAGTGCACACAGACTAGTGAATCTGTGCAAAAAGTAGGATAAGGTGGACATTTATAATAAAAAATCTTCTCCATATGAAAATTATGGGTTCATTAAGAAATTTAAAAAAAAAAAATCTAACTTTTCACCTTTGTCTCATGCGCGAGCAAAATAACCAATGGAAAACTTTTTTTTAGCACAACCAGGTATTGTTCTAATGGAAAATTGCTTGGAAGTCGATATATTCAGAAATAGTCCCCAAATGTGTTTCCTACTTGCATTTATGCGAAAACAGCAAAAGCCTCCAGGGGTTAATGTGTTAAACATTACTTTCATTTACTCTCATACTTCTTTTGAACTGTTGCTCTATGGGTTGTATTTGGTCTTTCACCTCTAATATCTTAGAGGCATCCAAATACCTCAATATATTATTGTGGAAATCACAAGTATCCTGTGTCATCAGACATCACATAGTTGCAAAGAGATTTTACCTGGAATTACTGGCATCTAATGAATGTAGACTACGCAGGAGTTATTTATCATCATTTCACCCAGATTTCTGCATATTTATTCATCACTTTAATTTCTATTATTTATTTTAATGTCATTAAACATACAATTTGCAGATTTAATGTACTTGATGTACAGTGCTTCCCTACTTTATTGGGAACCCCTTCTGCACTGGGAAAGTGGCCTTATAAGATGGGTGGCCATTCCAGTGGGGACAGGAACTACATTTTCTGTGAGAAGTATATGTAATTTACATAGTAAGAAAGATACATACTTCAAAGCAATTAATATCTTTATTTAATATCTTCATTTAAAAGTAATATTAATTATTAAAAGGTACTTCTTGTTATAATAAGAGTTGTCAAGCACATTGAAAAACCATTCATAAATATCATTTAAATCTTGATACATGCATAACTTTCTTTCCATTTGCTCAATTTTCCAACTGCTTCTTAATAACCCTTTAATTGGTTACAATATTGTTTATTCGAGTCTTTTCTACATAAAATTGTTTGGCAAGTACCCTCACCTCACCCAATGTCACTGTGTAGAATAACTGACTTTCTTCTAAAATAATACATTTCCATTTACATGATGCCATTTTAATGTTTCGTAATGATTTATTTGGATGTTGCTAACTTTATACAATTTAATTATGGAGAGGAATCATTTGTAGCATGGACAAAATGCCTTCTTCATAAAGGAAGCAGTAAATGTGTATCGACAATAGAGATAATCTGATTACTTACCTTATGTCATGATATGAATTAATTATTGGTTTTGGATAAATTTGAAATAAAAAGTGGCCACTTGTGAGAGAAACATTTGACATTTTTGTACTAATATGCTGGCTGCTGGTCAGTTAGAGGGGTGGCCATTCTTGTGGTTGTACTTTTGAACACAAACTCGTCAGTGTTAAGAAACTCTAGAAATAAGCAGTGGGTGTCCGCTGGTTAGGGGACTGTTCAAGTGGGGGACTACTGTACATAAACATCCAACTGGTCAGAAAGACTGGCTATAAATTTTTAACCCTGTTTGCCCTGAAACTTGTTCACATCAGACCAGTGGGTTGGTGACAATTTCACAAGCTTCCCAAATGCAATCTATCCACAACATCTGGTAACTGTTTATGGTGTACAAGTTATTGTGTGGAAATAAAATAGGTAACAAAGATGTATAGATGGGCAGTATCATAACATAATGGTCAAGATATAAAAACATGTTTGAAAGAATATACATGGAAAGAGAAATTTGTATGTTTGTGACTGCACAATATCCACATATTAATCTTTTAAAAACTTAAGAGACTTCGTACTTTTGAGAAAATCATCAAATATGTTTCCTTTTGGAAGAGTTCAGAATTTTTACTGTATTTTAATCTTTGATGTTCACTGATTTTTCAAGGAAAAATTCATAATTTGTAAGCAAACAGTAAAAAAAGATACAAAAAGGCTCAAATCAAAAATGAAAATTTGACAAGATTAGTGAATATTTGTTTTCCTGGCTACTTCGATGCGTCCAAATATCTCTGCATGACATAACAAACTGTATAAACTGGATTAATGAAACTGGGGCCTGGCCTAGTCTATAAATAAAAACTATAAATTGGATGAGTAAAACTAAAAAGCCTAGTAGGGGCATTCAAATATCTCTACATGATATAGCAATAATCCTATAGACTGGATTACATGTTATACTGACCACTTGTATCATATTCTTGTAAATATTATATATTTTTAAACCATTTTATTCATTCAAGGAAAATAAATAGTTTTTTAATCTTCTGTACCACTGTAATAAGTAAATGTAAAAAAGCAGTTTGTATATTTTCTGTACAATTGTAATAAATCAATGTAAGAAAATAATAGCTTGTATTTCTTCTGTACTATTCAAGTACAGAATGTTGACAAAATTTACTGCATTGATTTTGGTTTATGTGGCTGGTTGCATGCAAATGGATCAAAGATGACTATACTGTTGGAATTTTAAGCAATTAAATTTCCTTTTCATTATTTTGAAGCTAAATCATCCATCTGTATTAACTTACCTTGGCAGGTGGAGTATAAACTTGGGAATATAAAATGGCTCTTTTTCTGTCAGACAATTTCTTCTCATATTCAACTTGCTAAGCTTGATCAATGTGAAAGCAAGGGCTTCATTGGGAAGGCTATCTACAGATTTAAAAGATGAAACACAGACAAAAAATAAATGTTTCAAAAAGATTAAACATAAAACAACTCTTATTACAAACAATTCTGGAAAAGAAAATCTTTCCTGGATTGACATGACCTCATGGAGAAGATTATGTAGTTTGTAATAAATGTAGTTTGTAATAAATTAACATATCACTTGCCTGTAACATAACTGAAGTACATGTTATCTTGTTATCATGTTTTTGACTCCATCTAAATAAAAGTCAGCTTTTTAAAAATTCTTAGCTACATGCAAATTTCTTAAAACTAAAAAATATTACACATCAATAAAAATTACTTAAACCTTTGTTGAGGAGTTTTATGAATAAGTTAACCCATAAATCATACAAAAATCTCAGGACTAAAAGAAAAGATTTTTCAAGGGCTTGTTCTAGTTTGATAGAGTGCTCACATAAGTTAACCTACCTAATTTTAAAGTCAAATTCTTAAACCTTCTTAAATTAAAATGTGAAACTGCAAAATATAATGGTACTGTCAAATATAATTATCATCATTTTCCTGCTGTACTTTGTCAAAACATTGTATTGTATCTTCAAAGCTGTGTTGGGGCAGGTGAGTACTCCAGTTATCTTACAAAAAATACCCAAAATAGGCCTCTAATGTGCTGAACATGAATAAAATTGTGATTGAAATCGGTTAAGCAAAACATAATGATATAATATCACTTTCTGATTATTGGAAACAGCAGTTAGTGCCTGGAAATTTTTATTAGCATCATGAAAATTCACTTTTAACACGATGTTACATATTTTGTTAAATTTTCTTATAAATTATTTTTTCAAAATACACCGTAAATATCTATACAATCAAATCTCAGTCAATTAAAATGCTATTAATATCTACTTATGATTACACTTTACGTAATAAATGCCAATTAAATAAGCCTTATCAAGTGAAATTCATGTTTCTATTTCATCTTTTAGTTTGATTTCATTAAGTCAGCATGCACCAGTAATATTTGTAATATATGTTTAAATTTGATTACATATATGAGCATTAAAATGTCCCAAGTTAGGAGAGGAAAAGCTATGAGAAAGACATGTTCCATCACAATTTTCTTTTTGCACCTAATGATCAAATAATCTGTTTGCCCCATTGAGAGAGAGAGAGAGAGAGAGAGAGAGAGAGAGAGATAAACAGACAAAGATGTCTTCACAATTATAAATCTGTATTTTTCATTGACCTGATGACTGATTTTAATTGTGTACAAGTTCAGTACCATATTCCATTATCAATTAATACCAATAGTTAAGCAATTCCTTCTAATGTTGTTTCCACTTTCATTATTAAAAGAATCACATGGTTACCATACAGTTAAAGGAAATGCCAGGTGGTTGCTATTGTAAATTTCTCAACCAGGGACATTTTTTAACTTGCCGACAGAAACAACACTAATTTAAAGTACATGAGATCAAAAACAATAACCGTCCAAGTACAAGAAGAGTACCTACACTTTATAAACAACATCTTAATTGTTGGAAATGGAGAGGTCACTTTACTTGCAAAGAAAATTAGCATGTAAAATGCCTGGTTATTCTTGGGATTTAACCTAACAGAGACTATATGGGTATAACTACTGTGAATATTTAAACCTTGAAGGAGTATGTAAGTATTTTCATAGTTTTCATTTACTGTTCATTTATTAATGTTATCTCTCTTTCAGCAACACAGGGTGAATACATTTTAAAATCAGAAAAAGAAATTCAGGAAGAGTTGAGCTCTCTTTCTCTCTCTTTCATATATCATCAGACAATATTTTATTTTATTCCTGAGGTGCAAAAAGAAAAATGTGATGAAATACATATGCATCCTTCTCTATTCCATTCCACCCTATCCCACCCTCCGGAAAATGCATTTTAATATTAATGATGCAATTTCCCTATTGATGGTAATCTGAAATAGCATACAATCATGCTTTTAATATTTATGAAACCGGAAGTTATTATAATTTAAATTTACACATCATTGCAAGTTTTATCCAAATCAATAAGTTTTCAGTTCAGCATCATTATATATAGCTAAAAGTACATAATACATCTAAAATACTTCTTGTGAAACAAATTAGGTGCTTTAAATTACATTGAATGATCCTGACTGGAAAGGTTACTCAGTTACAGGTAGGGTAAAGTGTACAATGCTGTGTGGAACAAAGTGAAAAACACAATCAAAGGTGTTGATCTGGCTTCATCTTATACTCAGCATCAACTTATATAAGGATGGAGGATGGAAAGTTTGCAAAATTTGCTTATTCGACTTATACTCCCCATCAACATATAGGCCGGCAAATACGGTAATCATCATAAATGTCATATGCCCTCTTGTATTAAACAAAAATGTGTCAAATGTTTGGGACTGGGATTCCCACAAGTTCTTTAATTCACAAACAGAGAAAAGTCTACTGTATTTACATTGCTTGTTGGTTCTTTTAATTTATTAACTGGGAAAGGAATTGTAATGTCTTAACATTGCTTATTGGTTCTTTCAATTCAGCTTGTAGCAATCAAGAAATTTCCCCACACGAATCTAAAGTATTTACATTTTGTGTAAAAGTAATAAAAACTCATGACTTGCTAAAATGTCATGGTAAAGAAAAAAACTGACCTAGCTGGTTGAACGAAGCATCAAGAAATTTGAGTTTTACACAAGTACGCAGGAAATTTTCCGGTATGCAGGTCAGTGCATTATGGGATATGTTCAATGATTCCAGCTCCTTCAGGCCATGGTTAGTTTCAGGCAATGACACAATGCGATTACTGTCAATGGAAAGTAAATTTAAATTATAGGTACCTTTTATTTGTAGTACTTAATACATGGATATCTACAGAAGAAATTATTCAACAATATTTGTGAACCCAATATCTTCAATTGTGCATAGTAAGAAAATAAATATAGGGAGAAGTTACAATAAATACCCTGTTTTACATTATTTTATTGGAAATGGGGTCAAGATCCAATGTGATTTTATCACAACTGAACTAAATTGCTAATATTTTCAAAAAAGAAAATATTTTGTTTGTCTTAAGTTCATAAGCATTTCTACATCAATGTCCCTCAACTTTAACCATTCCTTTTTTCTGACTTGGTAATATATTCAAACTTTTTCATATCAATATTATAAGCCAATCCAGATTATCTAATCTCTTTCTATCTCAGTCATAATTTTATGATCTACATTGAATCACTGACACACATGTTTATGTTAGTCAATGTGTGTATTTACAGCACAATCTCTCTATAACACTTCATACGAGGCAAAAAGTGGACTACCTTATACGTGATATCACCTTATATTCAGGTATATTGCACAATGCTGTAATCCCTCACTGTAACACTTCATAGTGGTCCAAAAACCAATCCTTGACACACACTATTAGTTGTGGTATTTTATCTGATTTAGCATGTACTATACAAAGTTGTTGCATCTGTAACCTAAGACCTAATTTAATAATTGAAAAATATGAAACCAAACCTGTATATTTATAGATTAGAGACAAAACTATGTCTACTATGAAATCAATAAAGAGTACAAATTACATTAACATCATCAATAATTTTAAGCCAGTCTTTAGTAATTTTTCTAAATGCAGTGAAGCATTAGTGAGACTCAAGGAATCCAGACTGTCCTCGGTAAAACAGATAATTTACTCTTAAACATAATTGTTATGATGACCAGCAATTTACTTTTTAAAATATTTTTTATAGTGTTGGTTGATTAACATGTGCATGAAGAAAAAAAAATTTGGCAACAAAAATGTGTCTTTCAACAATCAGTTAGCCAATGTTTCATCTTAATACAAACTTGTTATAGCGTACCTTAGTATAAAATAATCTCACTTATGACACCAATACCTTATTATAAAATAACCTCACTTATGACACCAATACCTTAGTATAAAATAACCTCACTTATGACACTAATACCTTAGTATAAAATAACCTCACTTATAACACCAATACCTTAGTATTAAATGACCTCACTTATGACACCAATACCTTAGTATAAAATAATTATGACACCAATACCTTAGTATTAAATAACCTCGCTTATGACACCAATACCTTAGTATAAAATAACCTCACTTATGACACCAATACCTTAGTATAAAATAACCTCACTTATGATAACAATACCTTAGTATTAAATAACCTCACTTATGACACCAATACCTTAGTATTAAATAACCTCACTTATGACACCAATACCTTAGTATAAAATAATTATGACACCAATACCTTAGTATAAAATAACCTCACTTATGACACCAATACCTTAGTATTAAATAACCTCACTTATGACACCAATACCTCAGTATAAAACAACCTCACTTTATGACACTGATTATTTTAATGTCCCCCAAAAACAATGTTATAAAGAATGATCACAAATCAGACACAAAAAAATGTTCAAGACTTAACCTTGATATAAGTACAAGATAATAAAACTTCTGGTGTTTTATATATTTTTCTAAGCTTAAGCAAAATTTTGACAAAACATGATGCTTCTATGATCACTTGGGTTTTTTCTATATCAGGAGATTAATATGATCAAAAATAAATGAATTGCAGTCTAAAAGTCTGAAGTCTGAATTGCAGTCCAAAAGTCTGAAGTCTGAATTGCAGTCCACAAGTCTGAAGTCTGAATTGCAGTCCTCACTAAAGCTGAGAAGCTTATGACGGGTAGCATACTTATTTAGAAGAAGTTCCTGAAGGTTGAATAGTTGAATGCCGATGTTTTCATCTAACACTTTGATTTCATTGCGGGACAAGTCCAATTTCCTCAGAGAAGCATTGCAGCAATCAAATGTTGCAAACTTTATCTAAACAAACAGTAAAAAAAAAATGCGTAATCAAAACACTTTTAACATCAGCTATAACTTCATAAAATTTAGGTTACAATTACACAATAAAATCATATATTTCTAATAACAGCTCCAGATATTCATAAAATTGAGATTACAATTATCTGCAACAATTAAACTACAATTTCATACAATAAATTATATAATTGCACACTGTAAAATCAGTTATTTGTAATTAAAAAGAAATGAACATTCTGCATTTACAAACAGACAAAACCTTCTTTTAACCCTTAAACTCCTAGAGCTGTTGTGTAGTTTCACTACTGCTCTGTGCTATCATATCAGTTACTCAGACTACTGAGGCTGACTTCTAGGCTGAATACTAGAGCATCATCAAGGCTGACTACAGAAATTGACAATAAAAACATGGTTACATTTATATTCATTATTTCAATAGTTTTTACTAGATTTCAGTGAAATAAAAAACAGCTTATCTTGGATAGTGTCTGTTATTCATATATTTCTACTTTATATATACTCCTATATCCCATCATATAAGTAATCCCAGTCATACAAACTGTTTTGAATCCCACAAAATAAATCCAATATTTTCATATGTACATATAAAAACATGAATGAAATCCACTCTAATTACAATGTTGCAATTGGTACATCTCAAAACAGTAATTATCCACACATAAATGACGATGTTATCATGTATATTACAATATGTGTATAGCAAAATTAACATGTTCTATGTCTTATATGTAGGACTAATGCCCACATATGTGATGCTGATTTCATACCATTTCATGTCTTGCTTTTGGTCCCCTATTTTCTTAACAACATTGTTTGTTTCTTTCACAAGAATTTTTACCAGATATTCAGGAATAAATCTGAGTAAAAAAAATCTTTCATTCACTGGTCCAAGCTTGATTGTTGTCTGTTGAACCAACATAACAATAAAAAACATTGATTTTGAATATGGCGAGGTCGTCACTCCATTGTGCAATTGAAACTACGTCCGCCTTGTCATCTGATTAAAAATCGTTTGTATCTGATGTTGAAATGGGACTAACATCAATATCTGATCCAATTTCTAATTATGATCCATTAAACTTTTCGGTATCACTTGCACTGGACCCGTTAAAGTTGCTCATATCTGAATCGGAATCCATCTTTGTTCATCTCAAAAACATGTGTTTCATAAACCGCAGAAAATTCATTTTTGGGTGTCTAAATTTAACCTCTCAGCTTTCCAACTTGTATCAAAATGTTGAGTAAACAATCCCCTCATTGGTTATGATAATCAAAAATATGTACATTTTCGTACTTTCAACCAATCAACGCTTAGTTAACACAGCCGTATAGTGCGCACATGAGCGTCATTGGGGTTTCGAGTACTGTTCAACTTGACGCACATGAGCGACACTGCGGTAGTAAACTAGGCTTATTGGCACTGCATATATGCGTCAGTGGGGTTTGAGAGCTATTTACAGCAGACGCTTAGATGCGGCAGTCGTAGTTAAAGGGTTAATGTATACAGCCTAATGATTAGGACTATTCTATTTACTAAGGTGAGTGGATTGGAGATCAAATATCTAGCACCAGCAGAAAAGTCGATCCAACTTTACAAATCTAAATTTTAACAAAAAATCATTTAATCAAATTATACAAAAGTTATGAAAATAAAACAGCATTCAGTCAAGGTGCATTGGGCATGTTTGTACACAGGTCACATGTTGCATTCCAAAATAATCCATTAAGTGGCATTTAACCAGAGACCCTTTTAAAAAAAAAACATCTGAAAGTGTTTCCCTACAATGTCATTTACAGGAGTTGAACATTTTGAGCAGGTCCATTTTATATTTAATTTTTTTTTTTTATAACTGCCAGTTCATTCCTATTTAAAGTTGAATATAACCCTCCCCCACTGCTTTTGAACAGTAGAAACAACAAAATGATACCTTAAATGCAAATGTGAATGGAACTAAATGCAAATGAAATTATTTCTAATGCATTTTCGATGTAATGAAGACCAAATAAAAGACATACCAAATGCAGATTTGGCCAAATGGACCTGTTTAGCGTGTGAAACTCCTGTAAAGGACATTTTAGAATGCTAAAAATAAAACATTTAATATCTCATAAATACAGAGCTGGATGCCAAATTTAGTTTTACCCAAACAATTCTTGGGAAATTTGTTGTTGTGTGTAATGCCATTTTTCAGCACACTAGGCTTTTAGTATAAAGGTGGATGAAGAACCTTGGAAAACTCATAGTAAGAACCACTAACCAATGGGAAGCTAATGGCAGGCGTTCTCACATACCCACATTGGCTGAGCCCAAGACTTGAACAAAACAGACAGAGGTAAAATGGCTGTGATCAGTAAAGGTGAGTATTTTAGACTCTTTGAGAAAGTTAAGCTGTAGAAACAAAAATATGGTGGACAGGCAATCAGTGGCCTCTAAATAATGATAGGGAAATCAAACTCATTTAATGTCCCAGCAATATAAAACAATGTGCAAACGTTTGTTTAAATTGAACTATTCCAATGAAATTTGTCTTGTGAAACCAAATGGATGAGGGATGGACAGATGGGTTTATAGATAAACATAACTACTGTAGAGCTCCTCTGACTTCATTAAGCAACTAAATTTCTAAAATGTATGCCCCAAATTAAGTAAACACCCACCTCCACAAAAATCACTTTAAATGCATGCCAATCTAATTATCTACATTTTCATATATATGTGCATTCTAAAATTAATATTTTCTATGCCAATGGGTTATTCTGCAAGTATGCTGACCAAATTTTCACAGGAAAAATTTAACAAAAAAATATCCGGAATGACAACAGTGGTAAGAAAATCTAATTATTAGTGTCTCTTTATACACTTCATCTACATAAAATAGTTTTGGTTTAATCATGCTAGCGAGCTGACCATGACAGCAATACAAGTCTATATATTAATTATAGGTAAGTATTATTATTATTATTATTATTATTATTATTATATGTACAGATATAGGGACAAAATGTATGTGTGACATATTGTAGTTTACTTGCTAGTTCTAACTAATAACTGCTCCCTTTAGTAATTGCAACATTAGATAGGGACTTCTCCCTGGCAGGGGGTGCCGCGATACAATATAGAAAAAGTTATTGACGTGTACTGTGGAAGGTGTGTGAATAAAGACTGTTCAAGTAACAACCTGAGACTCCCTCATTTTCCATGACATGGTGTCAGAAGTGATTCCAAAGGATACATAAACTTTTGTAGTGATTGAAAATGGCAAAATTCCAGGCACCGGAGAGCTTTAACTTTGGGAAGTCAGTGGAGTGGCCGGATTGGAAACAGCGTTTCACGTGCTTTAGGATCGCCACCAAGTTAAACAAGGAAGATGAGGCAGTTCAAATAAGTTCACTAATATATGCAATGGGGAGAGAAGCAGAACAAATATTTAAATCGTTTGAGTTTGCTAACGATGATGATGCCGACAAATACGCCCCAGTTTTGCAGAAATTTGATGATTACTTTGTCCCCAAGAGTAATGTAATCCATGAAAGAGCGCGTTTTCACCACCTAAGTTAGTCAAACACCAGGAGAGTCTGTGGAGGAATTTGTAAGAAAGCTGTATGAAATTGCTGCCCATTGTGACTTTGGTGCACAAAAGGATGAAACAAAATGGGATCGTCTTGTAATTGGAATTTGGGATAAAGAGGTTTCAGAAAAACTACAAATGGAGGCCGACCTCACCTTAGTGAAGGCTATACAAATAGTGAGACAGTCAGAACTAGTAAAAAGTCAGATACGTGACCAAAGTCAGACGGTCAAAAATTTGGATGAAATCTCTAAACAGAACAAGGCATCAAGCACTAAACCAGGGTCGACCAATTGAAATGGACAACGTCATTGGTGCAAACTAAATCAGATTAGTCAAACAACAGCACAACAAACCTGTCACAAATGCAACAGGCAGCATGGTAGAGGTGAGAGATGTCCCGCTAAAGGAAAACAGTGCAGAAGTTGTAACAAACTTGACCACTTTGCCATTGTCTGTCGCTCTAAGAAAGTAAATGAGGTCACATTTAATGAAACACCAGCTACAGATTATGCAGAATACCAAGAAACATTCTTCCTTGGCTCAGTAACTATGTGTGATGATGATAATGAGGCATGGTGTGTGATTTTGAACATTTGTGGAGCCCCAGTTCACTTCAAAATAGGCACGGGAGCAGACACAACAGTTATGTCTGAAGCAACATACAACTCTCTTCCAACAAAACCAATGCTTAGACAATCGGAATCCAAGTTGTGTAGCCCTGGAGGGATTCTGGATTCAAAAGGCGAGTTTATGGCACATACTACATATAAGAAAGTATCATACCAGTTTCGGGTATTTGTTATCAAGGGACCACGTGCCAATAATCTCCTTGGTCATGCAGTTGCACATGCGATGAGTCTTGTGAAAAGAGTTGAAGAGATCAACAAAACAGCCTTTGGGCACTTTGGCCTGTTGAAGTGTGAGCCAGTGAAGATTACTCTCCAGGATGATGCCAGGCCATACAGTATAGCTGCACCCAGGCGTGTACTATTTCCTTTGTTGTCGAAGGTGAAAGAAGAATTGCTCCATATGCAGCAGGAAGGCATTATTGAAGAAGTAACAGAGCCCACAGAATGGTGTGCGCCTATAGTATCAGTCCCTAAGAAAAATGGCAAAGTCAGAATTTGTGTTGACTTGAAGAAGCTCAAAGAAACTGTCAGATGGGAGAGATATATGCTCCCTACTCTAGATGATATATCACCAAAGCTGATAGGCTCCCCTGTCTTCTCCAAACTTGATGCAGAAAGCGGATTTTATCAAATACCCTTACATCCAGAAAGTGCAAAACTGACCACCTTTATTACTCCGCTGGGTCGATTCTGCTTTAAACAAGTTCCATTTGGTATTACGTTGGCTCCAGAGATTTTTCAGAGAAAAATGACAGAGCTGCTGACTGGCTATGAAGGGGCTGAGGCCATTATGGATGATATACTCATTTATGGCAGAACCTTAGAGGAGCATGACAGACGACTAAATTTAGTACTAGAAAAGCTCAACGGGAGTGGACTGAAGCTCAACAAAGAAAAATGTGAATTTAGGAAGAATAAACTGGAATTCTTCGGTCACATGATTAGCTCGGAGGGCACACACCCCAGTCCAGCAAAGGTTCCTGCAGTGAAAGAGCTTCCTGCATCCATTAAATATCAGCGAGCTTCGTCGCACCATGGGCATGATCAACTACCTTGGTAGATTTCTCCCAGACTTATCTACAATAATGTGACCAATTATGGACCTGTTGAAATCAGACACAGCCTGGTATTGGGGCCCAGACCAGGATTATGCCCTCACGAAAGTCAAGGAGATGCTGACATCCATGCCAGTCTTAGCGTTTATGACCCTGACAAGTTAACTGTTGTCAGCGCTGATGCCAGAAGTTATGGAATTGGTGGGGCAATATTCCAACAACATGGAGAAAAACTCAAGCCAGTTGCCTTTTGTTCAAGAACACTCACCCCTGCAGAGGTTAAATATTCACAGATAGAGAAGGAGTGCCTTGCATGTGAATAGCTCTCAAACACCAGTGACGCATATCTGCAGTGCCGAAAAACCTAGCTTACAACCCCAGTGTCGCACAGATGCGTAAAGTTCAGCAGTACTCGAAAAACCAGTGACGCTCATGTGCGCAGAATACCTACGTGTTAACTAAACGTTGATTGGTTGAAAGTACGAAAGTTTACACATTTTTGATTATCATAACCAATGAGAGGATTGTTTACTCGACATTTTGGTACAAGTTGGAAAGCTGAGAGGTTAAATTTAGACACACTAAAATGAATTTTCCGCGGTTTACGAAACACTTGTTTTCGAGATGAACAAAGATGGATTCCGATTCAGATATGAGCAACTTTAACGGGTCCAGTGCAAGTGATACCGAAAATTTTAATGGATCATAATTAGAAATTGGATCAGATATTGATGTTAGTCCCATTTCAACATCAGATACAAACGATTTTTAATCAGATGACAAGGCGGACGTAGTTTCAATTGCACGATAGAGTGACGACCTCACCGTATTCGAAATCAATGTTTTTGATTCTTACGTTGGTTCAACAAACAACAATCAAGCTTGGACCAGTGAATGAAAGATTTTTTACTCAGATTTATTCCTGAATATCTGGTAGAAAATCTTGTGAAAGAAACAAACAATGTTGTTCAGAAAATAGGGGACCAAAAGCAAGACATGAAATGGTATGAAATCAGCATCACATGAGGGCATTAGTCCTACATGTAAGACATAGAACATGCTAATTTTGCTATACATATATTGTAATATACATGATAACATCGTCGTTTATGTGTGGATAATTACTGTTTTGAAAGGTACCAATTGCAACATTGTAATTAGAGTGGATTTCATTCATGTTTTTATATGTACATATGAAAATATTGGATTTATTTTGTGGGATTCAAAACAGTTTATATGACTTGAATTTCTTATATGATGGGATATAAGAGTATATATAAAGTAGAAATATATGAATAACAGACACTATAAAAGATAAGCTGTTTTTTATTTCACTTAAATCTAGTAAAAACTATTGAAATAATGAATATAAATGTAACCATGTTTTTATTGTCAATTTCTATAGTCAGCCTTGATGATGCTCTAGTATTCAGCCTAGCAGTCAGCCTCAGTAGTCTTAGTAACTGATATGATAGCACGGAGTAGTAGTGAAACTACAAAACAGCTGTAGTAGCTAAAGGGTTAAGGTGTCAATGACTGTTGATGCGGTTAAGAAGCTTCAACGCAAAGGCAGAGTATGTTGCTGGGAAGCTTTTAGTAGTTCCAGAGCCCTCTCCTGGACCAGGATGTCACGTACGAAGAAGAAATGGAAGTTTTTATAGAGTCAATGAAGGCATGCAGGCCAATTTCCGATACAAAATCAGAACAAATAAAAGAAGGTTACAGGAGTGACCACCATCTGCAGACTGCAATGACCTTCACCAGAAATGGATGGCCGGATAAGAAAAATAGTTATCCCCTAGATGTACAACCATACTTTGCTGTATGCAGTGAACTCTCAGTTCAGAACGACCTATTTCTCTTCAGGGACAGGGTTATCATACCTACAGTCTTAAGGCCCAGATATTCTTGATAACATTCACGAGGGTCATCAGGGATTAGCCAAATGTCGTGAAAAAGCCCAAAGTTGTGTATGGTGGCTAGGAATCGCGAGAGAGATCCAAGACAAAATAGAGACATGTGAATTTTGTCAGATTAGAAAGCCAGCACAGAAGAGGGAACCATTGAAGACAACCTCTCTACCAGACAGACCATGGCAGAAAATTGCAATTGATACTTGTGAAGTCAAACAAGAAAGATACCTTGGAGCTATTGACTACTTTTCATGCTATCTGGAAATTATGCATCTAACAAAAATAACCTCCCAGCAAGTAATTGGAAAGCTAAAGAGCACATTTGCATGATGGGGAATCCCAGAAATTGTAGTTTCAGACAATGGGACCCAGTTCACTTCATCAGAATTCAAGGAGTTTGCGGAGAAATACAACTTCAAACAAGTATTTACCAGTCCTCACTACCTACAAGCGAATGGTGAGGCAGAAAGTGGTGTCAAAATAGCAAAATCTATACTTATGCAGGATGATGTATTCCTTGCCTTGATGGCTTATAGAGCCACACCAATGGCTGCGAAAGGTGCCAGCCCAGCCCAATTGATGATGGGATGCCAGATGAGGACCACCTTGCCCATTATTGAAAAGAAGTTAAACCCCAAGTGGCCAAACCTCAAAATCATCAGGCAGAGAGACCTTAAGACAAAACAAAGATAGGAATTATTTTACAACCGGCACTACACTACACGTAATTTGCCAGATATTAATGAGGGAGACAGCATCAGAATCAAATGGCATGGACATGATAACAAGTGGTCAACACCAGGCATAGTTATTCAAGCTGACAAAGATCGAAGAAGCTACTTGGTAAAAACTCCCCAAGGGATATACAGGCGCAATCGAATCCATGTTATGCGGATAAAAAGCCCTGAGAATCTACTTCCAGTTGAGACAAATACGTCTACAGACATTGTAACAGAGTCCCCACAGTGTCCTGTCAGGAGTCATTTGGAGTCCAGCACAAAGTCTCTAAATAACATGGAGCCCGTACCACCATAGGATGAATGTACCACCCAGTGTGACTCAGTCCAGCCAACCCCTAGCAAGCCAGCGGTACCAAATGGGCCCAATAGCCCAAACACTCCAGTGCAGATGTCAACCCCCAGCAAGCCAGCGGTACCAAATGGGCCCAATAGCCCAAACACTCCAGTGCGGATGTCAACCCCCAGCAAGCCAGCGGTACCAAATGGGCCCAATAGCCCAAACACTCCAGTGCGGACGTTAAGTGGGAGAGTCGTCCGAAAACCAGCCAGATTCAATGATTTTGTCTAAGAAAGTGACTTTTATAAATGTGCCAATGCGTAGTTTAGTATTCGATTTCTGAATTATTGCAATAGAATTGGACTTTTAGGTTTCTATAGTATTATATTCAGGACTATCTTGTGCAAGTTTACAGTAACCTATTATATAAATCAATTCCGTTAATTTCTGTCAGTGGACATTTCAGATACAAAGACAGTAAATTCATTGTTTACTTATTTAATGTTTTCATATTAATGGAATTGATTCATTGTGTTTCTTATTTACTGATAAGCAAAATCTTATGTTCTGACAATCTTAGAAGAGGGGAGATGTGACATATTGTAGCTTACTTGTTAGTTCTAATTAATAACTGCTCCCTTTAGTAGTTGCAACATTAGATAGGGACTTCTCCACGGCAGGGGGCGCCGCGATACAATATAGAGAAAGTTATTGACATGTACTGTCGAAGGTGTGTGAATAAAGACTGTTTGAGTAACAACCTGAGGCTCCCTCATTTTCAATGACAGTATGTATGGATGGAAAGACAGGAATGAATCAAGATGCCCTTGATGCAAGCAGTGGAGGCAAATAAAAATTCACTAATTAATCACTAACTCCTGAAACGATTGTCATGTACCTTGTTACGAGAAAGAAGAAGTTCCTTTAAATCTGGACAGGACAACACAGCTGATGGAAAATCAGTCAAAAAATTCTTCTCCAAGTTCAGCTTTTCAAGCTTTGGGAAGTGCTGCAAAGAAAAGCATCATGAATGATACATTATATGCCTATACACAATATTTAATGGTCTGTCGTACATCTACTAATGATTTTCAATGACCTTTGGTAAAGGTATTTTGTCTTGAACCAATCTTACTGTATAGAGATGATTAGTTTTAATAGACTTACCATGACCAAGAAAACTGGCCTTAAGACCTCAAAATCTAAAGGTTTCTTGACTACCCTAGGTGCCAGCCATTGAGAAAGTTTGGCCAAGGTACTTACTCTAAAACAATTGTTTTGGTGAAAAACATGTTTTTTCAAAGGCACACTGACCTTAACATTTGAGCTTTCTGACCCCAAAATCAACAGGTTTCTGCCATGTAATAAGTACAAGCCTTCCACAAATTTTTGAAAGATATATGCATTGTATTAAACTTAAGTTACCATGTAAAAACCAATCATCTTTTTTAAGTCACAGAGACCGCGACCTTTAATTTTCTGGCCCCCAAATCAATAACCCCCAAAATCTAGGCCAGCTACAAGCATAATAGAAAGCACATGGTTGAGAACTGATTTTTTTTGCTTAAAGTATATGTCATCTTTTAGCCTAGTAACCTTTGAGTGTTTGATCCTAAAATCAAGACATACCTTACTCTAAGTGCAAGACATTCTACAAAGTTCACTTTAAGTTACTGCTTTTTAAATATACACTGTGTAGAGATCAGATATCATTTTACTCTTGCAATGAGTGACCCTGGCCTTTAAATATTATTTTAATGTCAAAATTTAAAGGATTCTTTTTTCTCCAAGGTTGCATTGCACAAAATGTTGTCACCATTTTTGATACAGAACTAATGTTGTTATGCACTAACCATTTTTATTTCTGTCCGCTTTTGACTTTTTGATCCAAAATATATAGGATTCATTCTTATTCAAAATGTGAGTTATTTACAAAGTTTTGTGATGACAGATGGTGATATTGTGCATAAATGAAAAAGGGAACATACTGAGGAATGGACAATGTCATAACATCAAACACTCTGCCTCATGACAGGCACAAAGCAAAGAAAAAAAATATATCAATTGTGAGACTAGAATTCACAGAATGGTGTCTTTCCTGCTTCACAAAGGCATACTTTAAAACCCTTGCAAAGTCACCTGAGCAAGAAAAGTAGATCACTGTGACTTACATGTTGAGTATATGTAGTACTTTCCATGATGGATATATATGTAGTACCCTCCATGATGGATATATCTGTAGTACCCTCCATGATGGATATATATGTAGTACCCTCCATGATATATATATATATATATATAGTACCCTCCATGATGGATATATAGGTAGTACCCTCCATGATGGACCCTCAATGATGGATATATATGTAGTACATGATGGATACATATGTACATGTAGTACCCTCCATGATGGATATATATGTAGTACCCTCCATGATGGATATATATGTAGTACCCTCCATGATGGGTATACATTTAGTACCCTCCATGATGGATATATATGTAGTGCCCTTCATGATGGATATATATGTAGTACCGTTCATGATGGATATATATTGGATATATATGTAGTACCGTTCATGATGGATATATATTAGATATATATGTAGTACCCTCCATGATAGATGTATATGTAGTACCCTCCATGATGGGTATAGATGTAGTACCCTCCATGATGGATATATATGTAGTACCCTCCATGATGGGTATAGATGTAGTACCCTCCATGATGGATATATATGTAGTACCCTTCATGATGGATATATATTAGATATATATGTAGTATCCTCCATGATAGATGTATATGTAGTACCCTCCATGATGGATATATAGGTAGTACCCTCCATGATATATATAAATCAAGTTTCAGGATTGTATGCACAAATGCTTCAGGCTTATTCAGCCTAAATGAGGAATAATTCTATTGATAACAAGTTTGATATCAACTGCCAACCATAAATCAAAATCTGAACCCTCAGGCTTCTTCAGCAAAATGAGACATGATGATGACATTAATGATAATATCATACATGGGGTAGACTGTGATTAACCAGAAAAGGTTATCTCCCTTGCAGAAAGAACTAGGAAGACGTGGCTTATGTTGACATGCATTAGTATGTACAGAATTGCCAATTATTGAAATTCCAATCAGCAAACGCTTTGTGAATTAAAAAACACATACATGAAATAAGTGACTTTATCAGTTCCATAATTAAGAACCATCATTTAAGTCAACATCTACATAAAAAAGATACTTCAAAAGTAATGCAGGTCATGTATGCATTCAAAATTATTACAGTAACGGGTGTCATTTTTCAAAAAAAATTTGTATATATATCTTTAAATGGCAAATATTCAGATTATTTGTATTACCATATATCATTTTCTTTTGAAAAGTTATAATTTACATGGCTCGAGAATTACCTATGAGAAAATCGATGTTAAAGAATGTGGATACTTTTGGATGAGATCAACCGACAGGTGTGATCCTGAGCAATCTAGACTGAATGTCGTGCACTGTGATGTCACAATAAAAGCTACATATATTAACAAACAAATATGCACAGCCCTATACTGTGATGATTTGATCTGAAGTGCTCTTATCTTGATCCGGTTTAGTATCTCAGTGCTGACCTGGAAACTGAGGTGTTAATAATTGGATGAATGGATAAACAAACACTGAAATATAAAGGATATATAAGGAGAATAGCAAGACACAGCTAATCTGATATATGTGTGTCAAAATTTATAGAGATCTCTCAAACCATCCATGGTTTTCCTCTATAAATGAAAATTTTAATAATGGATGGATGAACGGACACCACTTCCCGTATAATATTTAAACAGACGAAGTGCAAATTAAAGGCATGTCTTGACCATTAGTCTAATATGTATACCCAGATTCATTGAGATACCTTGGGCAGTTTTGGAGTTATACTCTAGAAACAAAAGTATCAATGATGGATAGATGGAAGAACATACAAATGAATGAAAACATTAAGTAACACTGAAATATTGTGAACAAGCACATCTAGACTACAAGTCTAATATATGCAGTTACCAATTTCCATAAAATTCTTAAATGGTGTTTAATGTTTTGTCCTGGAAATGGCAAGATGAGTAATGGATAGATGAACTGAAAAATGTATAGAAATGGAAAATACTGAAACTAAACAATTGTGAATTGCAAAAGGCACATTTTGACCACTAGTTAAATATGTATATCAAGTTTCATAGAGAACGGTTGCTCTTGTGATGATCTGGAATGAAAATGTTCATTGACAGACTGACAGATGGATTGTGAACAGATGAACAAAGCCTTAGCAATATTCTCCTCTATCAGAGGGATAATAATAGATGAATTCACAATGCCATATTTACTTACTTATATAAGTTCAACAGCCAACAACATAGGCCCTTATCTGCCATCACATAATGAACTAGCAGATCAGGGTTGAAAGGGTACAATTTTTTTAGAGATAGTTTTGATGTAAATTCTATTCAGGTCAGTGTGATAAGCAAACATAAGGTTTGACATATGGATTAGACTCGCCAAACATTATTGACTGTGAGGAGGAAATCTGCTCTGCTTGGGGCATGAAACTGAATTTTAATTAGGACCTGTGTGGTTAACGGTTAGAGCCAGATAAGAGTTGCTGTGTTAACACAAGGTTAATAGAGGTAAAATGACAAAAGTTGAGACTAAACAAGGAAAAACTTTAGGAAGTCTGGGGTCGTTTGAAACAGTTATCATAAGATGGTATTTTCCAGAATAGTTATTAATAAAGGCAGGCTAGAGAGGATTATTTTGACTTCAATGGGAGTAATACAAAAGTTTGGTGGTTAGTTAGTAATCCTGCATGGCAAAGCTAAACAAGGGTATGTGTGTCCCCAAATGTAATTTAAGGTTTCAAAATAATCTACCTCTTAATATTGGTCAGTCCAAGTTTTTCTGGCAAGTGGGAAAGTCTGAGGGAGTCAGATGAAAATTAATAAGTATTTTCTCTCATTAAACAAATCATCCAACAGACAAGGGTTTTTTGAACTATTAGAGACCTGTATCCAGAGAAGACACATGAAATTTTCTAAAGATAATTGAGCAAGGGCTCAGGAAGCAAGGAAAAAACTTCATACCTGTATTGTTCAGTAGGAAAAGAGCACAGTATGCAACCAAGAGGATGATAACCTGAAGAGGCTAAAGAGAGAGAGAAGGAAAAAGAAATAAGGAAATGCCAACCTATTACCAGAAGTGCCTAGTGAGGTCACGCTGGTAATTTTAGTTCAAACAGTCAATCATATGATGAAATTTGTTCTATCAGTATAACAGAACAGCTCATTGAATTTTGCATACTTTTGTAACTCTCTTTCTGTGAGGCAACAAATAATTCACGTCATATTTAATTTTATTTTGTTTATGTAATTGATTAAACTGTTGTATTTTGTATATGGTCTTGTTATTTTAATTATATACCTCTGCTTAGATCTGTTATTCCATTCCTTATTTTCATGATTTATTGTATTGCTTACTCTATTCCCAGCAATACACCATGGTTGATTATCTCCTAGATAATGATAACCAAAAGTTGTAAGAAGTGGAGGATCTCTTGCATCACCACCACCTCCTGACATGGGTCTGTGTTGCTTGTTTTACTGATTACTCCAAGGAAAGTGAAGTGATCCACGTCCAAATATGCATTATGTAATGGCAGATCTGGGTGTGTGCAGTTCAAGAATATATATGGCACTCAGGCAAGAAGAGATATTAAATTGCTGACAGTCTTCAAATATCATGCAGACGAGTTAAAGTTCAACCATAAGGTCAAATTTACCTCAAACAGTTCTCCTGGTATGTTTCTCAGTTTGTTACTGGAAAAGTTTATATTTCTTAACTTTGAAAAGCACTGAAGAGTTAGCTGACTTGCTGTCACCAGATGTTCAAGGGATGAAATAGTGTTACTCGACATATCCAGGGATGTCAGAATTTGCTCTGTGGGATTTGCTGACTCAGCATCTTTAAAAAAAAAAAGAGATGAAAACTTTAAACAATCAAGACCAACAACTTAACATTTTGGTACGAAAACAATGAATTATATTAAAATATGTGTTCAATTAAATATTACTTGCATCTCAATGCACCATCTAAATATACATGATCTTTTTAAATGCTCAAGGGCACTTTTGTCATACAAGCAAAAATTGTAAGCTTCTTGTTGAACTTAGTAATATTTTATTGTGAATTGTATAATGTTTAAAAAATTGCTGCAAGAATCAATAAGATTTCTACCACCACCTTACCTTAGTCCTGTACTGTGCAAATGCCAATATATATTTGAACAGTAAACACTTATAGCAACCAATAAAGCAAACAGATTTTACATTTCCTTCATGACATGTCTGATATGCAAGCCACTCCACATATTTAATTTATATATATATATCATGTGAAAAGGTAATATTTTAACTTCACCCCAACCACCCCTTTACCTTGGAACTCACCTTCAACATACATCATACAAAGCAAATATCTCTATTTACTGGACAATCTCTCAGTTTGTGTAGAAAGAGTTAAAGTTTCAAGCTAAAATTCTCAACTCCAGCTGCTACATCATGGATTCACAACCATCATGGCTATTAACTTAGACTTGTGAAATATCATACCAATATGATCACCATCATCAACCATTGTGAAATATCATACCAATATGATTCCACTATCATCTACCATTGTGAAATATCATACCAATATGATCACTATCATTTACCATTGTGAAATATCATGCTAATATGATCACCCTATTATCTACCATTGTGAAACATCATACCAATATGATCACTATCATCTACCATTGTGAAATATCATACCAATATGATTCTTTTATTATTTACCATTGTGAAATATCATACCAATATGATCACTATCATCTACCATTGTGAAATATCATACCAATATGATCACTATCATCTACCATTGTGAAATATCATACCAATATGATCACTATCATCTACCACTGTGAAATATCATACCAATATGATCACTATCATCTACCATTGTGAAATATCATACCAATATGATCACTATCATCTAGCATTGTCAAATATCATACCAATATGATCACTATCATCCACCATTGTGAAATATCATACCAATATGATCACTATCATCTACCATTGTGAAATACCATACCAATATGATCACTATCATCTACCATTGTGAAATATCATACCAATATGATCACTATCATCTACCATTGTGAAATATCATACCAATATGATTCTTTTATTATTTACCACTGTGAAATACCATGCTAATATGATCACCCTATCATCTACCATTTGTGAAATATCATACCAATATGATTCCACTATCATCTACCATTGTGAAATACCATACCAATATGATTCTTTTATTATTTACCATTGTGAAATACCATGCTAATATGATCACCCTATCATCTACCATTGTGAAATATCATACCAATATGATTCCACTATCATCTACCATTGTGAAATACCATACCAATGATTCTTTTATTATTTACCATTGTGAAATACCATGCTAATATGATCACCCTATCATCTACCATTGAGAAATACCATACCAATATGATTCCACTATCATCTACCATTGTGAAATATCATACCAATATGATTCTTCTATCATCTACCATTGTGAAATACCATACCAATATGATTCCACTATCATCTACCATTGTAATATATCATGCTAATATGATCACCCTATCATCTACCATTGTGAAATACCATACCAATATGATTCCACTATCATCTACCATTGTAATATATCATGCTAATATGATCACCCTATCATTTACCATTGTGAAAGATCATGCTAATATGATTCCTCTATCATCTACCATAATTAATGGCTGTCAGAATAAAAAAGGAATTGCTTGCTTGTCCTTTTTAAGAGAATTTGACTATAGTAACAATACTACATGGTTAGTTCCCAAGCCCTTATAGTAACAATACCCTATTTCCTAGCACTGATTTTGTGATCTCTAAAACCTGATGTAGTAACAATACTATATAGCTATCATGTTTTAGAGACCACAAAATTGTTGCTGGGAAATAGGGTATTGTTCATACAGATGTTTGGGAACTAACCATGTAGTATTGTTACCATTATGGTTGCTCTCTCTGTCTGCATATCCTTGTTAAATATCATACCAATATGGTTGCTCTCCCTGTCTGCATATTCTTATGAAATATCATACCAAATGGTTTGCTCTTATGGCAAATGTAATTCAATTTATAAGAAAATGATCTGACTAAAGAAAAGACACATGCATAAATGGATTAATATGAATGGATGCAAAACATTTTTAAAAAAAAACAGATGTAAAAAAGTTTCTGACACATGAATAATGGTCTTCAAACCTGATGGTAAATCAATGCTGAACCTTCTATTTGTGGGAACTTCCCTCTCGTCTTTATTTCGCATGATTGGCATGGGTCCCTAAATGAAATAGAAATGAATAATAAATTATTACAACTTGCACAATGCACCAATACATGGCTCAGCTTTAGGTGAAATTTTATTACCTACTCACCCCCTGCCCCAGAAAATCCTCCCCCCCACCCCAAAAGATGTGATCGGCCTATGAAAGGTCATATCACTGGTATTATGTCATTTTCTTAAACTATAAAATGTGTTCAAAGGAGAGGAATGCCACACTACATTGCCTGAAATGACCTAAATGCAAAAACCTAATCAAAGTGTGATTGATGGTTGGACATTGGTAGTGCTACTGTTTTGGTATAAACAATGCTGTTAGCATTGGACAGACTGGACTGACCGACACTGTGATTAACATATGTTGCTGTCTTACAATATTAATACTAAGGGAGACAAATGAGTAAGCAGATGTTTACCTTTCTTTCCTGTAGATACGAGGTGGAGAATGACTGTGAGACTTCTGTTGTTGAGAAACTAGATGATGAATTAAGCTGGTTATTCCTAGGTGATCGTGACCTTTTCCTCATCCACATGCCAGATACTGGAATGAGAAAACATGTCCTAATTTATAAACATTTTACAAGCAAATCAGCAATGCAACTCAAATCGCAAATATTTGTCACATTGATACCATGATAGTTATAAAATTGGGGACAAATTAATTGTAATAAAATATGAAGTTTTACATGATACCAGGGTTGCATTTAGGATTTGATAAATGTGGGTACTTGTCCCTACTAAATCTGAAGAAAAAAAGGGAGTGCAACGTAGCTAAGTATGGTGTAAAATAAAACCTCAATCTACTCAAAAAGAGCAATAGCAAGTATTATAAGTGCATTAAATGCATATCATGTCTTCTGTATATTATAGTATAACACTTAAAATTGAAATCAAAGTTTTATGAATTCTAATAACAATATTCTATCTTCACACTAACCATTAAAGAATCAAACTACAAATAATGTCACTCTTCTGGCCAATTTTAAAAATCAGTGTCATGTACTTCTGTGTGTCAAATGCTCAATTCTAATTAGTTACAAATCCATACTAAGAAAGATGAGAAGAGCACATATTTTCTTTTCATGGATGACAAAAAATAATTTTTAAGGAAAAGTCCAAAGCTCACAATGAATTGGGGAAAGTATATAAATGTATACATCTCAGATTTGCATCCAGATTGACTGTAATTGTGACTGCATTATTCTGCTAATATGATCACTATTTCTTAAATAGCCTCCTGTCCTTCCTCATGCTGAACTCTACCAATGCCATGTTAAGTTGAAGTCTCTCAGAAGTCTTTTGAGAACCCTTTCTTCAAGATGGCGTTTTTAGCAGTTTTGATTCCATTATGACTGCTGAATCCTCTCTCACAGTCAGTGGTTTGATTTGTAAATGCGTCTGCATGATATTGATGTACAATCTGCCAGAGTCCGCACATTCTGTCTCTGTGGTACATTTCTTTTAATGATAGTCTTAGCAAGAAACCATTTTGTCAAAACATATTTTGGGTCAAAAAAAGGGGAATGATAGCTTCTTTTGATTTCTTCTCCTAACCAAAATAATATCAGAGAATTTTAATCTGGTCATAACTATACACTTCTTGTTCTTCAGAAGTTACGAATGTGAGGTAATGTTGACCAAGAACCCCAAATGCTGTTGCCACCTGTGTGCTGCTCTTTGGAAATCTTGCAGCCATCTAAATCTGCAAATTTGTAATAAACTCGTGAAGGCTGGACACATCATCTGAAACTGTTTTCAATGTGTTCCTATGTAACTTGAGTTCAACACCATTGAAAGTGATTTCAGTTTTGTCTCCATCCTTAGACAATTTCAATTTTTCAGACACACAGGTCTGGTGAAAAGATTTCCCCCGTGTCTGCTTTCTGTAAGGTAGAATTCAAAATATTAAGTGCCGGTGACACATCTACTATATCCAAGTCAGATTTCTATAAAAGCAAACTTATCTGTGCTAAGTAAGGTATGATATCCATCATATTATTCATGCATGCCACAAATCTGTAGTCTAGGAGTTTATTCAACAGGTCTTGACACTCTTTTGTATTTTTAAAAAAATAATTCATGTGAGCTCCTAAGCTGTGAAAAATTGCATATATTGCATCATAAAATGCCAGCCATCTTATTTCATACACCTCTCTGACTTTCAGTTGAGTAATGTCCAGAACATTCTGGATTTCTTTCAATTCTGCTGTTCTGTTGGCTGATTTAAACAAAATAGTACAGCTCTTAAACTGTGCCTTTAAAGATTTCCTTGAGATACGGAATGTTTTATGATGCATGAGAGGTACACAAATTCAATCTATGAGCCATACAATGAATGCTGATCAAGTGATGGGTTTTCTCCTTGAACTGTGTTTCTACATGACTTTTGTAACCTGTCATCAATGATGCCCCAGCATGGCCAAAACCAGCAACTTTTTCAAGAGGAATCTCCTTGTTTTCTCTGCCACATATGGCCCCATATATGGGCTGCAACTACAATGGGGTAAATTTCCAGCAGGGCCATAGATAATATGTCTGTGTCTAATACAACTAAACTTTTGGGCCATGATCCTTGGAAGCATCTGCATTGGAAAAAAACTGCCAAATCTGAAAGTTGATGCTGCATCAGTAAAGAGCTTAAAATTTGTAGCAACAGTAATATTAGAATCTAAGAAAAAAGAATCTCCATTCCATTGAGCCATAAAATCACTCCACAGATATAGATCCAGTCTACATTCCTTATTATTTTTACATGATGATTCAATTCGGTGATGGTTGTTGACAAGGATAATAGATATAATGTGAAAGACCAACCAGGGGTGATCACTCGACATGCATAATGTAAATGATCCAACAGACTCAGTAGATCCCTCTTCGTACAAGATTTTCTTTGCTGGAAAGTTTTAAGCAGGGCAGCTAATCTGCTCAGCTTATCTTGTGGCAATCTGGATTCCATTTTTTCCGAGTGTAGTATTATACCCAAGTATTCCATGATTGGTGATATGGTCCTAAAGTGTTGTGGGAAGCAATTGGAATAGATAACCTATTGAAAATCAATGTGATTAATGCCACTTTTCTTTCAGATGGAAAACCAGGCTCATTAACAGAGAAAAAATCATTCAGTAAATGCAAAAAAATGTGTAATACCATAATTATTTTGAGCTATTCATGAAATGGCTCTGGATAGTGTATCAAAAATCTTATCACTACTTAATTCTACTATCAAACACTAACTTGCTGTAAAAATAATGTTTCTTCAACTGGACACCATATAGAGGCCACCATGTTGGGAGTATGGGAATTAGTTTGAATGCATCTGTAATATCTGTCTTACACATATTAGCACCCATTTCTAACTGCACCAGAATGTGAATCGCATCATCTGTTTTAATGAAGGGTAGAGAAAAAGCCTCTTTGCTGATTTAAGGCATTGATACGTTGATGCTCAAGAGAACTATGACAGGTGCTGACAGATCTACTATAAGTCTGTACTTACCAGAATATTTGCTTTGTACTATGCCCAGGGTCCTAATTTCAAATACAGGATATGGTGTACTTTCAAAAGGCCCTATGAGATAATTCTTGGAAAGCTCGTACTCAAGATATACATCAACCACATCGGGTTGTGATGTCACTGATATCAAATTTTTACACATGAACGAAGAAGTAGGCTGATGAGAAAGTCCTGTATGAATACCATAGCAGAGTCCCTTTATTTGATAATTCACAAATTCTTTTATCAGAATGGTGATGCAATTCTTCTTACAATCTAGTGATGTTGATTCATGTGGTTGCCCGCAATGTAACAGCTATATCCGGTGTTAGTCATTGAGGTTTTTAGGTGGCAGTACCTGCTTAGTCAGCAGGTCACACTTGAGCTGTGAAGTCAAACACACATGCGCATTAAGACAGTTTGGTCAAAAATAGCCATTTGTTCCATTGAAATTATTACATAGTTCTTTCCACAAGTGTAATATCCTTCTCCGACCTTGTCTATCTCCTGTAATCTGTCTATTCACTGATGGGCCTTGTCTAGGTTGACTAATTGCTGTCTGCGGAGCAAGGTGACAGAAGTCTGAATTATGAGCTAAACTCCGGTTGATGTCTTGTAATTAGCTCTTCCAGGTGTGAATGAATTCTTTTGCCAGTTTTTGCACTTCATCTGCAAAGCATCTAATTTTTTTCATTCATTTCCAGTCATATTGATTTTGTTTCCAGCCTGAATTAAAGGAGTGCTTTTTTTCTTGGCATTAGATGGACCCTTAGTTTCATTGCCACCTTAAAGCACATAATCACTAGCTTTGTCCGATATGGGATTAGCCTGAGGAAGTGTTTGTTCGCTGTCATTGTTCCTATTGACATAAACTTCTGCACCCTTACTGTTATTAGAAGAGTTACTGTTAAAATGATGCAAAGGTGTCAGAGTTATAACTGATTCTGCCATTAACTTGTTGTCCAGCCATGCTCGCTTTGGATCAAACTTGCTCTTATGACCTTTCTTATTAACCAATTAGAATTGAGCACATGACACACAGAAATATGTGATGTATTTACAACTATACAGGTACAACATAATCGCCGCAAGTGACAACCAGGAATTTTACAGCAAAAAAAAATAAAATAACGCATTCTTCAACAAAAAAGTGCACTATTCTTATTTTTTTCTGCAATTTTGCTTGCATAGGAATTGAAAATGTGTAGAAAATCTTGAATTTGGTGGGGATTTGCACGATCGTTGAGTCCTAGAAGCAACCCTATGATACTCAACAACAAACTTGTATTCAGTATCAAGCTGTGAGTCCAAAATGTCCAAATATGATTATATATCAATGGGAAATGTTTAGATGAATACTTCACAAAATATTTATGGACATAAATTTTAAATTAATTTCATTTGAATCCATTCCTTCCCTCATAGATTATGGTACAGAAATGGAAAATTGGTCTTTTGGCATAAAAGTTTAAGTTTAACATGACATTAACTACATAAACCAATACATCAAGATGATAGCGTGAAAGAACATATCTCGGTACAGTTTCTTATCGATGAGGCACCTTTAATCTGTAGCATCTTCAATATCAAAACTGCATTCATCACAAATGGGAACTCTGGTTATATGAGGACAGTGTTATATTAGTACTGTGTTATATTAGTACAGTGTTATATTAGTAAAGTGTTATATTAGTAGTGTTATATTAGTACTGTGTTATATTAGTAGTATTATTTTTAGTACTGTGTTATATAAGCATTGTGTTATATTAGTACTGTGTAATAATACTGGGATGCTTTATAATGAGTATGTTAAATTTATACTGTGTTATATTAGAATTGTGTTGTATTAGTAGTGTGTAATAATACTGGAGATGCTTTATAATATGCTAAATCAATACTGTGTTTTATGAGAATTGTGTTGTATTAGTGCTGTGTAATAATACTGGGATGCTTTATAATGAATATGTTAAATTAGTACTGTGTTATATGAGGATTGTGTTGTATTTGTACTGTGTAATAATAATGGGATGCTTTATAATGAATATGTTAAATTAGTACTGTGTTATATGAGAATTGTGTTGTATTTGTACTGTGTAATAATAATGGGATGCTTTATAATAAATATGTTAAATTAGTACTGTGTAATATGAGAATTGTGTTGTATTAGTACTGTGTAATAATACTGGGATGCTTTATAATAAATATGTTAAATTAATACTGTGTTATATGAGAACTGTGTTGTATTAGTACTGTGTAATAATACTGGGATGCTTTATAATGAATATTTTAAATTAATATTGTGTTATATGAGAATTGTGTTGTATTAGTACTGTGTAATAATACTGGGATGCTTTATAATGAATATTTTAAATTAATACTGTGTGATATGAGAATTGTGTTGTATTAGTACTGTGTAATAATACTGGGATGCTTTATAATGAATATTTTAAATTAATACTGTGTTATATGAGAATTGTGTTGTATTTGTACTGTGTAATAATACTGGGATGCTTTATAATAAATATGTTAAATTAGTACTGTGTTATATGAGAATTGTGTTGTATTTCTACTGTGTAATAATACTGGGATGCTTTATAATAAATATGTTAAATTAATACTGTGTTATATGAGAATTGTGTTGTATTAGTACTGTGTAATAATACTGGGATGCTTTATAATGAATATTTTAAATTAATACTGTGTTATATGAGAATTGTGTTGTATTAGTACTGTGTAATAATAATGGGATGCTTTATAATATGCTAAATTAGTACTGTGTTATACGATTGTGTTGTATTAGTACTGTGTAATAATACTGGGATGCTTTATAATGAATATGTTAAATTAATACTGTGTTATATGAGAATTGTGTTGTGTTTCTACTGTGTAATAATACTGGGATGCTTTACAATAAATATGTTAAATTAATACTGTGTTATATGAGAATTGTGTTGTATTAGTACTGTGTAATAATAATGGGATGCTTTATAATGAATATTTTAAATTAATACTGTGTTATATGAGAATTGTGTTGTATTAGTACTGTGTAATAATACTGGGATGCTTTATAATGAATATTTTAAATTAATACTGTGTGATATGAGAATTGTGTTGTATTTGTACTGTGTAATAATACTGGGATGCTTTATAATGAATATGTTAAATTAATACTGTGTTATATGAGAATTGTGTTGTATTTGTACCGTGTAATAATACTGGCATGCTTTATAATAAATATGTTAAATTAGTACTGTGTTATATGTTATATAATCTTGAACGAGGAACTCGGGTAAAGAGCGGGCGCAAAACCATCACTGAGATCATTGCAACTCATTGATGGAGACGGCTCTGACACATCTGCAGAATGCCTCCTGACTCACTACCAAGGGTGGCACTGAGATGGACCCCACAGGGGAAAAGGAACCATGGCAGACCCAAATAGACCTGGCAATGAACCGTGGAGTGAGAACTTAAGACCAGAGGCCTCACCCTGCACACCGCCCTCACAACAGACGGCACAGAGAGGATTGATGATGTTGATGATACATGTTATATGAGGACTGTGTTATATCAGCTATATCTTACATCAAGATTATGTTGTATCATATTAGTATTGTGTTATATAAGGACTGTGTTATATCAGCTATATCTTATATCAAGATTATGTTGTATCATATTAGTATTGTGTTATATAAGGACTGTGTAATATTAGTAGTGTAATAATGGGATGCTTTATAATGAGGGGCCAGTGTAAAATCACTTCTATTATGGCAAGACTTGAAATAAAAACAAGAGTACCATGAATGGCCCATTAAACATCCACCCATATATAACAGACCTCTATTTAGAGAATTAAATTTTTTGCATATAAACTTTTTTTTGAAAATCTTCAGTTTGAGTGAACTTGACCATGGTGCCAAAATTGATAGGTTTCATCCTTACCATAAGTGCAAGCCATTTACAATGTTCTGGCCTGGTCTGTGATGTAGAACTGATATTATTGTGCAGACATATTTGTCTTCTCTCAGTCACTGACCTTGACCTTTGACTTGTTTGACTCCAAAGTAATAGCATTCTTCCTTGCTCTAAGCTGAAGTATATCATATAAAGCTACTTTTATTGTTCAGAAATCCTTTTTTTTCTTACAATCCAAAAACCTTTCCCTTTGAACTTTTGATTCCAAAATCAATATTGTTTTTCCTTACACCAAGTGCAAGCCATCCACAAAGGTTGGTTAATGGTGGATGGTGGACAACTAGTTTAATGTTAGTTTCAGAAACCATATTGGTAACAGACAGAAGGATGGACAGACAGCATTATGGCATGATATGCTCTTTATAACAGGCATATAAAAACAAACAACTGACAAACGAGTGTGTCCTGCACAATATCTTCATGCTCCAGTGCCTCACTGGTTTGACGTGGGTCCTTTGGGTTGAATGGAACATTGGCTCCCGTCAGAGTTGTCTGTTTCCATTCTTCTACCTCTTCAGTTGAAATGTCAAAGACAACATTCCCTAAATTAAAGTAAAAAACCCTAAACATAAAGCATTCATAATCAAAACAGCATTTTTACAATAGATCAAACAAAATGATAAAATATGTATATTCACATCCTTGTCCAGATCTGTCTGACAAAGTTCGAGTCTGTACTGTGCTTTTTACTGTACTGTCACTCCTGTATCAGACCTCCTAACCCTGATGAGCCCATCTCAGTAAGGCAGTTGATTTTTTCCCATAAGATTTACCAATCTTCAGTAAGGTGTAACAAAATATCAATACCTGCTATTGTAATGCTGGAGAACATATATAAATGTTTAACGCAGTGATGATAAACATTATGTTTAATTGAAAAGTTTGTAAAGTAACGTAGACTTTATTTACCACTAGTACAGCCACACAAACTTTAGTTCCAAACCCTATGCAACTCAATGGCTTATTACTATCTCTCAACTTGACTTAATTCTTGGAAATTCTTTTTCCACTGAACATAACAATATAATCATATCTCCCGCCACAAGACATACTCAAATTGGCACATGTTGTTGTCTAGTAAACGTACTTGTGTCCTTTCCAGCTTTTATTCACAAGAATCTGAATATTCCTTTATATTCTTCTGTGTTGATTATAAAAAAAAATTTAAAAGCTTATTTTCCCTTTTGTTTTAAACATGCATCGCTTGCTGGATGCTATTTAAATTTTTTTTTTTTATAATCAACAGTTTGATCATGCAGATGCTTCAGCATGAACAAATAGGTGCAGTTTAAAGCATCTGGGATGCTGCTGTAAAGTTAGTCTGTTTCAAACATTCTAATATAAAAACCGGATCCATTTCAAACATGGATGAACCAATAATTTGGATTTTTCAGCAACTAAAATTTTTCCATAGTTTATGCTTGTACGCTTGTCTGTATTTTAAGGCTAATTTTCATAAAACTTACAGCAAAAGTGTAAGAGTTGGCAGGTCTGCTTTATTGCATTATGTATTATATAACCAGCTGAGGTCATTGAGGACATTTTTAAAGTGGTCCAAAAGTACACAACAGCAACAATTACCCGTCTTAGCCATATTATCAAAATAAAGATTTATTGTTAAAGACAAAACAACAAATATGTGTTTCCTATTGCACTAGTTTTAAAATCTGGGTGGTGTAGGTTGTTTTCTTTAAAAAACATTATAAACATTATATATACATTGTAATGTTAATAAGATATATATATATATATATATATATATATATATATATATATATATATATAATGTACTATAGACTTTAAGTACTGGGCTAAACCAGTTCAATTAGATCCACAAATCAAATTTTATGTTTAACCTTAGAGGGAAAAAGTGAAAAAATTGGCAGCAAAAAAAGGAATGGTCAGCCAACTGAAAACATATTTTCTAATGAGAAAACATTAAGCTTTAAGCCTGTTATTAAATTTTCTCTTGATATATTTAAGCAGCAGAGGGGGAGAATCCTTCAACTTTTTCCAGGCGTCCATTCGCAAATCCAAGGCTTTCTACAAATGCTGTCCTTTTGGCAAAATAACGCTTCCTAAGGGATTTTCCAGCACACAAAAAAATGACGCCATTGCGCCCGTAGCCGCTGCCGGTTAATAAATTATCCTTGAAATTGCTAGCAATTTACAATGAAAATCCTTTACGACTTCAAGCGAATATTTGATTTGAAATTTCGAAATCGATTGAAGTCCATATCGGAACACCATGTCCGGCCAAACATTTCGTAGCGTATGTGTATCAACCCCATTGAATACAGCAAGAATATTACAGTTATCTCTGATCACTTTTGGAATCTGAGTGTAGCGTTGAATGACATATATCACGTCAGTGTTTTTATGCCTGCCTCGGGAAAATATTCTAGCTGGGTTTTTTTTATTGTCTAACATTACATCATCGTATACGACTAAATTGTTAATGCTCCCATCAAGGTAATTCACGGATGGTGTCTCGTCAATATCAGTTATAAAATCAATGATGTTCTCACCTTTAATTTCTGATGCATTCTCGTTAAAATCCTTTAACACTTCGTAGCATCGCTGATCATCTACACTAGGAGCAACTAAATACAACTTATCCCACTTCATCCATCTCATTATTAAATTAAGTAACAATTGCGTCTTGCTGGATCCAGATGGCCCGATTATAATTGGACAGATAGAGTTTGGTAGCGCTGCATGATGCTTAACTGGTTTTCTTGTTTAAGTCACTGAAAAATCAATTACATTCTTATCTCTATACATAAATTATGGATCTATATTGTGTGAAGTGTAAAACGCGTACTAGCACAAATGATGTGACGACGATTACAACTAGCAATAACAGATCAGCACTTACTGGTATGTGTGCAACATGTGGTATAAAAAAATTTAAATTTGTTTCTATGAAATCCGGAGATGTTTAAAAAAAAAATGAGGAGGTGATATTGCAGCCTAATTGGCAAAACTCTCTGGAACCCCATGGGCAAAGTACCCCAGAGAAAAGCACCTTCCAGGATATAGCTACTGTGGCCCCGGAACACGATTAGATATCAGACTTGATGATCAAAATCAACCTCGACATGGTGAAGAACCAATAAATGCTATTGATAAGGCTTGTCATGCTCATGATGTTGCATATAAAAGCAGCAATCTCCAACACAGACATCTCGCTGATGTGAAATTAATTCATGCGTTAAATGCAATTCCTGATATTAATCTTTCAAAGAAAAGTTGGCTTCATGGTTGGTAAAATCAGCTATGAAAGGCGAATTGCTGTTAGGTGCTGGTAATTAATAATATGGAATCTATTTATTATTCTCCGAGAGGATACTGGAAGGGTAAAGCAGCAATCAGTAAACTTGCCAACGCCGCAAAAGTAAAAAAGACCACTGCGGCTAATTGGTTATCCAAACAGGCTATATGGCAAATCTATTTACCATGTCTTAAACAAATCAACTTTTCACATTTTGATGTTATCATACCCAATGAAGTTCATCAAGCTGATTTATTATTTTTGCCGCATGACGACGGTTATAAATACGCGCTAACTTTAGTTGATGTTGCGAGTCGATACAAACAAGCAGAGCCGCTAAAAACAAAGTCGGCCACTGAAGTAGCTTCTGCATTTGAAAGAATTTATTGACGAGGTCCACTACGCTGGCCAAATCTATTACAAGTTGATCCTGGCAAGAAATTTCAAGGTGTGGTTGCATCCACAATGAAACATCACAATGTCACAATACGACGAGGACATACTGCACTACATCTCGATCAGGCAATTGTCGAACGATTTAATCGGACTCTTGCTGAGCGGTTATTTGGATATTAATACGCAAAAGAATTCATTCAGGATAACAGATCTCGTGAATGGGTCAAAAGGTTACCTGGGGTAGTTGCAGCACTAAATAATGAGATTACCAGAATAATCAATACGAAACCTAATAACGCAATTAAAAAAAAGTATATACCACAACCACAAAAAGATAGCGTTTCCCAGCCAATTCTTGGCAATGTCACCGTGAGATATTTATATGAACCAGGAGAGCTTGAAGGTGGTAAAAAAAGAGCTACTGATCCTATTTGGAGTGTCACTACGCATAAAATATCTACTATAACACGATCAACTGGTAGACCAGCAATCTATAGATTGGATTCAACTGCCCCTCAGCAGGGTTTTACACGCGAACAACTACAAGTGATTCCTGACGATACTCAATTGCCGCCGCATGGTCTTAACTAGCGTCATTGCGTCTATTGCACTCAAGATAAGTCAACATCACATTGTTTCTGACATGACCAAGACTGTTATTTTTTCTGTCTACGGTAAATTGTGGAGGATCTTTATTCGAATACTGCCAACTCATTATACAATTGCAACTCGCGCAGTGATTATTCTGTTGTTGCTTCAACGTGATTATTAATTCAGCATCAATGTCAAATTCTCGTTGTTTTTCTTTGTCTTGTTGTTTGTAACCGGAGAGTTTTTTATCAATAATTTTAACATCAACGATGCTAGCATCACCAATAATATCATCCATTGTGGTGTCATCATCGAAAACAATTCTTCGAAGTTGATTTATTCGCCGTACTCTGGATACTGCAAGATAGACTAAATTTGACCACTCAATGCAATTATCGACTATCCAAACAATTGTATCCGATGTAGTTAATCCCTGAGAGGAATGTATCGTCGTTACATAGCTTAGCGTCCATGGCGATTTATCAGCACGCAATGCGTCTTCGACAGCACTGATATCAACCAACACAATATCATTTAACACTAGTGTTTGTTTTTCTGTTCCTGACTCTGTCAGGCGTCCTGGAATTTCAACTTCAATATTTTGCTTTTGTGTATCCGAGGGTCTATAACACAGCGGGGTTGGAAGTGTTGGAAATTTTTTTGTGTGTAATTCAAACAACTTTCGCTGAAGTGTGTTTCTGACTATCTTTCTACTTGCCACTACAAAATCATTTGGTCTCCATGCTTCCCAAATTTCCTCCATGGGAGTTTCAGTAATTATTTCTCTGATTATTTCACATTGGATTCTATCCGGTTGTAATCTAATTAATTTCTTGACCTCACGTAATTGTTCATCAAGTGCTCTATAGTCAGTATCAATTTCTTCATAATAGTCAACAAACCCTTTCAACCAATCATGTGGACCCCTGCCAACAAATGATGGTGGTTGGCCATGATCTCCACACATTATCACTTTTGTATTCGCGCGCAGTAACCAATCAAGAAACATTTTTAATACATCTACCGAAACCATACATATCTCATCCCAAATAATGATTTCAGGAATGAATTTCTCACCCATTCTTTCAGGGGTCCATTCATCGCCCTTGTATAAAAAAAAGCTGTGATAAGTGCAAGCTTCAACGTTTCGTTGTTTTATCTCTCGCGCTAATCTATGGGTTGGTGTCAGCACAATCATATTTGATTTGGAAATGCTAGCGTTTCTACGATATAATTCAATCGCACGAGTCGTCTTCCCAACCCGCCACAACCGTTTAAATAAACTGTTTTATATCTACAAATTGGATCAGATTTCGGTGGTGCATTAGAACGTTCTGATAAATTATCACCGTGTAAGTAATTATTTTTAATCTCAACCTCTGCTGATTCAGAATAATCATGCAGCGTTTCCTTTTTAATTCTCCATGTACCCCAGTGCTCGTCACCAGTAGCTTTGCTACCACTAGTAAATATCATCACCTTGTTGATGTACTTTTTGTCAATGTAAAATGAATCAACTGCAACTCTAACCGCAGTGTCAGGAAATCTATTTATCATTGAAAATAAATTGATACAAGCATAACCCAGCATAGACGACCTCAAATGTGTATACGGAGAACTGTGTCCATCGTTGTAAGTAACAATTGTACCCGATTTTGTTCCATAGGACAGGAAAGCATCTTTACGATCAACATATATGTTTTTAGATACTGCATCTGCAATTACAAAGTCATATTCGGTGTTATCTATAATCAACCCTGAAGAATATCTTTTATAGTCACATTTTTTCCCTCCCTGAGTGAATTTTCCAATTATTCTTCTGCCGAGATCTTTTGCTTCGTTGTTTCGTTGATTAAATACCCGTTTGGACCACTCAATGATATATTTTTCATCTGCCTGAATATGTTTTCTGAATTCGTCAATTATACTATCAAGACTTTCTGGTTCTAGTAACCAGACATTAGTTTGTTTCCGATATGATATAATTGCTTCACCGACTGTCAACGAAATTAACATTTTTGTATCAATCATGAACCGTAATAACGCTATTGGCAGCCACTTCTTTTCAGACATGTGTCTACCAATCCAAATATAACAAGCACGATGAAGTCCTGCTGCGAATTCAAATGATACTACACGAGCAAAACCGGTTAAATCAAAATCAGGCAGTGGTCCATTAATCGCAACACAAGTCATTTCATGTACGGGGTGTCCAAATCGTTTAAAATACTCAGTACACTCTCCATAACCAAGAAAACTCGCTGGATAACAAGCAACCATATCAACTGAAATGATACTTTCACGGTCGTATTTGTTATTGTATAAACCGCCATGATTAAATTCGAGGCATTATCTGGCAAGAATTCAGTTCGTGTTGGTTTCCATGTATTTTTGTTTCTTGCAAAATGAGCTGCAACCGACGGAATTGTAAAACAGTTTGTCAATAATTGTTCATCGGTGGCTTCGCCACATGTTAAAAACCCACTAGCTGTTTTTTTCATCTTGTTGTGAAACGCTTCAGTGCGGTATAATTCACCATTTGGTCTTACAAACTGATCATGAATATCCGTTTGATTTTCAGCGCTGCGAAGTAACCACACTGATACGGAGTCGTTTTTACTCAAATGCGCAATAGCATCGAATAGTTTCTCTTCAACGAGAAAACCATCCCTGGAGAAATCTTCTCCCAAGAACTCTTCAGGTATATACTTTATTGTTCTGTTCCGTGGAAATATTGTGACCGCGGATATCCATGCGTGTTCGTTATGATCAATAATTTTAATTGGGGCTCCATTTTTGTTATATTTTGATTCATATAATACTTTTCTGGTTATCGTCATAACGGTTATTGGAAATCTCAGTGATGTTTCTAACTTTGCTATATCGCTAATAGTTGCTCCGCGCTCTTTGACTGTTAAACCCCATTGAGCTATTTTGCTACGCCGTAAATCAGTTCCCTCGGGATGCATTTGTAAAATGCTCTGTTATTCGTTCTGCTACACAATTCAGCGACGAGGTTGCCGGCGACGAGTATTTCATTGGTTTTAGTTTTCCTACATCAGGTTTTTCATTTAACGGATATATCCCATAAACAACTGCTGTTTCAGGGTATGCTCGTTCATAGTATGGTTTGTCAATTCCAGTTAACAGACACGGCTTAGAATCACGGCTAACAACGACTGTTTTCTTGTCTTTGAGAATTGGTTCAAATTTGTCTCGTATAATCCGGATGATTCTACGATAATGAATTTCACTCTAAAAAAATACTTTTTTTTGCTGTCAAGTTGTGATATTATCGTAGCTGCATTTTCGTCGTTCATGGTGGCATCAACAACACCATCAATTCGAAATGTTGACCAGCTATGAGATGCTCCATCACGCTTGAATTCAACAGCACAGTCATGAATTTTTTTTATCAAGCTATTATCATTTATTGCCCGTTTTGGCACATCTTTGAGGGTTCTATCGAGATTGAATTTAATATTTTTGTAGGACTTAATTGCTGATAATCTCTCGAATTCCTCAGTCATATAATTAAAACAAGTACCGTATTTTCGCGCATATATCCCGCACACGCAGATAATCCGCACCCTCATATAGCCCGCGGGTTTTGGGGTTTTGTGTAAAAAATCGTTGGCATAACCCGCACCTTTGTATAACCCGCAACCATAGATATATTTATACAGCTACAATCGGAAATGAAATCAATTACAGGATCACGGGGCTTCTCTGATGTAGCAAACTGCGATTCTGTTTTCCGTTTTGGTGACAAAATATACCATCTGGTGATATTTGTGGCGACACCAATTTTGGCTGATAAAAACCGTATATACAGTCTTGCGTTTGGAGTAGAGAAAATCAAAGGCACCATGACAGGAAACAATGTACTGGAATATATTGTTAAAAAAACAAGTCCTTGTCTCATACTGGCAAACCACACTAACAGTGCACTGTTATATCATAATCCGCTAATGATGATATCTGGCCTTATTACTTTATGCAACTGACTAGTCAAAATCCGAATCCGCAAAAGGCGGAAACGTAAAATGAGTACAGTCAAGCAGATGACACTAATTTAAAAACAAATACCAGATGGAAGAAGAAAAAATACGTTTGCTGACACTTCAAAGAGAACTGATTACCTTTGAAGCGCTGATATATACTAAACAAATAAAACAAATCTGTTTCAATGTTCTACAATTATCTGAAGTTGCCGCAGCAATAACAAACAGGTATTTGTTTGACCCTTCAACTGGAGCCTTTAGCGGCGCCATGATCAAAGTAAGCCGACGACCTTTGCTCAATAAAAGTCAGGAAAAACACGGTACACAGTGCTTGTGTGCGTAGGAGCTGTGCCTCAACTACAGGCTACATAAACACGGACATTTTTAAATAATCTTGTATTCTTGTGAAGTGTAGATTCGAGTTTAAATAATTTCTTTCTGTTTAATTTAAAAAATGCCGAAACGAAAGTCTTACACAGCCGACTTCAAGCTAACTGCCATTGCGTATGCTGAAGTGCATGGCAATAGAGCCACAGGCACAAAATTTGATATTGATGAGAGTGTAATCCGAGGTTGGAGAAAAGAAAAAGGAACGTTGGAGAAGATGAATCCACAAAAACGTGCTCGTCGCGGACCTAAAGCAAAGTGGCCTCACCTTGAAGCTGACCTGAAGCAGTGGATCGTGGCCCAGCGGTAAAATTAGGTACCGTAGTTATTTCGATTGAAAACAGAAAATATTGATTATGAAAACGTGACGGATACGAAATTTTAAGTTTTTATCCCGAAATGTTGATTTGGTCCCGATACCGTAAGTTGTTGTAAAGTCACCATAGTAGCCATAATATCCAACCCTAGCAAAACAAAACTAGAACAATATATGTTATGTAGTTACGTTTTTCAAACAATATGTTGAAATATCATTATGTGTAAAAAAAATTGTGATATAGCCCGCACCCTTATATAACCCGCAACCCCCCTGCGGGGTTTGTAAAATCTGGTATAACCCGCAGGATATATGCGCGAAAATACGGTATTTAAATAAGAAATTTATATATAATGAATCACTGCAAATGGCTTATGATTGGATCAACAACCCCGTGTAACAAATCATGCAGAAGCGAATTCTGTGGGTATCATTTACAGAGCGTTCGCAACGGTTCCCTTGGCCCCTTCCCGTGCCTCCAATGTGGGGTGGGGGTAAGGGGAAAATCACAATTATGTCTCAGTTGTGGCGGCAAACGATACAGGGAGCTAAAGCGCTATTACGACAAGCAAATAAAAACTACCGTCATTAACCCCAACAATGACAAAATTATAAAAAACCCTCAAGACTACATCCAAAGACTTATAATTAAAGCAAATAATAAATTAGACAAAAAGTATTATTATACAAATGAGCCAAGATTTCAGACCTCACCCCGTGCTCAATTATGAAGCATCCTGTGATGGTGTTGTGAGACACTGCAGACTGAAGAAACCGGTTGGATTTCTGAATAATCAAGGGTATTTGCTGTTCAGTGTTGGAAATAAAACATATCTTAAGCACAGAATCGCATATGAAGCATTTAATGGATTAATCAAGGACGGATTTGTGATTGATCACATTGATGGATTCCCTCAAAATAACAAATTGGATAACTTATGAGTTGTTACTCAAAGTCAGAATACAAAAATGGGCGGAACCGGCAAACACGCAAAACAAGCAAAGAGTGTGAAATCATTTGATACAGAAACTAACTAAGAAAAAATATTTCAATCAATGAATGCGGCTGGAAAATATTTCAATATTTGTATATCCTCAATACGAAAAGTAGCAGAAGGAATATATCAAACAGCTCTCTCAAAAAAGACAACACACAGGATACAATTTTCATATATCAAGGGAGATAAATCCTCCAGTGACAAAGTCGCAACACAGAGTTACGTGGCATGAGTCTATTACGATTTTGTAAATTGCTTTGCAATTTCAAGTATTTTCCGTGTCAATGAAAACTAATGAAATACACGCTGTTAGCTAACAGCTGTATTCTTTTTTTTTAGTGTTTTATTCAAATATTCAGTCTCATTTAAATACTGTGAAACACCATTGACAAGTCTTTAAGAAAATAAAATAACACACCCTGTGGATTGACGCTGCTGTATTAGTCACCTTATATACCATATGAAAGGTATTAAGCTTGGGGCTTTCAAAAACCAATCCAACCGATCAAAACAAACCCACGCCGTTGACACGACGCGTGGTTGTCTTTTGTCAATCATGCGACCGGGTTGATTTCATGGGCTGCTTTTGATTGGTCGGATGGCCGTAGAAAAGACGTCCCCGTCGTTTCATGTTTGTATCGTCTAGTGCTGTCCCATCATTGTATCATATATATATAATTCATCCTTAATTAAGTTAATTAAGTTAATATGTATGCCTACAATCTGCCAAACACTCGATGGAGATTACCGGCATTGTAAGTACATGTAGTGACGTCCCCCAAGCAGAGCCAAGCATATCTTCTGGGCGGTCTAATATGACATTTGTCACGTTAGGCCTCCCGCCGGAGATTTATCTTTTGGGCCCCCTTTGGGCTAACTTGGATGTGAAGGCAACCAAGGAGTTCCAAAGATGTGTTGTCGTATATGTAACCTCTGGGTCTCTTTCACGTTATTTGACGCAAAAGGGTTTTCCAATGGGTTCTTTCACGTTATTTGACGCGAAAGGGATTTCCAATGGGGTTTTCATGTATGTGCTGTCCTTAATTAAGTTAATTAAGTTAATAAAGTAACCTCTGGGTCTCTCTGACGTCATAGCACGCCAGCGAGATTGCCAATGGGGTTTTCATTTTTCAAATTGGAGATAAAATATATTATAATAATAATGGATATCCAAGATGTGAATGATATAATTGCTGAAATTTCAAATTTGAAAAATCGCGGAATTGTATTATCGGAAAATCTAGACACTGACTGGATTATGTCTGAATTTGAGCATATAGATGATCAATCAAAACGAGGTCATTATGTTTTACCTAAGATGTATTTGCTGATAAAGCGAAATCAATTAATGCCTCGTTGTATCGTAACAATGTTAATGTATTCATACAGTTATTCAGTATCGTTGAATCAATTAGACAGAAATTAGGGCAACAGTACCAGATTAGATCCGAGATAGCCTCTAAAGTTCGTAACAATAAACGGCTGATTGAAGAATCCCATATAGACCCTCACGCTATCGTGAATGATAACACACACACGTTATGAATGGAATTCCTATGGAAGTAAATACACACACAATAGAATTTATCTACAGGTGGATTCTTTTTTTTTTCCCCGTAAAGTCAAATGCGATTTCGCATTTGAAAATTCAGTGGGTTTTTACAATAATGACCGCAACAGCATTAACTAATAAATTGGCACGAGAAAGACTGGCAGCCATTAAGAAGTTTTTACCAGTCAGAGACCGATTACGTGATAAACTTCAACGACGCCAAGAACTGCAAACTGACTTTTCTGTTTCAAGTGAACATCTATTTGCCCCAATAACGAGCACGGCCAAAGATGTAAAAACGGCAACAGAGCGTGCGATATACGGAGATATCCCTGTGGAAGGAGCGCGACGAGAAGTTCCTGTTTTTGGTGTGCTTGAAAAGATAGCAGCGAAAACTGAAAAAACACAACAAGGGATACAAGAACTAAAAACCCAACAAGAGTATGATATTGATGATTCTGCACCAGCGCCTGAACCACAACTAGAAGAGGGTGATGAAACAATTTCCACTCAAAGAGGTGTTTCCTTTATAGACAAACTCACCGAAAATGCTATAACATAAATCAAACAACCTCAATTAATGAAATCCGGCGATTATAGGGCTTTTGGTGATTTTGCCACCAAAAGCTTTTATTCAAGAAGAGATTTTTTAAAAGACGAGTATAAAAACAGTAGAATAAGCCGAGATGAATGGGTTGATTGGTTGTATAAAACGAACAAGGGTATTGGCCGTTTAAATAAAAAAGAATTGGGATATAAAGAATTTAGAAAGGGAATTGATGAATATGATATACACCAACAACAAGAAATAACACAACAGCGAGAACTAAAAGAACAGCAAAAAAAAGAAAAACGTCAATCAACTGGTACAACTAAAAAAGTTACTGCTAGCAGATGTTCAAATGCGAAATCGAAGATTGGAAATCCTGGAGTCTTTGACGTTAGCGTGACATGCCCTGGTAATATTCTCAATGATATATCGCAGTTAGAGGTACTTGTAGGGGGGAAACGAGCAGGGAACAACTCAGTCGAAATAATTAATGAAGCAGCTGGTATTTGCAGGCGATTATTTCAAGGCGGTATTATGAACATTGATGTATATCGAGAACTCATAGATGAATTAGTTGAAAATCACAGAGACGCTCACGGTTATTATGAAAATCCTATGGATTTTAGCGATTAAACTAGAAGAGTTTCAATTGGGAAAACACTACCAATTGAAAAACTACTAGTTTTATAACAAGATGATTATACACTACAACCATGATAAAACAACAAGCGTCTATTTGGTAAACTCACGATTGCCTGTTTATAGAGCATATTACGGAGATGGTTTCGGCAATACCATTGCGGGGTTATTTACAAGAATGGCCCCAAAAGTGGCGCCGTTAGTTAAACAATTAGGAATGAAAGCCATTGATGTTATTTGTGATAAAGGAATCAACGCTGTTGGAAATCTTGCCAGAAAGGCATTTTCTGCAGCAAAGGATAAAATAACATCATTGGTGCGAAGACGAAAAAAGCAACCGCTGCCGCTGCCATCTATAACAGTGATGCCTGCAAGTGTCAGCAAAGCAATAAATAGCGCAGTGGAAGAAAAATTAGCATCATTGGTGGCTGCGCCTTTGGCGGCTACACCATACACACAGAGTAATACTATTGCAAATATGACAGCGGGAAGTGGTTTCAAACAAAAAAGAAATTCGAAGAAATTTCATCGCTAGCGTTAAACTCTTTGAGTTTCACTATTAAAAACACTAATGTGTGATAATAATAATGTTAAAAAAATCAGCTGATCCGGCGTTTGATTTAGATGCCCCAGTGCGCAAAGATGATTCCGTCCGCGATTATCAATACTATTCCTATCATGCAATACAACCCAACCTAAGATCGCGAATTGAACTTCAAGTTCAAGATACCAGTAAATACTTTTTGCCGTGTGAAGCGTTTATCGAAGTAGAAGGAGAACTTGTAACAAATGTTGCAGCTGATACACCATATGGTGATGACCCAAATGTCCGCGTTGGTTTCGTCAACAATGGCATAATGGCGTCATTTGAAAATGCAAGATATCTCATTGATGGAAAAGAAATTGAATCAAAAGACCGTGAGGTTGATGTTGCAACAACAATAATCAGGCTAGCAAGATATTCTGACGATTATACAAGATTGGCTGGCCCGTCTATGATGTTTGCAAAAGATATTAATAATCACGCTGATCACATTAATCATACTAGGGTAAAAGCAACACGAGATACCGCAGTTGATCCAGCACCAACCGGATATACTAGACCGGCTGGTACCTTTGATGTCGTAGATATTAATCGCAATTTCAATCTAGGGTTTGCAACACGAGTAGCAACGTTGCAAGGACCGCATCGACAATTTTCATGTGCAATTCTGTTGCATCATATTTTTGGATTCTGCAGAAATGTTAGAAAAGTTATCTACGGAGCGAAGCATACAATCACGTTAGTGCGAAAAGGCAATGACAATGATGCAATCTGGCGTGCTGCTGGCGTTGCCGATGGTAAAGTTGTTTTTAACTAAATTGGTCTTGTGGATGCCAGTAATGACCCCATCAATTACCGCAGAATAGCGGCTACTCTCATTTATGGACACAGGCGGCAAATCACTGCTAAGTTGGCTAACATCAACGACTGATGCCAAAGAGGATAATGTAGAGGGTACATTTACATGGCATTTGGTATCAAAACAAGGGGTTTCAGCTCCACGCCATATATTTGTAGCGTTACAGACTAGGGATAGGTTAGGTTCCCAAGAACATAGTCATATGATATTTCATCAATTAGGAGTAAATGAAGTTTCGCTGAGAATAAACGGACAACAGGAACCATCCTACAGCTTGATTACAATAGAAACCACATAGCACGTGTGTATCATAGAATGCTGTCATATATGGGGCGTGATCAAAATGTTGATACTGGTTTACAAATTTTGCAACTTGATTTCAAAAGCCTCTATCCGATTTATTACTTTTCGCTGGAACATCTTGATTTAACAAGGCAATCCGTTGTTGACATACATTTTTGAGCTCGTATAGTTCCCCTTGCTGGTGTTGCTGTCCCTAATTATAGAGCGGTTGCTGTCATTCTCAGTGATAAATCAATGCTACTTGAAGGCGTTGGCGGACGAATGAGACTTATTGATGCACCAGTGGAAAATCTTTGATTGAAAAATCCTTGTTGAAATCGTGAAAATCGTTTACGATTTCACAATTAGATCAATTGAAATTGAAATGTGTTTACAATAAAATGCCATATAGTGTTGTTAGTGTCAAGCTGACTGATGGTCAGGTCAAGAAATTAAAATCAAAATCCGCTAAAGAATGAGGAACCACAATAACATTGAAACCAGCGCAGATGTCAGGCGGTACACATAAAATATCATTGACGGATCGTCAAATCAAACATTTCAATGATGCGCTAAAGAATAAGCGAGGGGTTCAAATTGTATTTTCGAAGGCTGCAATCGCCAACATGATAAAATCAGGTGGTATATTTCCGTTGTTAGCCACAATACCAGCATTGATTGCAGCGGCTGCCCCAGTGGCAGCGTTGGGACCCGTTGGTACCGCGGCAGGGATGGGACTAAAGAAAGCAACTGGGCAAGGGTATAAAAAAAAGGGAAAGGGTCTAAGACTACCAGGAACCCTGTATTCATGGTACAGCGGGAGCAGCTTAAGAATACCAGGAACGGTTTATTAGTGGTAAATCGAAGATTTTTAGAGAATCCAATTGTTCCCATGTCCAATTTTGATTTAATTGATGCTGCTAAAAAAAACTAGCGATAAAAAACTTCAGAGGGGTTTTCATGAGAGATCAATTACCAAGAAAACCAAATAACATTGAAACCGGTATCATCAATCTTGATAACTCCAACGGTGAGGGAACTCACTGGGTTGCATACGCGATTGATCCATGTGGGATTGTTTTTTTTTATTCATATGGGTTAGCCATACCAAAAGAGTTTATGCGGTATATATCAAATCGCTCAATTCTGATTTTTTATTCCACACTGCCAACACAACAATTAAATCATCCACCAATATGTGGCCGTGAAGTATTAAATGTCCTTGCGGAAATATCATTAAAATCCTTTAGTGAAAATTCAAAGAATTTTCCACCAGGAACCCCCCCCCCCATGTGGTTGTAAACGAATATACCAGTGGAAGGTTTTTAGTGAAAAAATCCATAAATTGAAAACACAAGTTGCGCTAACAATAATGATTGATATTTGGGGACGTTTTATTTCAATGTGGAAACCAACAGTGGAAACTTCTGCGGATTCTATCAAGGATGTAAAAAAAATAATTGAAGATGAAATCGCTGAGACGTTGAATTTAGCAAGTGTTGACCCCGGGGAAATAGTTGTATTTCAAGATCGCCAGGGCAAATTGAAAACCAGTAATGTGTCGTTGGATGACATTTTAACACGACAACGCGATGTTGCTGAAAACACAATAGCGTTGTATTCCAACGATGGCAAACTCAAACCAGGCGCACTTATATCTACGCTCACAACTACATTTGCCAACTACAATAAAGAATTTGACGATCATGTGAAAAACTATAACCAATTACGCAAAAATGTTATTCATAAGTTCTTTGGGTCTCCAATGGTAGTTACGCCACCCCTTGCGGATATATTTTTTCGTTTACTGATGATCAAAAGGTCATTAATGACCTCACTGATAAATTTTTTACAACAACATCCGAAAACGTGTCAACTACATATTTGGAAATAATCTAGAAATTTAATGAAATCGCTGGTATTTAAAAATCAATCAAGGATAGTAAAACAACAGTTGATGCCGTCAAAGATGATTTTCCAAAAATGGTTGAACGACTTGACAAGATAAAAATTCCACACACCGTAGCGAATATCCACAATATTGTTTACACGGTGGCTAGTGGAAATTTCGAATGGGTAAAAGACACTAATGATCGAATAAATTTTACTCCAACCGTAGCAGGTATCTATCGATTTACGTTAACTACATTTGGTGGGGATAATTTTAATATTAGAGATAATTATGGCGGTATAGGCCAAGACGAAACCGCTGTAAATACAATAACACAGCAATTTAATGCAAATTTCACTTGGACTATTTTTATATTATCGACTATTCAAGTTGTTAGAGTTAGAGTACCAATAACATATGTGATAGAATTTGTAGCATATATACCCTGAAATCCCCACACATGAAGATGATTAATTCAACGATGAATATTTAAAATAACGATAACATCACATCAATATCACTATGATACGGTCAGAGAATTTGCAATGAAACTCAAAACACTCACTGAGGAGTATGCAATGAAAATAAAAAAATACCGCAGAAGAATTACAGTCATTGACGTTACAGTGTACTCGGTGAGTGGTGTAATGGCTGGAACTGGTATTATACTGTCTTCAGTGACAATGATAGCCCCGGTTGCTGTTCCAATTTGTATATCCGTGGCAACAACAATCGCTGGGGCTGCAAATGCAATCACTAAAAAATTATCATCATGTTCTCAGGGAAAACTCAACGAGTATACAGTAAAACATCAAATAGCATCCAATGGTTACTCGCAATTATCCTCGTTGATATCATCATCGCTTGATGACACAGTAATTACCGATGACGAGTTCTCCGCGATGGTATGTATTTATGATTCCGCGGTATCAAAATTGGAAATTGTAAACAATGATAATAATAATGTCACTAAAACTCGAAGAGTTTCAACTACTTCAACAAATAGCAGAAAATACCACTCCGGTACAAACAAGCATGACATCAATAACATCAACAAACCCTGAATTCAGCGTGAATTCCCCCTCTCTGATTCCAGTGAAAGAAATTGCATTAGCTAAATTGCAAGTATACCATAGTTGGCCCAATATTAGATCAGTTGCATTTGGCGGGCAGAAACCCAATAATTCGCTGGTGTTCTCGTATAAGAATAAAGACGATGGCACTCCAGATTGGAACGTTGTTTCCATACCAACTGGGTCGTACCAAATTGAACAAATTGATGCTGAATTACAACGTAGAATAAAATCAATCACGGGAAAAGAATCAAAAATAGCTATTAAAGTTCATCAACCGACACTATCATCCGCGACTGAAATAAGCACAGAGGGATACGCCGTGGATATTTATAACAGCTCAATAAGAACAGTGTTAGGATGGCCTGAAAACCCACCTCGAAGAAAATTCGTTGATATACCCGAACCGAAAAAATCTGATTATGTCACAGACGTGATAAAACCCGATAATCCAATAAAAAGTTATAAAGATCACGAAATCACTATAGATTTTTTGGGTATCGGATACCAAAGAACTGGTAGAGAGAAGGAAGGGGAGGAAATAGAGGGATATCATTTTGTTAACGAACCTAAAATTATTGAAAATTTCACAGCAATGAATAATGATTTTTCACTATTGTTAATATCTCTTAAATCTGGTACTCTCACTTGAGATGAATTTATCAGCGTCATAGAAACAGGTAACAAAATTATTGATGATATGGAAAAATTTAATTTACAAATTATTCAAGATATACTCGATGATAATTCTCCCATGTCGAGAACAGAATTTGCAAAAAAATATAATATCCGCGTTAATGATATTCCAACCTTTAAACTACCCGGATATAAAGTACCAGATTTAAAGAAACAACTTAACAACACCATCGATATTGGTTTTAAAATAATTTACGACACATGGAAAAGAAATCTTCCATGGGGAGATTCATTAATCCTAACATGGAATAATTCCCCAGATGATGGTAGTAGACATATTGCCCCGCACAATGTAAATATTTCATCGGTGATTGCTCTCAATTTAGTATGTGATGCAATTGAAGGAAGCTATCAAATTAATCTAGAGCAATCAAATCAAGCCCAACAAGGGTATATTCTCTATTCATTTGCACCAACAGCTCCTCCAGGATTTTTAATTGTTGAGGATCCAATTAATCCCGTCTATATGCGATGCCATAATAATTTACTAACGAGAATTAATTTTAGACTCACTGACCAGTCAAATAATTTGATTGATCTACGTGTTGAGGTGTTAGCGATTAGTCTGTTTGTAAAGTCGTAAAGGATTTTCATCATAGATTGCTAGCAATTTCAAGGATAATTTATTAACCGGCAGCGGCTGGGGGGGGGGGGGCAATGACGACAACATCAATGGCGTCATTTTTTGTTGTTGCTGGAAAATCCCTTAAGAAGCGTTATTTTGCCAAAAGGACAGCATTTGTAAAAAGCCTCGGATTAGCAAATGGATGCCTGGAAAAAGCCCCCTCTGCTGCTATTTATTATATTGTATTTTCCATCATTTATATCTCTTGATGTGTCATTTTATTCTGTATTTTTCATTATTCAGATCTCAGTATGTGTTATTTGAATAATGAAGTAATGAGGTGTCCATGTATACTATATTTTACAATACTACCTGTTGGAAGGTTTAAGGATGGCTTGTACAGGTAAATCATTAAAGCTTGGTGCACAGATGCTAAGAATGACTTTGTACAGAAAACTCACCTGCATGTAACCAGTCATAAAGGAATTATACACAAAAAAATTATATTGGCATAGAGACTTGCATGAGATACAAATAATTGGAGAAGCTTCACAGTCTATCCATACTAGTAATATAAATGTGTGAAAATGACAAACTGTTAGAAAATTGTAAAAGAAGAACATTGTAGGCAAATAAATAGAGAAAAGCTGGAAATATAGACTTCTCCAGCTTGTAATGGTATATCTTCCAAAAGCTGATTCTGGCTTATGTGAGGTCTCTAATATTGAGAGCATACTTCTTAACATGAACAAAATTAGTAACTGATTTAATTTTGGGATTTGGCATCACTCACTAAACCAAGGAGGGATCACTCTATCCAAACACCTACATGGGCAGATAACTTTTACTGTTTTAGCTAAATGTTTTTTTAACCGGGGAGGGCTGGATTTGCATGGTAGTAGATGTTCTAATTGTGTATTATGATTGTGTAATTTACTTAAACAAGAAAAGGATAAGTGTGTATTCATTACTTTAGAGATAAGGATAATTGGATGTTCATTACTATAGAGATAAGACAACTGTATATTTTTATCACAGCAACTAAGCTGACCTGCAGCAATTCAGAATATGAGTGACTGTAATTTAAAGTATCACAAAAATGAAGAAAGGGTTAAGCATCATTGACAATATATCTTACCCTCTGTCTCTTTGGGACTTGTACTGTAAATTGGGGCCAACACTTCAAATGGTTGCTGTGGTGTTGTTGACTGATTTGAAGCAATCATGTGAGCTCCATTCCTGGATGCCAAAGGTTTAACTGGTTCAAGAAGAATTTTTTTTAATGAGTTGAAACATTATTAATTTTACAATAATCATAAAAAGAAATGTTCCAAAAATGAAAAATACCTAATGTATGCACCATGGCATCCCATGCTTTTCTCACCTGTTGTGCTCCATCTTTTAAAAAGTTGCCCCACTTACATGAGCTCTGACCCCAAAGGGGATGGTCAAATTTAATGTATATCTACTGACCATACTCTCAATTATATCCTAAGGTTTAAAGTTTCTATCTTAACCCATTTTATCCTGTTTACCAATTTCAACTGCAGTACCTGATTCCTGAGAAGCAATTCTAAATACACTGTGGTAAAACGGAGCATCATACAGCAGTAGCTGTATCAATTCTGACTACCTTCACCTGGCCAACTAAAAATGTTATTACAATGTTATTTCTTTAACAAAGTATATAAAACTATATATCTCTGAAAAGATAATACAATTTGCAACACTGTGATTTATGTTTTGTTATCATTTACCAAAGTATGTGCTCACAACTGTATTTTGAAATAGGACTTGCAAGAATGTTTTTTTATTAAAAAAAACTTACCATGATGTTCAGTGAATTTTTTGTCCATGAAGATGAATTAAATGCTCCTCATAGTATGGGAAGAAAATAAAGATAATTCAATTTCTAGTATTTTGGTTTAACTTTGAAGTTTCTAGCACTGTTAGTTTAAAAGTTATAATAATTTTACTAAAATTGGACAACATGACACGTGGTACAATTTCTTTATTTCACATTCTGATACATGTATTTCTGCGTGCAGTTTCTCATAAAAATTCTCACAAATTATTCATTGAAATCTTTCAGTAAGATAATTAATCAGTATAAATTTTGAAGTCCACATCATCACTATGTTAGTAATACAAATATTACTTTAATGGTGAATACAAATGTTCAATAGCTCCTTCTAACAATTAAAATCTTGGCTGGAACCGAATCGAAAAATCATCCCGGAGTCATTCCTCTTGAAAGCCTTCAAAGTCGGCTTCATTCCCTGAACCGCTATCAACAAGTGCATGAAGTTATGCGTCATCTTTTTCATCAACTTTATTCAATCGTAACCCATCTTTTAAGTCAATATCTTTATTAGAATCATCTAAATCCTCTACTTCAATGCCGCTACCCTCGCTATCAGCATCCATGTTTATCCGAGTTGTGGTCCATCATTTTATCGATCGATTTTCAAGTCAATCGTTTCTTTTCCAACCACGTTTTTAAAAACAATTTCACTGCGCATGCCTGCTTTAACCATTTCCTGTGTAGGTGAAGAAGTACACAAATATTTGTGATGTATACCACGTGTTTCTAGAGACGCTACACACATACGTAGTAGAGTACGATCGTAGTCGTATTCAGGATAAAATGGGATACTACGACTGCAGGTGTATTCAGGATAGAATGAGGTATTACGAACGCGGGCGTATTCAGGATAAAATGGGTTAAATACTGTAGGGGAAGTCATACAACATTATGTACATGAAGACAAGCAATGTTAAATTATCCAAACAACTTCTTCAAAAGGCATAAGTATAAAACTGAAGAAGTCTTAAATGCTGACAAGATGTGGTCTTTGATCTGATGTGGACCTGGCTAGTGACCAAGAAGAAATCAATTAAAATTGGATGGATGACCACTTGTCACTGGTAACTAAACATGGTACTCAGGGGGTTCAAAGCAAATGTGTTACAACTGCACTATCCAGCACCAAACCTAACCCTCAACCGATAAGTGTTTGAATAAAGAGTACCTAAATGATACATGACAAAAAATAATGTTGTCCTGTGTGTAACATGAACTGCTTCATTCTCCATTAAACCTCTGACTACTTGGCATTAAGTCATCTTTCATCTTGCTCTGAGGATTATCTATATTTGGTGAAAATATGATGCTTAAGTCATCTTACAGATGCTTGATTTTCTCCAGTGAGGAGCAAATTGACTGCGAGCTTTCCTTTTTTGTATCATGTTCACAAACTAATCACTGTATGCCTCAATTAAAAGAAGGAGGCTGCAATCGAGCGTTGTAAAGTTCAGGATTTCACACAAAAACAGTAAAACTAGCACAAAACATGTAGACGGACTGAGAGAGACATGTATATAAGCCAATAATATGTGTACAGATATACTGTTGGAATGCAGCCAATATCACACATTATATGATGTCTGTCTAGTCATACTGTCGGAATGAGCTATATTGCAACACTGTATTCAACCAAGTATACTCTGGTCTTAATGACCTCCAATTTGGTTTCAACAAAGTACGCATTGGTCTTAATGACCTCCACTTTTGGATTCAATACAATACACTTTGGACTTAATGACCTCCAGTTTGGTTTCAATTAATTTTACATTGATCTTAATGACCTCTAATGTGGTCTTAATGACCTCTACTTTTTCAACTAAGTATACTTTTGTCTAAATGACTTTCACTTTGGTCTTAAAGACTTCCACTTTTGGATTCAATAACATACATTTTGGTCGTAATGACATCCAGTTTGGTTTCAATTAATTTCAGATTGGTCTTAATTACCTCTAATGTGGTCTTAATGACCTCTACTTTGGTTTCAACTAAGTATACTTTTGTCTAAATGACTTTCACTTTGGTCTTAAAGACTTCCACTTTTGGATTTAATAACATACACTTTGGTCTTAATGACCTCCAGTTTGGTTTCAATTAATTTCACATTGGTCTTAATTACCTCCAATTTGATTTTAATGACTTCCACTTTGGTCTTAATGACTTCCACTTTGGTTTCAACTAAGTATACACTGGTATTAATGACTTCCACTTTGTTCTTACTGACCTCGACTTTGGTTTCAACTAAGTACACTTTGGTCTTAATGATCTCCACTTTGGTCTTAATGACCTCCACTTTGGTTGTAATGACTTCCACTTTTGTTTTAATGACTTCCACATTGGTTTCAACTAAGTACAATTTGGTTTTAATGACCTCCACTTTGGTTTCAACACAGAGTACACTATGGTCTATATGAACTTCACTTTAGTGTCAGAAACTGTAGTTTGAACCCTTGGTTGTCAATTATGTCATGCTAAAACTCAACTGAATGTAATATTTGGTCTTTTTGGTGGCAGATGTTGAAGCCAATAGTCAAATCAACATGACACAATGTCCAATAAATGTAACTATCACTTTTCCTGCTCTTTTGTCCAAGCAAAGCCAAGTATCTGAATTTCCTTTTTTAAAACTTTTGTATTGTCTGGACTTCTGTACTGTCTGGACTTTTGTACTGTCTGGACTTCTGTATTGTCTGCACTTTTTAAGGCATTGATTGTCCCCTTTTCTTTTAATGTGTTTACAGAATTATTTGCAGAAGATGCTAATGCTACAATGAAAAAGCACAAACTTAATCATGCAGTTGTTTCGTACGAACAGTATGTTTAAACTAGAGCATCTGATGAGTCTGTAATATAAATGTCATTTCAGTATAGTAGAATCCTACAGGTCAGCATGTTTGTGGTTTCAAGACTTACAAGTTGGTCGGTTGAATCCGGGTGAATTCTGTTGATCTCCATATTGGGTTTTGTCACTGTGATGTCGCTTCACTGTGAACCTGTACTTCACTTCTTTCTCCCGTAGAAGGTAAGAGTCACTCTTAGAGTGCTTTAGACGCTTCAGCCTTTTCTGCTCACTGTCCTTAATCTTCCCAAAAAGATGCTGACTCGAGTCTGTCCAAAGAAATGGATATAGATGGAGAGATGTCTTAATTATTATTTTGTGGATAGAATGTTATATGTTCTATCTTATAATGGTATCTGTTTCTACAAACACCCATTCAAAACAAATCCATAAATTCATACATAATAATTACTTAAGCTGTTTAGACTAAGTGCAAAAAAAAAACTGTATATCTAGCTTAAATAAACATAAAACTATGTTACAGATCTTATTTTCAATTCAACATTAAAACTATTTAATAACAGAAAAAAAATATCTTGGAATTAAAATTTATTTTATCATTAATTGCATGCGTAAATAACTAACATTTACTCTCCAAGTCCTGGTCTATAGAAGAATGACGATCCAGGGTGGTCAAGATCCAATCTGGGTCAAGGTCATTCAGCTGAAGGTTGCTCCAATTTATAGCTCCATCTGAAACAGGAATGAACATTTATTAATTAAGCACTGTCTCATTATCATTAGTTGGGATTTTAAGCAGCACCTCCTGTAGGTCAGTGGATCTTACATAGGCTATCCCAAAGTTCTTCCACCACCAGTATACTGACCACCATGTATAGCATATCATGTACAGGAACATGACATTAAATTCACAACCACAACATCCTGAATGGTGTAAGTATTGTAGAAACTGTAAGACATAAGACACCAAGTTGTTGCATGAACAAAAATACTGTCTTTGTCTAACTCTCAACATGTATTGAGTTTGAGGTCACATGCACTACTTAGTTGGCTACACATGGAAACGAAAACAATAATAAAAGATAAAGTTGTTTATTTGATTTACTCATATACACAAGTACATCAATGGGTCATTCTGCCTCTGCAATCAGTCATTGTAAATATCAGCATATTTTCTCACCACTCTGCAGCTAGTCAAGTCTTTGAACTTGCCACCTAGCATGTGGGTCATGTTCTTCAGATGTACTCTTACAATGACAACATGTACATCTGGGGGTCTTTCAGCCACTGAATTTTCTGGCTGTAAATATCAGCACAGCTAATATGATAAATTGATCAACACATTTTCCCACTCAACAGGTGGTCGAAGCAGGACTAGCAAGCCCTTAAATTTGCGGTCCATCAAATTGATGCATACAGAGGACTCCTGTATATGTGCTTTTGTGCATCCAAGATAAAAATCTACTTCCAAATACACATGACTACATGTTATCAAGAGTGATTAAAACAAGTTTATTGTGCTGTGAAAATTTTAGTTTTAACTTTATATTTATGATGGCTACCAACAGCAGTGTAAAATGCAAATTAAATTTACAGTCTTTGGAAACTAAATATCTGGCTGTTAAAGAAGTTGAGGGCTTCACATCTCGCAAAGATTTCTTTTAAATTGTTTCACTTAAACATAACTCCTCCTGTCAGGAAGGATGAAAGCTGCTAAATCTATAAAGAAAGACTACATTGAAGGTAACTGCGCTCCTCAAAGGAAGAAGCAAAAGACTGCTACATTTGAAGACGTGTAGGAAGACACAACAAAATCAAGTTCAATGAAACATTTGAGAAAAAACTTAAGTGTGGAGAACTTCGCTGCAACAAGTGGTTGGTTCAGTTGCTTTAAAGTTCATCATAACATCAGAAAAATTTGGTATGCATTTTGCTGCAATATTGGAGAAAGAAACCTTAGGTGTGCAGAATTGCCTGACAGCATTATGTGTGTGTGTGTGTGTATATATATATATATATATATATATATATATATATATATTTACCCATATCACAGCTTGAACATAAAATATGAATCAATACAATCAAAAATCATAGTACTCCAAAATCATTATGATTTTTTTATATTAGAGATGCTAAGATAAATTCCATCAAAATCTACAAGAACATCATTTATAGCTGAACTCACTTTCTCTATTAAAACCAATCTGTTCCAAAATACTTCCGATGATTTTTTTATTCCCATTTGACAAGCTCTCTGCCAGAGGTGTTCCCAAGTCTTGAATTTCCTACAATGAGAATTGACAAAATCTTGTAAATAACTGTCGTCAAATTAAACGAAAGTTCTTTCTTCTATGTGTTGGCAAAATACATGTAGAGGGCTGGATCCGAAACCTGAATCATCAATCTGATTCTGTAAACATTCAAAAAGTAGACAAGAGCATACCTGAACCTACAGGACAGGAAGGTCTTCCTCTCAAGAAGAGGAATTTCTCCCATCCCTTACTAAAATCTCACAAATAACTAAAAACTATTATTGAAAAATATATTTTTTACACCTTGCTTCTAGTGTAGTATATATATATATATATATATATATATATATATAGAGAGAGAGAGAGAGAGAGAGAGAGAGAGAGAGAGAGAGAGAGAGAGAGAGAGAGAGAGAGAGAGAGAGAGAGAGAGAGAGAGTAATACTACCTTTGATCATGTAAATGTAATCTAGTTGAAATAGGGGAAGATACTAATTTTTCAATCAGCATAAAACAATTAATGCCTCTTTGATTCTGTGAGCAGAGTCAGCTGGCTTCACCATTTTAAGTTTATCAATATGTATTATACAATGGGTGATGAAAAAAAGAATTAATGAGATTCAATGAGTATGGTTCAATTACTCAAGAGTCCAATCATCATAAAACAGGGTCAGTTTGGTCTTGGTTTTTAAAGTTGCAATATAATTGTATGTGTCCATTATCTCTCAAAGCAAAAATGCCAAAACCTTGCAACCATATATCATATAAAATTCACTGATGGAAGGAAACAGGAATTTCAGTGGTTGGAATCAGGTTTAATGGACATGAATATACATTCTGCCCTTCCATAAACCGATTTTAAAATCTGCTATGGTGGCAAAAAGGAGATTATATATCTGCATCAAACAGCATACTAAGGAATATCACTGAAATAAAAATGTTTGCAGAATCTGTAACAAATGTGAAACAAGATATTTGTACTGGCTCATATGAAATTTTCCAGGCGGATTCCAGGCAGGTTTTTACATGCAAGTCATACAAAATGTTTCCCAGTATAATCTTCCATTTATAATAGCAGATAATATTTCAGACCCAGTCAACATAATCTTCACTGACACAGAAATTACACAAAAGTTCTCATACTGCTGAATGAAAATGGACAAAAAATACTCATACTGTGCCCAAGTTTTGGATCCTCACTGGGACAAAAAAATTGAAGACATGTAATGCAAAGAAAGAAAACCAATAACTTAAAAGCATAGTAATCAAATGTTCAGATCTTGTCTCTATGAAACCTTTCCATACCTGAATTAGCCAGATATCTCAATGGTTCATTCATGAAGAATATATACTAGAACATAGAGTATATATACTCTTTCTGTTTAAATCTTACCTTCAAAAACAAAACATACCTGCTTGAGCAGTAACCTGACTAAGTTCTCATTTTTCTTAGCAACAGCTATAAACAGTGGAGTTTCCTGCCCTTGTCGAATATTCACATCAGCTCCCAATTCCAGTAAACATTGGGTGGCCTTGTAAAAAAATAAAAAAAATAATCATGAACAGAGAGGATAAAATTATATTCTTGTTCTACATTAAACTGGAATATATTTCCTTGTGTAATACCTGCATTTTGATATTTTAACAAGCGGCAAAACCATGTTTTAAAATGATTTTTTTTTTACTACAGCATGAAATGTATCAAGTTATTATGCAGGAAAAAGAATATTTTATTTTTATTATATACCCAACATGTTCTGAATAGAGCTTTGAAATTTAAAATTCACTCTTCAGCACACCACCCTTCTTGCAAGTTCACTTAAATTTCAATCAGATTTACTGGTTGATCTAAAAAAAAATTATTAAGGATTTGAGAGAACAGTAGGTTTGCAATAAATTTTTAAAAATTACATTTAGTAAACTATTTTACCACATCTGATCACCAAATCAAGTCTGAATGAGTGATGCAGCACTAGATTATTCTACATTTTTGTAACAGTTGTTAAAGGGACATAACTTTGCAAAGAAGCAAGCATTGACGAATCAAGCATTTTTGGCAAAAAACAATGTCCATGTCTGACACACAATGCACTTTCTTTTTATTGTTCAAGCTTAAAAAATAATCATTTTTTCTTGCTGTAAGTAAAGCTTCTATAGGCACACAAAATCAAATATCACATGGAATGATTTGAGATCTTGTATTCGTGTGTGAAAACATTAGGGTATATTTTCATGTGTGAAAATATAGGAATTTTTAAAAAACGAAAAATATTTCACCAATAAGTTTCAACATTTCACACTTAAGTTTATAATAAATGTAATTTCATCCTTTTTTTCTGGTTTTAAATTGGAAATTCAATGTAGTTATTTTTTTGTGTAAATTATTTATCATACTGAATTCATTTTTTCCCCACTGAATTTGAGATCAGCTTTCATCTAATTTTCTTCAATGCACCTAATATTAAATCTTGCTATAAAAGATCCTGTAGTTAGAAGTGAGGAGAAGATGATAGACTGCTCATTGTAAACAGTCCGAATCAAGTCTCAAATTATTCACACAAGTGTGCATTCAAACTCAATTCTGAGAAAGTCAGTCAGAAGATATTTTCTTACAAATAGTGTATCAATTGAAACATGCTGTGTACAATGTTTCCAAATGACAAATTAAAAAATATATATCACACTTATCGTCCATAGTTTAGATGTAGAAGATCTGAATTCCCAATGGAGAATACATGTATTCACAGTCTGATGAAGGAAATTTTTTTCATCCTATCTATGTATTTATAAAATAAATATTTTTATTGAAATTTTAAATAAGCTTTTAAGCATAAATAATGAAAGGAATTTGGGAGGGGGAGCATTTCTTTAATCTTGTTAGGGAAATTAATAAGAGGAGTTACAATAGTAGATTGTGAAATAAATAAGAGATCCCTTCCTTTGTCTTTATCCAAGTAAGAAATCACCCATTATAAGAAAATATGTCACTGTGTATTTACTCATAACAGAACTGAACCATGCCTATTATTAGAGGACACATTACAACTTGAAAACAATAACCGCTCCAGTGGCCTAGTGTCTGCCTTGGATATGGTAGGTCACAGGTTTGAACCCTAGCCAAGTCATACCAAAGATTTATAAAAATTATACTAGCAGCTGCCTCGCTTGGTGCTCAGCATTAAGAGGTTAGTGTTAGGACTGGTTGGCCTAGCATATGGATAATGTGACTGGGTGGGACATCATGATTCATATTTGCAAAATCTTGAAAGTGATTTAGGAATATAAGCAAATGAAAAATCATTGGTTAAAACCAAAATGCATATGGTTTAGTAATGTAATATTGACCACAAGGTTTAATGTCAATTGAATCAGCATCAAAATGATTCATGCTATTAGAATTCATCACAAGGTTTAATGTCAAAGAATCAATTGCCTCAGCATCAAAATGATTCATGCCATGTATGATCATATTTCATCATAAGGTTTAAGTCAAATAATCAATTGCCTCAGTGTCATAATGATTCATGCCATGTATGATCAGAATTCATCACCAGATTTAATGTCAAAGAATCAATTGATTCAGCATCAAAATGATTCATGCCATGTATGATCAGAATTCATCACAAGGTTTAATGTAAAAGAATCAATTGCCTCAGTGTCACAATGATTCATGCCATGTATGATCAGAATTCATCACAAGGTTTAATGTCAAAGAATCATTTGCCTCAGCATCATAATGATTCATGTCATCAGAATGCATCAATAGGTTTAATGTCAAAGAATCAATTGATTCAGCATCATAATGATTCATGCTATGTATGATCAGAATTCATCACGAAGTTTAATGTCAAAGGTATATATGAAACAGATATATGAACCCTTTTTGGTGGATATAACAATGTCACTGAGCCAATTTTAGATGGATATAACCAGGTGTCTGAGCCCCCTTTTAGATGGATATATCCGGAATATAAAGGGGTATCTAAGGCCCATTTGGGTGGATCATGAACATATGTATGAACCCCTTTTAAGTGGATATGACCAGGTATACCAATGAAAATACCATAGAAAAGTGCACAAGTCATACCATTTCTTTGTGTGCATTTTTTAATTTGGACTAGTGTTCAACATCATTTTTGGACTCAAAATCTCTCACTGATATTTCCAGTAACACTTTTCCTGCTCCAATAATATGATTTACTTCAAAATCATTTCTATCATTGTTATCATTTCTATCATTGATTTCATTTCTATCATTGATATCATTTCTATCATATCAATCATTTCTATCATTGATTTCATTTCTATCATTGATATCATTTCTATCATATCAATCATTTCTATCATTGATTTCATTTCTATCATTGATTTCATTTCTATCATATCAATCATTTCTATCATATCAATCATTTCTATCATTGATTTCATTTCTATCATTGATTTCATTTCTATCATATCAATCATTTCTATCATATCAATCATTTCTATCATTGATATCATATCAATCATTGATATAATTTCTATCATCAACAAATTGTACCTGCCGAACAAAATTGTCATCTAAAAATGAACTATATTGGGAGTCTGCCACTTGTTTTTTTTTTAAAGAAGCTTGTAATTAAACAAGCATTTGTAAAACTATTTCCTTGATGTATGCAAAATTAAAACTATGACAGAATGCTTGTTACCAGGCCCAATTTACAAAGGAAATATAGTTTTATGACCATTCATGTCAAGCAGAATCATTTGGAACTACAAATTTAACATTCAAGTGGAAGTACCCAGATTACTCAGAACTACAACTAGTACCCAGATAATTTGAAACTGCAATCATATTTGTATCAAGTGGATGTACCCTGGTAATTCACAACTCCAACCATTAATGCCAAGCATTGAGAAATACAACAATTCGTGTCAAGTGGAAATACCCCGATCATTTGAAAATACAACCATTAATGCCAAGCATTGTGAAATACAACAATTCGTGTCAAGTGGAAGTACCCCAAACATTTGAGAATACAACAAAATTCATATCAAGTGGAAGTATCCAGCTCATTCAGAACTAATTCTCCTATTTTATTATCCAATATTTATGTCCAAGCATTTTAATTGATAACAGTTAAATACAAATTGTATGCCGCAAAATAGTACCGTATTTTCGCATATATAAGACGCGTTTTATACAAAGTTTTACGTACCCCGCACCCAGGGTGCGTCTTATATTAGTGGGCGTCTCATCTAAGTATTTTTTTACACGAACAAACGGTACAGTGAGTGATATTGAAGGATGATTATTGCGGTCGATATTCACGTTTCACGATTTTCATTCCTAGTTGTAAAAACAATTGGGTAAGTGTTCAGTAATTACCACATGTACCAATTCAATGCAGGCCACTTCAAATTTAAAATCCTTTCGTTTCAATGATTTGTATACCGTAATTATTGCAGATCTAAGTTTAGTCAGAGTAAATGTTTTAAATTTATATAATATAGTATGTTTAAATAGTTTTGTTTATTGTTATTAATTATCACAGCAAAAACTGTGGCGGCTATATTACCTATACATCTATCTGGTTGGGTTCAAAGATACTTAAATTTTTAGTATCTTCGGTGGGTGCGTTCGAAAACAAGACAAGCCAAAATAGTTCAAAAACAAGACAAGAATTTGTTCAATATTGGACTTAAATATGAAAACAGCTATACCATATATTTAAATTTTTTATTAAACACAATATAATAAACTGTTACTAAATAGTGTTTGACTTGATCAAAAATCAATGTACCGTATTGTTCTATTCATCTTCATTTTCATCGTCATCAGTTTCGGCTTCAAATCCACTGAAACTTGAATCAAATTCACTGTTGTCGTCGTGGAATAACTCCATAACTGATGCTAATCAATCCTCATTGGCGTCAGTGGTATCGGATGCAGCTGCATCATCGTCCGAAGAACTGATATAGCTAGCCGATTCGGGAATTATCCCACACTTTCTGAAGCCATTGATGATTGTTGTAATTTTCACTTTCTCGCATGCCGTATATGATTTTTGCTTCGGCATCGTGACAATTATATAAATTTTAAAAATGCTAAGCAAATTGATCACACATTTATATATAACAAGAGACTGTTCCCACGTTTATATATGCTAACCGCATACATCGGGCGTTTATTGGTGTATGTACTAACCCCACCCGCTGAAGACTTGGCCTAGCGGATCAAAGAAGCCGCCTTTACATCCGGCGTTTATTGTTCAAGAATCTAGATACCAGGTACTAAACCCATCCGCTATTGGGCTTTGATCTCAACTAAAAATGGTAATGAAGCCTTGTTTACATCTGACGGGTGATGGAACATTGGACAAATTTTCATTTATGATAAAGGAAAGGAAACCACTGGATATAAATTGCTCAGTGCGGCAGATGGCTAGGCCGCGTGAGTCTTATGTCATTTTTTGTACACAAATCGTCAAAACCCGCGTCTTATATATGGGTGCGTCTTATATGCACGAAAATATGGTATATTTTTACATTCATGACATGGAACTTTTCTGCAGTTCTCACAAATCACTACTTTTTTTAAATTCTCTTAATTTTGTATGATTTGAATTGATACGATTTGTGCACTTGTACATGCTGACAGTTTCTCTGAAACCGCTCATTTTTATTTTACCTTATTAATCTCCCTTCGGCAACTTCAATTTTCCAGTCAGCTTGCCTTGAAGCTGACTTATATAAAGTTTATAAAGCCCTGAATATACTTACAGGTATATTTCCTCTTTGACAAGCAGACAACAGCATGACTGACTTCAAATTCTGTTCCTGACTGAGTACATACAGGCACTCACCTGCACGATCTTGTAAATCTAAAAAATAATTATACTTTTCCATTTAAATGTGAAGCTGGCAGTAGGTAGAATGTCTCATGTCAGACTCAGTGTAGTTCATTGTTTAACTCATTCGGCCTGTTATGTATATTTGATTTTATTTATTTATTTTTAATTGTCAAATCCAGATTTGTCATTTAGGGTTTAAAATTCATTAATTGGGAGATTATTCTGGAAAATTCAGGCTGACCTAGACTCTAGCTGTAAACACAGGTTGACCTTGGCTTGTTGACCTCATTTCTGACCCTTCTTTAGAGAGTGTAAACAAGCCTTGGAAATGATTGGCTAGATCCAAAAATATCTTTTTATTTTAGTAATTAGTGGCCGATTTTTTCTTTTGGATCATTCTATTAATATGTGACTTGGTGAAGGTAGCTTCATTCTATGACCTTCCAGAATCACATGATTCCTTTCTGTTTATGAGGGAATTATATATATATATATATATATATATATATATATAGCTGTGTTTTGGAAGCTAACATGAGTAGAATCTGGGCTTTTAGAGTTAATAGTTGTGTTTTCTGTTTGAGTAATAATTTTAATTAGCTTGTACTGGACATTGTGTCAATTCATTGAAGCAAGAGGATTTATTTATTTTTTGGGAGGAGAAAACATGTGCTCATAATTTCATTTGGATGATAATAAAACAAGAACTGCATCACGTGACATTGTAAGCCATTTTGGATTACATCATCAAGATTCGAACCTGGAACTATTAGAACATTTATTTATCAGGACTCTTGCAATTCCATTAGTGGATTATTTTGTGAATTCTTCATAGGATTAATGTTGGATTTGATTCTCTAAAACCGTAAGTTTATTTACTTTATGAAAATAATTGTACTTAATAAATTCATTGTTAAAGTTTTACAAGCTTGTTAGTTTTCACTCTTTCTGTGTTGCTGCTTATTCGAGCCTAAGCACGTAACAGGCCCCAATCCCATCTGTATGTGTGATCCAGTAAATGATGGCAGACATAAGAGTGATTTTTGATGATGATGAGAGCAAAAATGAGAAGTTTCTCGGTTTTGATCTAAAAATATTGAGCAAGCAGAGGAAAGATATGTTTGGCAGTTGGATATTTTGCAAGATTTTCATCTGAATATAGAAATTTCTGAGATTGAATCGTCAGGAGAGGATGCAGATACTGTGGATGACATTGCACATAATTTCCTAAATGGTGTATAAATAATTTGTGAAAGACAGAAAAAAAAATAATAAAATAATCACTGTGCAGACAAATTCATTTGAAATAATTGGTGAAAATTTTGTGGATTTTTATTGGAGATAAGAAGAGAAATTAACGTAAGAATGAATGCATGTTCATGATGTTTACAAAACTTTCCAAACAGGTTAAACTCTCTGTGGCACATACAGATAGACAGAGCTTTGTGTTGCTGGGGTATACCTGCAGAGTTAACCTGCAGTTCAAGAACTTATATACATATAGCTAAAGTGATCTTGTAAGTCAAAATCAAATAACAAAATGTTTGGTTTCACTGCTTTTAATTTTCATTGAAAAAGATCTAGCTCATTTAACACATTAACCCTTTTGCCAAACAGCTAGGCAGTCCCCTACACTATACTTGCAGAGATCACCTAGAGCAGTATTAGTCTTACCAGTGCCTGTATCCCTGAGACTTGCTGAGAATACTTGGCTTGCAAAATTGTAGCTACAAATAATACCGGTAAATGCTATTTTCTCAATATATGTTCCTGTAAATAAGCTAAACTTTGGCACAGCAGTTCTCACTAAAATTATGTACAAAATGGTATAAAAATTTCATGCTACATGCAGAAATAAAACTGATGCATAAAAATAAAATGATTTCTTACCAATTTGTTTCTCTTGCCATGAATAATCCATAAAAATCGATCAACACTGAATTCACACTGAATAATGAACACTATCAACACGTGAAATTCAATCCATTTGATGTACACAAAAATTCCACTTGTCATCTCTAATGCAAACATAACCTCCTGTGAATACTTCTTCAGTCTGTCAAGTAAAAGTCTTCTTCCAGCAGCTGATTCTCGTAATTACTTCATTTTCTAATCTATGTATTTCCACTATTTTTGTCGCTATCAAAGTCAAATTTTTTCCCCTTTCTTCATCAATGTGTACACTCTATCTATATAAGCTAACATTTTATTGGTTAAACTGCCAGCATAATTAGGAAATGGCTTCAAATCAATCAATGGTTTGTGATGATTTAACTCATTCGAGAAACAGGCAGAGACAAATACTGTCACTCAAACTTGGCACCCAGGATACATGCTAGGTAAACTCAGCCAAGTTATCGAGGCAGCAGGGGTTAATGTGTGAACTTGAATACTTTTCATCAAGCCATTCTGAATCAATTTTTGTTTTATTTAGACAAATGATATTTTAGTTTTCACTAAAACAAATTAATTTTTTTTAAATCATATGCAATCACACTCATGTAAAATGTGCACAAGATGAAGTAGGTGGATAAATATGAAGTAGGCAGCTGCAAGTATCTAAAAAGAGCATTTCAGCACATTGAAATGAATATTCAAGCACATTTATAACAATACATCAGACTTTTAATCCTGCTTTCTGGCTTTACCCAAACAGAGAAATCTATGGCATTTGGGCAAGTCCTCCCCTAGTAAAAGATAGTCATTTTTGAAATGATAATTTATTTACATGTTTATTTTATGTTTTCTTTTTTAATAACTTGAACTTAATTATTAAATGCCCTCTAACCTCAAGATTATTTTCCTTTTTAAAGAAAAATTCCACTTTTCTCCTGACCTGAATCTGATTTTCTACAATAAGAACATTTTTTCATCTCTAATCCAGTTTTCAAATAATGATCTGTTCAGTCATATTCTGCAATGA